>CM034149.1:170546452-171146452 GCA_019776745.2 Taxus chinensis
ACACCCCCCCCACCCCTACACTGACAACCCTAAACACCCCCCATTTCTCACCCATAATTTTATGGGATGTTTTATGGTGAATAACTGGTATTCATGTCAATCCATTCTGTTAAAATGGTTTAAACCCATCAACACCCTAGTCTTCCATCTATCGGATGTCCAGGTACTTCACCCTACCGCTGACAAACCAAAACTGTAACATGTATGTAAATCATCCATTTTCGTATCATGCTTTGGGATTCCTTTACATCATTTTTAGGTAAAACAAAGATACAAGGAGATTCCAAACCTTATGTAATCCCCCTCGGGGATCTATCCATAATTTTATCATCAAAAAATCACCAAGGGTTCTCCAGGTATGGCAATAAACCAATGGCAAGAGGTCCCTGGTTGGGGCCAACTAAAAATACCCCGAAGGTTCTTAAAATATCCCACCCCTGTTCCATTTTGCCATGCCATATTCCCAAAAAAATTGGAATTAACCTTGCGGCACTCTTTTCTCATGCCACCCCATCCCCAAGATGAAATCCATTGTTTTGCTATTTGTCCAATCTGGAAACGGCCATGGGCTTCCCTCACTGTGTTAGAGGGGTTCCTACAGGAACGTTTAATACCCCTTTAAGTGTTCCAAACATGGATTGGTTGGGTTTCCCGCTAAAACCCAATGGGGTGGGCAAAGTCAGGCATTCATATCAGAATTGCATTCCATGCTTTCTTTTTTGCATTGAATGTTGAAAGAACCATTACCACCTTAACAACCCATTGACCAGCTAAACCACACAGGCCTATGGGGGGGGACCTGATGTAGGGACATGCCTTCAGCATTTTGTAGACCTACCGTTCGATCCACCACATTCCCTTGGCCATGCATGGCAAATTAATCTTGAACCAACTCCAACAAACCGGATACATCAGAAAATATCAGGCATGACGTCTTGGGGGGGCGTCTTGGAGACCTAATTCGTTCAATATTTCACATCTTTGGGTCCAGGCCTACGAGGATCATTTTGCCCATCACTTGATTAACCCCCACCCTTGTGACCAAATTACACCATTTGGGTGGGGCCAACTACCACCCATTACAACACCAAAAAATTCAAAAGGTTCCATTGACCACACCCAATTGGATCTATAGACATCTTACCACTGGCTTCCACCATGGAACAATGGGATAACAGTCAAATTGGTGACCTCCCGGGGGTTCCCATTAACAAAAATTTTGTTCAATATTTTTTTTGGATAAACCCTTGGGGCTTAGTCCTCCAGGAATGTCCTAACAATTGATTATTTTACAATGGGGGGGCTTGAAATTGGGATGGTTGAGTAAACCCGGTTAATCACTGGGGAAATCCTGGGGTTTGTTAGGTCTGTTTTCCAGGGGGTGGGGGGGGGAACTAGGGGGGGGGGGGGATATTAAGTTTGGGTGGGTGCTTAATTTAATTTACATTGGCCAACTCCACAGATGGGGGGGTGAGTGGGAGGGGCAAAGGGTCCGATTTCATGGTGGGGGGGGGAGCGACAAGGGGTGGGGGGGGGGGGGGGGGGGGGGGGGGGGGGGGGGGGGGGGTTTGGTGGTGGGGGGTGGGGGGGGGGGGGGGGGGGGGGGGGGGGGGGGGGGGGGGGGGGGGGGGGGGGGGGGGGGGTGGGGGGGGGGGGGGGGGGGTGGGGGGGGGGGGGGGTGGGGGGGGGGGGGGTATTTGGGGGGGGACAAGTCCGTCATTTAAAGTAATTTTGGCCTGGATTGGGGGTGTTCCAAAAATTCTTTTAGTTGGAGTTACGTTTTGGAAATACTAGTTAATTCCCTTATTCCATCTTGAAATGATCTTCACAATAAGATTTAGATAAGGCTTCTGGGTATGGTATGGGTTCCTAATTTACCATGTAGACCAAAAAGGGGTAGAATTATGGATCTTTCGGGACATTTGGCCGGGGGGATTAATAAAGGGTGTCTTTCATTATAACTTCAGTGTGATTAAAGAGTACACTAAGGATGTGGGTGGTTTTTTTAGCAAATTCATCAGCATTGAGGATTCGGGGATTCAGGATGCCCCTTAAAAATTGGTAGAGGATTATCCTGACAATGTATTGCAAGTATCATTGGCCTCATGGCGTGAGGTGGGACTCGGCGGAGTTCAGAGGTACAGTGCGATGAGAGAGATCACAGTGATGGGCTCCCCTCATCGAGAGATGGGATCGCGACTGTGTTCCATCTCCACTGGGGATTGACCGATCATTTTCATTGGAGGATGTGTATCGCAATCCTTCGTGGTTCCTACCTATGATAGACAACGTGCAGTACTTTCCAGTATGATTCAGATTCACTGCCATGGTACTGCAATTGTAGGTTTGGGGATGCAGCCTGTGCTACTGACCTACTTTCATAGCATGCGAGTAAACACTATCGGGTGAATCTATGAAATTACTGCGCATAAGTACTTAGACACGGTAAATACACTTTGTGTTTGATGGTTGGGATACACCAGGTTCGCCCTCCACTTCACCTCAGAAGGGTATTCAATCGCTTCCCAAATTGCATAATGATGGGGGTCACTGCTTTGATGGTGGGAGGAGAAAACCTTTGACGTGGGCACCATTTCTATATCTGAGCTCTTGCAAGTATTCAGGAACTTCGCAAGACACCTACTTGTTGGCTATTTTGCCGGGAGGTGAAAATTTGACTCTATTTTTGGGTA
The DNA here is from genome assembly GCA_019776745.2 of Taxus chinensis. Classification (NCBI taxonomy): domain Eukaryota; kingdom Viridiplantae; phylum Streptophyta; class Pinopsida; order Cupressales; family Taxaceae; genus Taxus; species Taxus chinensis. Next base: position 170,549,146 of record CM034149.1, read on the forward strand.
ATTTTTTGTTTTGCATTAAAATGGGCATATCGAGCACATGTCCCGGCATAGGAAGATAATTTTCACCAGCAGCCAGGCCACAGGGTCATATACTGATAATTTCAGAGGGGTTGAAACCACAAGGCTGATTACTGAGCAGTTGTTAATCAGTGGACCGTAATTTTACATAAAGCTATACACATTGTTAGCATGGGCCTTGACAGTGTAGACATCCTTTATATAGAGACCACCATACAGAGGTCTGACCATAAACGTAGGAACCTGCTTACAGTTGCAGCTATTGATCCAGTACACATTCTGGATAAACAGGACGGACTTATAGAGAAAAAGACAGAGGATACAACTCCCCTCTGAGAGGGTACGCTTTATCACAGGGGCTAAACTACACGGATGAGGCCACCTAGACTTCCTTCATGCTACAGGAGGGGTTGTATGTAGAGGCCCCTACGATTGCTAGAACTGCACACTGCTTTGGACCCAGATTGGGTTTAATAGAGGAAAGAGGTGAACTCTGACATCATAATTCCATACCTCTAGATGATGGTTGGCACGGAGCCATACAGCTGTGGTGGCTTAAGATTTAGAGAAGGCTCATATTTACATACCTACCACATTGCAAGAAACGACTTGTGAGTCCGTGATAGAAGAGAGAGATCTCAGCCATAGGTAACTCACAGGAATACATGTAACCTAAAACTGCAATAGGGGAAAAGCCATAGGGGTCTTATTCAGCTAAATAGGCGTTTAGGCCCCTACTTCAATTACCAGGCTCTTTGACAGGTAGCATTACAGGACAGGCCACTTTTGACAAATATTTTCTCCTTGATTTACAACCATTCCTACCTCTTGCACTATTCACAGGTACAAAATGCAACCACATTAGCAAGCAACCAGCACACTTCGTCAAGATTGGCCAGACCCCAAATGGTGTCTAGGACGCTACGGTACTAGGAGCCACCCATAGCAAATTCTACATATAGTGCATAGGCACTAATGATCCAGGTAGAGTCATTTGGCAGGAATCCTGATAAAAATCAAATTGATTCTTGTACTCGGAGTCGAGTATCAGGCTAAATGCAGCCATAGAGCAGAGAGACCTCTACAGGCCAGAGGAATCTCAGGGAGGTGCAGCCACAGCTGGATGTCATTACAATGATGGGCAGGAGGCGAGAGGCACCACAGGGACCAAACGGGGAGAGGTTGCCGAGGGCGGTGGGGAGAGCTGAGAGATCCCAGACATGGTTGTTGTATTTTAGAGATGGGCACCGGTCTGTGAACTGGGTGTATTGATAGAGGCCTGCGTGCCTATGTATTATTCATATGTATTCATTCATTTATTTATTATATACCGGCCTGCGAGCCGAGTAGGGGTTGTATAGTGGAGACCGGTTTGCGAGCCGAGTATATAGCTATGTTTAATACGAGGGACAGGCCTGTGAGCCGAGTTGAGATTTTTTTGATAGTTATTGCGGCCTGCGTGCCGGCTTTGTTGTATGATGAGATCACAGAGGCCCCGATGTAGGGCACATTGTATTTTTTGAAAACTTGTATGGATATTATATATAGATAATGACGATAATTTTGATCCACATGCTCGAGTGTTCAAAATGTGTTTAAATATTTGGTTAATGGCTGGAATATATAGATGTGTGATGAAGTTTAATTGACATGTTGATAGATGGATGATGTTGATGTTTTTGTTTTTTTTGTACGTATATATGAATGTCATGTTATGTGATGAATTGGTGGTTTTGTGACATTGTGATATATGTAACTGATGAGTTGGATCCAAATGATGTATAGATTGATAGTTTTTGATATCCGTATAGTTGATGGTTTTGTATTTGTATAAAATAAATGATTTTAATGAAATTGTAATGCTATGTGTGGTGGGATGAACAAATGTGGTAATTGTGTTGTTTTATGCAGGAAAAGAGGCGGGCGCGACAAAAATTAGGTGAGAAATGAAGAAAAGAACGCTGTTGAGAAAAGATAGGTAGGTGTGTAACCGATATCGGTTAAGGAACCGATATCGGTAGCTTGATAGACCGATATCGGTTAAGTAACCGATACCGGTTATTTAGGTATGAGCTTTTCTAAAAATAGAAAAGCTAGGGTGGCAACTTAAGTTTTAATTTTGAGCCATGCAAGAGGTTAAATACGCGAACGCGACGCTTTTTGACGACTGAGACAGGTATTTTGCATGAGAGATTGAGTGATAAGGAGAAAAGAGACAAGGAAAGTGAATGTGATCCGAGATTCAGAAGGTAGAAAGACAAAGTTTGAAAAGGGTGGTGATCATGGCAGAACGAGGAGAAGCATCCAGCAGGCAGGGACAAGAGGGAAGACAAGGGCCACCTCAAGCTGCTGCAACCCAAGAGGTATCAGTTTTGGTTGTGATTTAACTACTGCATGTTTGGGAATGAGCTAGAGAGAATAAGGTGGTAAGTAGATATGAGAAAGACAACATGATAGCCAGGGGTATAAGATGAGGTGAGTGTTATGGGGTAGGTAATCAGGGGTTTTGGGTATGTCTGTGTATATAGAAGGAATAAACGATCAATTTATTGTCGTAGGTGGTTGGTTTAGGCAAGGCTGTATGTAAGGTGGACAGTGACCGGTATCGGTTAGGGACAACCGGTATCGGTTACTGAACCGGTACCGGTTATTATAACCGATACCTGGTTACTGTAGGGATTTCCAGAATGTTTGAACAAACTCCGTGGGGATTTGATTTGTATTGAATGGTTGTTTGTTGTTTTGTAACGTATGCAGGCAGAGGCGGGGATAAGGATGAATGATAGTGTACCGGCGCTGCTGTCACGAATCCGAGCGGATGTAACACCAGCTGAATGGACATTAATAAATCGTTTGGGGTTAAGTGGAATCCGCTATCATTCACGAATTGCACGGAACCATGCTATGTTGCAGGCATTGATTGAAAGATGGAATCCTGAGAAAAATACCTTCTATCTACCAACAGGTGAAATGACAGTAACATTGGAAGATGTGTTTCGTATTTTGAGACTCCCCATTACAGGAAAACTAGTATATCAGGCGTTACCTAGCGCAGGGCGGGCAGCGATAACAGAAGTGTTTAGTCCATATGCACGAGACTTAACACAGCGAGGTTTGTCATTCACATATGGGGTAATGTATGTAGCACACCCTGAGGAGACAAGGTTAGCAGTGATATTAATGATAGCGGTAGGGTATTATGCGTTACCAAGGGCGGAAGGGGGAAGATTTCCAAAGGTATTGATGTGTGTTATTTGGGAGATGATAGAAAGGAACGTGACTTTTGCATGGGCACCTGCATATTTGGCGGAGCTATACAGGGGTTTATGGGCTTGTAGGCGAAATCACAGGACAACGCTGGATTGTTCATACTTATTACACTGTTGGGCCTATGAGAACATTATTTGTGTGCGACCAATAGGCCAATCCCATCTAGGCAGGAGAGAAACCAGAGTACAGAGGTTGGGATTCAGACGATGGGTCTAGACAGAACAAGAGGCCAGATCTCAGGCCGTGACGGGTGACATTGAGTATTACAGGCAGGTATGGGAGAGGGTGATGGTTGTGGACATCTGTTGGAGGCCGTACGGTAACTATATGGTAACAGAGAGCATAGCTGAGGAGTTAAGGAGTGTAGAGTGAATGAGGTGGATCGCGGGGCACAAGCCAGGTGAATATGAGAGGATTCCTATAGATCGCGTGTGGCGAAAATTTGGATTTGTGTAGGATATACCCCTGGCTTATAGACCATATATGAGGATCGACACAGAGGCAGTACTCTCACCTCCCCAGCCAACACCTCCAGAAGGTCCTAAAGAGGTAGCAGCCGATCGTAGGGTAATGGACGCAAGAACGACATAGGCCTATAGATTATGGTGGGCAGCGGAGCTGCGAGGTATACGTGATTGTCCTGACATAGTTGTGATTACAGTAGAGAGGGATCGTCTGCAGCGTTTAGTTCAGCAGCTCTAAACGCAGGTGAATGAGACAAGAGGATTATTAGCAGTTGCAGAGTCATGGGCGGGGAGACTAGAGGCTGGAGTCCTCCATGTGAGAGGGTGTATTCATATGTTACAGAAGAGATTGGTAGATCAGTGGGGTGGTACCAATAGCCGTGGTACCTTTGAGGACAGAGAGGCCCGGCGAGAGGGGTCGACGATCATGATCATCACCTAGTTCGGGATGAGGCATGAGGGTTTGAGTAAATGTTAGCAAGGTATAAGAATAAATAAAGATGTCAACCTGCGTGTCGATGATAGAGAAGATTTATTTGTTTAACATCTAAATAAAGCTGAATATGTATGTTGATTTGAGTTACGATAATAATAAGAATGTTTGTGTTTTGATTTTCGGTGTTTTAAAAAAGGATAAAGAGGAATGTGATTAAATAGAAATACACCAAAAATATTTATATTTACCACACATGATAGGTTATGGTAGGGGATGGTCGAGCTAACCTTGGGAGACCCCATGTCTCCGAAGTTCGGCCTACATAGCCCATTGCACAAAGCAAGGAGGGGCCTCAGACCGATGTAGTTCTCCCTTAGGATCAGGGAGAGGCGAATTCAAGGCAATTGTAGTACGGTTTAGGCAATTGGTTGGTTGGCAAAAATATTGATATTAAGATTGGTAAAGGTAAGGTTGATGGTGTTGGTAATGAATTGGTGATGTTGTAAAAGGTATAAGGGAAGCGAAAGTTAGCCTACCCAAGTAGAAGGGAACCATGTCCTGATGAAGATCAACACACAAGCCTAGATGCGAGGCAAAGCAGGAAAGAGTGCTCCATAGATGAAGAGAGCTAAACAAACCACACAACGTAGAACGAGCTTGGAGCCCTAGGTACCGTGCATAGATGAGAAGTCAATAGGTGAAAAGAGTTGTGTGATCACAATATATCGAGTGTACATTACGTCCCTTGAGTTGAAACAAATGGTGAGGTGAGGTGGATGGTATAGCTGAGGTGCAGAGAACTTATTACAAAGTGAGTGTTCTGACGAAAGAGAACCTACCCTAAATAGACAAGTCCATGACTCAAAAGTTCTTTTGAATGAGGCTTTTATTTTATTGAATGTAGACTGATCGATGCGGGAAGTCTACAAGGGATATTGATTGTCTTATTCTTGAGGTCTTCACGAAGCTGATCAATGCGAGAAGCTTCTGATAAAGGCTGACTGTATATAGCTATCCTTTGAGGGAGTAGTCTATTTATAGTAGCAGATATGATTTAAATGCATAGATGTCCTTCGAGGGAGCAGTCTATATATATAATAGCATCAATAGTTTTTGGCATATAACTGTCCTTCGAGGGAGCAGTCTATAGATAACTAGATGTCCTTGTGACGTGAAGCATCTAGGTTTGTAGGAAGTTTGACTCAAGAAAATCCCATAAGAATACGGCTTATTTTAATACATTGAAGTCATGGACTAGACTAAAAAGGGGAAGGCATCGTTAAGGGGAGGTGAGAGGTGAGCTTGATTTTATTTCGAGATGTAGGAAACAAGTGCATGTGGTGGTATGGGAGCTCAAGGGATGAGCAGTAGGCGGATAAGAAGTGATATAACACTAATTTCAACAGTAGAATGGTCGAAGATGCAAGGTATTAAGGGGTTCAGGCTCAGGTTTACCATTAAGCGAAGCTAAACGATAAGTGCCTGATCTATAGGTGTGAGTGATTATATAAGGCCCAATCCAATTGGGAGAAAATTTTCCACGTTTGCTCTTTTCTAGTTTGGTGACATGTTGATTCTCTTTGAGGACAAGATCACTAACCTTAAAAGTAAGCTCATGAAGTCGCTTATCATAAGCACGTTTGATGCGTTTTTGATGGATTTGAAGGTGATCAAGAGCTATAAGACGACGTTCATCAAGAAGCTCCAATTGGGCTAACCGCTCTTGACGAAAATCATCGTTGGTGAGAATATCCTAAAGATATATTCTAAGGGAGGGTATTTTTATTTTGAGAGGCAAAACAGCCTCGGTACCGTATACCAAAGAAAAAGGTGTGGCATTAGTAGAGGTACAAATGCTAGTACAATAAGCCGAAAGGGCAAAGGGAATGTGATCGTGCCAATTTTTGCCAGAGTCATTGACAACTTTCATGAGGATTTTGGTTAGGGTTTTATCAGAAGATTCAGCCTGACCATTGGCCTGTGGATAGTAAGGTGATGAGAAACTAATTTTGATACCAAAGTTGTCACAAAGGTCTTGTAACAACTTGTTTTTAAAAGATTTACCATTATCTATTATTAGGCGATGAGGAACACTAAAACGACAGATAATGTGGTGGTTAATGAATTCGAAAATTTTTTCTTTTTTGATTGAAATGAGTAGAATAGCCTCCACCCATTTTGTGTAATATTCGGTCACTGTGCTTATCCAACGGTGATGTTGTGAAGAGGTCGGGTGAATCTCACCAATAAGGTCTAAACCCCATTGTGAGAAGGGCCAAAGATCCCGAGTGACCTGGAGCTGGTGGCTAGGAGTATGTTGAAGGTTGGCATGTTGTTGACACATAACACAACTCTTAACATATTCATAGCAGTCGTTATTGAGAGTAGGCCAATAATAACCAAGGTGAAGGATTCGTTTGGCCACGGCAAGGCCGCTAAAATGTCCACCAAAAATACTGTCATGGACCTGTTGGATGGTATGGGTGGCCTCCGCGCCGGTGAGACATCGAAGGAGGATGCCATCGAAGCTGCGTTTATAAAGGAGTCCTCCCATAACAACATAACGAGAAACGCGTTTAAGAAACGTGCGTTTGCTAGTTATTAGTAAGGTCAGGTGGGAGAATAGAAGATTGTAAGATAATCATGAAATTGGTGGTACCAGGTATCTTGTGAACTAGTAGACACAGTATTTATCGTACAAACTACCAGGGTTGAATAGGATGGGACAAAAATTTGTTGGACCACGACGAATAATTCAGAATCAGTTGGTGCAGTGGGAATTTACGAGGCTAAGCAAGCCATAGTGTCCGCAAATTTGTTAGTGGAGCGTGGAATGGTTTGTATAGAATAGTGAGTAAATAAGGCTACAAGTGAATCCACGTAGTATTTGTATTTTTGAAGTTCCTCATTTTTGCATTAGTAGACACCCATAACTTGATTGACTACCAATTGAGAGTCGCCAAAAATGTTGATAGATTTGATGCCTAAGTGTAACGCAACTTGGAGACCCAGAACAAGGGCCTCGTATTCCGCTGTATTATTAGTGCAAGGGAAATCGAGTCGGAATGAAAGAGGCATAGGCTCAGCGTCGAGAGGAATAAGAACAACGCCAGCTCCTCCACCACGATGGCATTTGGATCCATCGAAGAAGAGGGTCATTGGATACGACTCCTCCTGTGAGGGAAAGAGTAGCGATGAGTTCGTCGGGGAAGGTAAAATTGGTAAATTATTCCCCAGGTAAGGGAGCTTCCGCAAGTTGGTCTGCGATGGTTTGTCCTTTGATTGATTTCTGGTGGACAAACTCAAGGTCGAGGTCGGCAAGAAGCATGAGCCATCTGGCAATGCGTTGGTTCAGATGAGATTTGGCATACATGTAATGGATGGGGTCCGTGTTGGTGATGACGAAAGTCTTGTGATTTAGAAGGTAGTGTCGGAGTTTGGTGGCCACGAATGATAGGGCTAGGCATAACTTTTCTATATGTGTGTACCTAGTATCATAGTCCACCAAAGTACGACTTATATAATAAACGGCTTGTTCGCGATTCGTGCCAAGTCACGATGTGCAAGCATGGCTCCCACAGCGTGGTCGGTGGCGGAAAGGTAAAGGTAGAAAGGGCGGTCGTCTTGGGGTGGGATAAGCACGGGTGGCTACAAGAGATAGGATTTGAGAGCTTCAAAGGCTTGGTGACACTCCTCACTCCATTGAAAGGCAATGTCCTTTTTAAGAAGGTGATGAAAAGGTTGACACTGATCCGAGAGTTGGGAGATGAAACGTCGGATAGATTGGAGCTTACCTTGTAAACTATGCAATTGTTTGAGATTTTTGGGTGGGGGCATTTCTAGGATAGCTTTGACTTTAGATGGATCGACCTCAATGCCACGCAAAGAGACGATAAAGCCAAGAAGTTTTCCTGAAAGAACGCCAAAGACACATTTCTTTGGTTGAAGGCGGACAAAATATTGTAACAGGCGATCAAAAATGATGGTTAAAACATCAAGATGTTCACTACGATGTTTAGACTTGCCAAGAAGATCATCGACATAATCTTCAAGGATAGTGTGCATAAGTCATGAAAAATGTAGGTCATAGCCCGCTGATAGGTAGCACCAGCATTCTTAAGGCCAAATGGCATGACACGATAACAGAAGGTTTCCCAAGGAGTTATGAAGGCAGTTTTGTGTTGATCGGCAGGGGCAACCAAAATTTGGTTGTATCCTGAAAAAACCATCCATGAGAGAGAGCATCTCATGACCTACAGTTAGATCAACAAGTTGGTCAATGCTAGGTAAGGGGAAGTCATCCTTAGGGCAAGCGAGGTTAAGATCCCAGAAATCTGTGCATATCCGAAGTCCCCCTGTCGCTTTAGTGACAGGTACGATGTTAGAAATCCATTGAGGATAGTCAATAGGCAAGATGAAGGAAACAAGAAAGGAGTCATTGGAGCTCCTCTTTGACCAAGAGAGCAATGCGTGGATGCATTTTTCTCAATTTCTATTTGACTGGTTTAGAATCAGAGTTTAGGGTGATGTTATGGATGGCAATGGTAGGATCAATTCCTGGCATGTCAGCGTAAGACCATGCGAAAGCTTGGTTGCGAGCACGGAGAAAGGTAGTAAAGGCGGCTTGTTCTGATGTGTTAAGGGATTGTCCAATCTTCACAATGTGAGGATCCTCCTCCGTGTGGATGTTGATTTCTATAGTAGATTCATTCAGCATGGTTTGGGTTTCAGATGGTAAGGCTCGTTGAATATAAGAATCATCCGCGCCAAGGTAAGTGAGGATGGAGTCATCATCCTGGCATTCAACAACATTAATCAAAGGTGAATCCTCTTCGATCATGTCTGGATACAGAAGGGGAAGAGAAGATGGGTCCTCATTATCGTGTTGATAAGTGAGAGGACCTATGAAGATAGCATTTATGAAAAAAAAAAGTTAGGAGGGATGGATTCAGGGTCTATAGATTCTGTGGGTGATGATGGCCAAGTGGGTGATGATGGTTTGGTAGGGGCGACGTCTTCTTCTTCCAGGATACAGCTGACAGGAGGTGTCTCCTGTGTAGGTGTTTCGGGAAAACTGAGACCACTGCGATCATTATGTTTATGGGTAGTCACGGGAATGAGTGTATGTCGGCCTTGTTCATAAAGGCCAAAATCCAAAGCCTTTCCACGCACAGTGAGTCAAGAAGGTGAGGGAAAAACGACGATTTGTCAAGTATTGAAAATCGGATTGGAAGGGAACCACACCAAGATGAGGTTCAGGGGTAATAGAGGATGCATCAACACCCCCATACGTTAGGTTAGTGCAGCAATGGGGTGGTCCGTAAGAGATTACCTCCCCCACACGACGGTCGTAGGTGGGATTTGCATGTAATTGTCCATACTCCTGCGGGGTAGAGAAAGAACTAACGTTATATAGGCAGTACTCCCCCAGTGTAAGGCGCTGAAAAATATCTACTAAGGGGTCGGAGGTTGGAATGTTAGCTGCGGTAAGGGAAGTGGTTTTTGCGATGGTGGTTTCATAAATTGAAGGCGTAGGCATGGTTGAGGTGGATGGTTGAGGTACATTTGAAGAGGATGGTTGGGTTGAATGTATGGGTGTCTTGATTGGTATAAGCACATCGTTAGGGCGGTATAACATATTGCAGGTTTTAAAGGGGGGAGGGTTAGCTTTTACAGTGTAGGACTTCCCCTCGTACTCAAATTTTATGCATCTATGTAATGTTGAGGGAACGCATCCCATGGCTCGGATCCAAGGATGACCCAGTAATATATTATATTGGAACTCTCCCTCCAAGACATAGAAGAGTTCGGGTAAAGTACGTGGTCCTACCCAAATGTTGAGGATCACGGTGTCTAAGGTAGAAGTAATAGCATGATTGAATGACCGCAACATGATGGGGTTGGCACACGTGCAACTAGAAGGGATATTCATTTGTTGGAAGGCTTTTGAAGAGATGATGTTTAGGATAGCACCCCCATCAATCATAACATGACGTACCCGAATGTCCCGGATGTAAGTTGAGATGAAAAGAGCAGGGTCATGATCTTCTGTACCAAAGTCAACAATTTCGTCTTCGGAGAAACTGACTGTAGCAACTTGTTATACAGAGACAGAAGTGGCTGGGGCAGTGGGTTGTTTGGTGAGAGAAGCAACATGATTGGGTGTTAGAATGGAGGCGACAGGTAGGTTTTCATTAGGTAAAACCTCTATCCCTTGAAGGATCTCAACGAGAGCTTGTCGATGAGATTCAGAAGTCTGAATGAGATCATACAGTGTCATTTTTACGGGCAATTGGTGCAGCTGTTTAATCATATTTCGGTGGGAAATGCCATTAGAGACAGGATAGGCGGGTCCGCGAATGACCACTTTAGGTGGTGGTGCAATCGGGATGTTTGACGGAGAAAGAGATGCCGCAGGTGTGTTTTCTTTTGCTTTCCCATTGTTTTTCTGCCCTCGAGTAGCGACACTAATCATATTAATCTCGTAGACCTGAGATAAGGAAGATGGTTGGGATAACTCATGGTCTTCAAGAGGTGGGGTTGTAATAATGATAGATCTTGGTGAGGCGGGGACAGATGGTATAGGAGAGGGAATGGAAACTAAAGGTCTCTCCCTTCGTAAGTTGTCTTTCTTAATCTTTCTATCCGGGAGAGGTGACTGACGAAGGATGGTTTTTAGAGCTTTGCATCCCTCCACATCATGTCCTGGTGTGCGGTGATAAGCGCAGATTTTAGACTCATCGTAACCCATAGGTCGGGGTTTAGACGGGTCATAAGGTCTAAGTGGAGGTAGGGAAATGGTCGCATTCTCCACCAACATAGCAAGGATTTTGGCGTAAGATCCTTTGAGTGGGTCAAAATCGGAAGAGGATGAGGGTATTGGTTGTGCGGGTTTTGGTAATGTTTGGGCGTGGTTGGTTCGCACGGGTGGTGGTTTAGCCGAGGGGTGTTGATACGTGGTTTTCACTAAACGTGATTTCTTTGGCGCAGAAGCTATGTTGGATGATGAGGCCGCAGATGATGTGGTATCAGAAAACAACCACAGGGAAATAGGAGTGACCGAAAACAAATCTTTTGATGATGGAATTTGTTTAGGGTTGATAGGTGGACAGGATACGCGGAGTGACGGTGTTGCTATACCCTGAAATTTCTGTATGGGTGCGGAAGGCGTAGGTTGTTTTGAAGAAAACGCAGGAGGTATGATATATTGATGTAAGGTAGAGGGATGGGGTCCCAATATGGAAGGTAGGTATGACGATGATGGTTTTGATTGTGATAGGGGCACGGATTGAGTTTGTCTCCTAGGTGGCGGGACGGATTTATTTTTGGATAGATCGAGTCGCTTAGGCGGGTGCGTTAGACTGGGCATTGGTGAGGTCCCAAGCGTAGGGGAAGATCTGGTTAAGTTGATAGAAGTGGACGGGGCATTTGGTAGAGGTGAGAGGGGTGAAGGTGAGAACAGGGGCATTTTAAGCTTCTGTAAACACTTCGGGTATATGGTGGAGACATCAGGATCAGTCATTTGCATTTGAGTAGAAAAAGGGGTACTCAAACGTTCCCATAGGGCCTGTCTATCTTCTGTGGAATGACAGTCCTCACGTGTGAATATGAACTTTTGTACGGAAGAACGACGGGTTGTGATTCCAGTCCACTGTGGGTGTGACACAGGAGGTAGATGAGGCACTGTATCAATAGATGTTAAGAGGTCAACCGGTCGTTGAAAAGATTTAGGTGATGAGGGACTAATAGGTAGGAGGGCGTGTTTGAGGGGATCTGTCATGTTTAAAGAATGTGGTGATGTCAGTGTAAGAGATTTCTCGTCTAAGGATGTCAAAAGGAGTGGCGAGCCTTCCTCTTGTGCAGCAAGAGCGGTAGAAGGGGACGTTTGGGAAATAGATAAATTAGATAACATCCGCTCACAGTCTTGTAGGGATGTGGTGTAAGAAGACTCATCGATGAGAAGAGAAGTCCAGGCAGTTAACTCTTTTATGGGTAAAGGAATGATTTCACTTTGGCTTGATGGTGGTGAAGGAGGTTCAGACTCCTGTGTTGGTGGAGAGGCTTGATTCAAAAAAATTTCAATAGAGGCTTTTGGCTGAGAATCGAAGACTGGCATGGATCTCATGAACACTCTCCTCGGCTAAGATATCTTGGTTTACGTTACTGTTGGACGAGTGATTCGGGAATGGCTTGTTGAAAATTTTCAGATTTCGGTTAGCAGGGGCGTTAGGATTATCGAGGGCTATATCCCCCGCATCAACCATTTCCTGCACTATGTTTTTCAACATCTTGCAGTTTTCATGACTATGTCCTTTTACGCGGTGAAAGTTACAAAAGTCATTTTCTTTGTACCAGGAAGGTATTGCGCGGGTGGAGTCAAACCCAGAGTGAGGTTTAACAGGGGGCAAGGTGATAGCCCCAGCTTTGAGCAATTTTTCCAATATCACACCATATGTTTCTCCCAAGGGAGTGTAGTTGATGGGTTCTGCTTTATACTTATAGGTGGTTTTCGGCGGAGTATTGGACGGTGTTTGAGATTTGACCATTACCGCGTGGACAGCTCCTTTTGATTTAGAAGAAGTGGATGTGTGAGGAGTGGCGGTATTTGGTTTATTGATAGAATCAGGAGTTCAGAAATTGGGGTTTTTGTTACGCAACCGCAATTTCTCCTCTTCTAAGGCTCGAATTTCTAATTTTCGGGCCATGGTAAAGGCCTCGTCGAATGTGTGGAAAGTTTGAATTTGAAGAGTAGGAGAAATGTGCTTAGCACATGCCCGCGTGAAAAGTTCGATAAGTTCAGCTTGAGGCAAGGCATATGTAAGTTGGTTGATAAGGCCGCGCCATCGTCCTACGAAATCTGCGATAGATTCGTCCTCAAATTGTCGGATGGCATAGAGGTCGGTGATAGATACTTTCTTGGCAATGTTAATGGAGAAATGATCCAAGAAAGATTGGGCTAGCTGGTTAAAAGAAAAGATCGAGTGCTGGGTTAAAGCACTGTACCATTCCAAGGCGGGTCCTGATAAGGACATGGGAAAGGTGCGGAGTAACAAGGCATCATCATGGGCAATCAAATAACAAGCATGTCTAAATGATCGCAAGTGTTGTTGAGGATCCTCTTTACTGTTAAAACGAGTAAATTTTGGCAACTCCCATTGAGGAGGATATGAATGAAGGGGGACAGAAGGGTGAATGGGCTCCCGACAAACTTGCTCGTATGTCAAGGCGCTACGACTTCCTGAAACAGAAGCCTCCAGGTTTTGCATTTTGTCCATCATTTGTTTAATTAGATCAGTAGTTGGATGAGATGATGGTGCGGTTGTGGTAAACGGAGGCAAATTGGGCCAAGGACCACCGCTAGACACTGGTGGGGTTAAGTGTTGGTAAGGTGTGGAGGATGAATATGTTGAGGCAACTGAATAGGGATGTCCCATATAGGATGTTGAGGTCACTGGATACGTGTATGGGAGTGAGAAGGTAGGCGGAGCTTGAGAAGGAAAGCTCGTGTGGATAGGTGGCAGAGAGCAAGTCATGAACGGAGCAGTCTGCAAGAAAGATGAGGTAGGGGCATTCGGTGGTAGTGATATGTGGGGTCTAAGATTAACCAAAGGAAAGCTAATCGGGGTCGTATGAACCTCTGAAGTCGTCGGATTGGGAGACGGGGCTAGAGAGGCAGGAAGTAAGGCGGGGTTATCAGGAGGAGTGGGAGCTAAATGAGCAGCTATACTAATAGGCATGCCAACAAGGAGCTGACCATCAGGCGTACGGTCAGGGGCATGAGACAAATAGTATTGTACAGCGCTGGGATTAGCATCCAGAAATTTGGCAAAGTCCTTGTCTCCTACAGGAATTTGGGGGATCTCACTGGTGTCCGTAGGGTTCCCTATAGAATGTGAAGGGGGTGATTCAGGCAAAGACACAGAGCAGGCATGTGAAACCATGGCGGCGGCTTGCTTCCGAGTGATGACAACCATGGACAAGAACACACAGGAAAGTTTCAATCTATCAAGAACAAAAACAACCTCAGAATGATGAATTTGGCAAGTTGCTGGTTTGTCAGGGGCTGATGAAGACAGTAACCGATATCGGTTTAATAACAGGTGTCGGTCAGAGAGCAGACGACGTCGGTCAGTTAACCGATGCCGGTGTCAAAAGTCTAGGATAAGAAGATATAAAAGGCTGCTAATTTGATTTTTAGCAACGTTGAGTATATTTGTCAACTTATTGATCACAGAAGACAAAGTATGACAGAGAAAACAGAATTTGAAAACAAGCAAGATGCACACGCAAATCCAGAGACTAATCCTAGGGTTAATTTTAGTTATCGTGGGCTTATGCCTTTAGACGTAAGATGATGTCAGAATCCTAAACAACAAGACCTAGGGCTAATGTCAAGTTTGTTTTGGCTTAGAAGGTTACCTCAATTGGGCGGAGGAATAACACGGAAAAGGGGGGATGTTTGAGCTGTTGTGTTAATTGTGAAGTGATTCGGTATGTGTTGTGTAGTGAAACTAGGGTTAATTTCCTGTCAATACCGTGGATATCACCCCCACGTGTACGACCTGTTACTTAATCTATGTTCACTAGAATTGAAGAACAACAAGTAAGAATTCAATGCATGTGTTTTAAACCCAAATCGAAAATTATGTTCGATGAAGCAAGAGAGATGACTTTCACTAATGCGAAACTAGGAAAGCAAGACAAATTCTTTACGAAATATATAACAAAAGCAACAACAGCAAGTATGCTTCCTAAAATGAAAATAAGCAAGAGCAAAGAAACCCAAAATGGGTCCCACCGGGCGTGCCAAAATGTTTCACTCGGAATGTTTCGGCTTCTGGGAATAGAATTGCTTCTATCCTTTCATTCCTTTTAAAAACAGATGAGGTTAGGGTTAGGAGGAATACCTGTTGAATGTCGAGATGGTGTGCGCGTACCGTAGAGAAAGATCAGGTTGACTGCGGAGAACTCCTTTTTGTCTTGGAAGGACTACCTGCAAATAAGAACACAAGACCACAAGATTTTGATTAAACAATAAATGAGGAAACTGCCTTGGGCCCAGGAAATATAAAACTTCCTTTCGAAGGTGGTCAATTCCCCTGCTAATATGAATTAACACAAAAGATTGCAAAATATCAATTAAATTGTTTCGTTGAACTGGGTAAGGGAAAGGCTGGTTTTCTGGTTTTGATCAGAGGAACCGATGGCGGTTACTGATAGCCGATGCCGGTTACTGATAACCGATACCGGTGGGTTCTAGGATCTTCTTAGTAGCTATGGTGTTTTGTAAGGATGTTTTATGGATGATATTAGGAAATGGGATGATTAGAAGTAAAAGAATAACAGTTAGATGCAATGACACGTTGGGTAGTAGATTCAGAGACGGATTTAGGAGGACTGAAATTCACAGAGCATAAGAAATGTTATAACAGAGGACATGCAAGATGTGACTTACTGGTTTTGACAAAGATGCAAGTTGATCTCCTTGGTTGTAAACACTTCTGGTATTTCCACTCGTCTCTGCTCTGTCAAGTGAAGATCTGGACTCTGTTCCTCGCTCGCAATGCTCTCTGTTGATCCAGAAATCCTTTGACTGATCTCCAAAAATGAAATTCCGATCTGTTGTTTTGGTTTGGGGAGCCCATTTACAGGGAACCGATGGCGGTTGCGTAACCGACGGCGGTCGAGTAGGAACCGGCATCGGTAAGGAAAAAGTAGGCTATTTTTAGTAAAATCACCCACCTTCCCTGCTTTTCTCCCGAGAGATCAGCTGCGGGCTTGGTTAAGTGACTAGAAGGTCGGTTTTGGGTGCGAGAAAGGGGTCATTAGTTATGGGTGTAGGTGTAGACCAATTTTTAGGTTTTAATTAGGTTAGTTTAGGATTAGGGCTAGGTCATGATGAGGTGGCAAAATGAGGTGGCAGGTGAGGTGATGGGGATTTATCAATTACAAGGTAATTAATAAATAATTGTGTAAAGTTTAGGTAATGAGGTTAGGTTGCGAAATGGGATGCGGGTCACAAGGGGTTGTAAGACACGAATTTGGTGTCTACAGGGTGGTTGTGCTGTAGGGTAACTATGTTGTTTGTAAGGCTGGTTTTATGGGTGATATTAGGAAATGAGGTGATGAGAGGTAAAAGAATGATAGTTAGATGCAATGGCACGCTGGGTAGTGGATTCAGGAATGGATTTATGAGGACTATGATTCAAAAAGCATAAGAAATGTTATAACAGAGGACTTGCAAGATGTGACTTACTGGTTTTTGACGAAGATGCAAGTTGATCTCCTTTGCTGCAAACTCTTCTGGTTTTCCCACTCGTCTCTGCTCGGTCAAGTGAAGATCTGGACTCTCTTGATCACTCCCAAATGATCTCTGTTGATTCAAAAATCCTTTGACCCTGATCCAAAATGAAATTCCGATCCTTTGTTTTTGGTTTGGGGAGGCCATTTACAGGGAATCGATGGCGGTTACGTAACCGACGGCGGTCGAGTAGGAACCGACATCGGTAAGGAAAAAGTAGGCTATTTTTAGTAAAATAGCCCACCTTCCCTGCTTTTCTCTCGAGAGATTAGTTGCGGGCTTGGTCAAATGACTAGACGGTCGGTTATGGGTGCGAGAAAGGGGTCATTAGTCATGGGTGTAGGTGTAGACCAAGTTTTAGGTCTTAATTAGGTTAGTTTAGGATTAGGGCTAGGTCATGATGAGGTGGCAAAATGAGGGTGGTAGGTGAGGTGATGGGGATTTATCAATTACAAGGTAATTAATAAATAATTGTGTAAGTTTTAGGTAATGAGGTTAGGTTGCAAAATGGGATGCGGGTCACAAGGGGTCGTAAGACATGAATTTGGTGTCTACAATGTGTTGATAAGGAACAACAACCTAGGTTGCTTGAAGCTTTTCACAATCATGCATGTGGCGGTCATTTCTCTGGTCCAGTAACATCTCATAAAATTTTATGAGCACATTATTATTTGCCTACTATGTTTTCCAATGCTCAGAATGGGTGACAAAATGTGAAGATTGTTAGCAATTTGTTGGAAGACCAAAATCAGAAGCTTTACCTTTGAAGCCAGTTGTCATTGAAGAACCCTTTCAACAACGGGGTTTAGATTTCATTGGGGTTTTGAATCCTAATTCTAGTGCTGGTCATACTCACTTACTCACCACAATGAACTACTTTACAAAGTGAGTTGAAGCTATACCAGTGAAACAAACATCTACTGCGATAATATGTGAATTCATCAAAGAAAATATATTAGTTCGTTATGGAATTCGACACAAGATCATGACGTACAATGCCTCAAAATTTTCTTCTACAGAGATGATAGGTTTTTATTATGGGTATGTGATATCTTTATCTCACTCGTCATATTACTACCCTCAGGGAAATGGTCAAGCAGAATCTAGTAACAAAAACATCATTAATATCGTGCGCAAGTTAGTCAAAGAAAATCAAAGAACTTGGCACAAAAAGTTATATGATGCATTATGGGCTGAATGCATAACTCCCAAAAGAACAATTAGGATGTCCCCATTCCAACTCTTGTATGGAACTGATGCTCAAATTCCCATCACATTGGAGTTACCAATATTATGATTGGCTCAGGAAGTTGAGGATGAATGCTTCGCCAATGCATTAGATAAAAGGATCATGTTCATAAGAAATCTTGAAGAGCAGAGAACTCAAGTGGCAAACAAGATCGAGGAACATCAATCCAAGGTAAAAAAATTGTTCAACAGGAAAACTAGGGAGAGACAATTTCAAATCAATGACTTAGTTTTTTTCTGGGACAAAAGACGTGAACCAAAAGGAAAGCACGAGAAGTTTGATTCATTGTTGCTAGGCCCATTCAAGATCAGACATTTCTATGGAGATAACACCTATTACTTGGTGTATCCTAAAGGAACTCATTTTCCTTTGCCCTATAGTGGGCAATATCTCAAGCACTATAAAAATTGAAAACGGGTTGTCCCTCGTATGTACATAGGTAATTAGGATTTGGTTTATTTCTTTTCTCCGTCTTTCGGTATCCTCTCTTATATCATCCCATTTTTTTACCCCATCATTTTGAGATCATGTTCATCAATATTTTGGTTTGGGTTCATTGCTGCATCCATGAAGTGCTTATCCCCAATTAGAGCCAGTTGTTATTAGCCAATTAAGACTTCACAAAATTGGTAAAAATGAAAATTTTGAAAATTTTAAAAGTGTTATTTTGTGTGATCTATCACTCTCATTACGATTGTCTCATTTCTTTGATCGTTCTGGTCTTCGTTTCATCCTTTTTGGGTGAGAAATCCTCCCGCCAGGTCTCAAATTGCGTTAAATATTAATTAATTAATTAATAATTAATTAATTACTCTTTGTTTGATAAAATTATATTTTAAATGATTATGGGGGTTTTAATTAAATAAATATTAATTAAAATTCATTTAAAAAGATTTATTTTAATTGTTGGGGAAAAAATAAGCTTTTGCTTCCCATTGCCAGGGATGCCAAATTAGCTTCTCGTACCCGAATTTCCCCTTTCCTGGCAATTTTGTTTTAATTTCCCGCTTATGGGATTTATTTCTCCGATTTCCAAATTAATGAATTGGTAAATGGGAAAAAAATCCCCTAATTTCCCACATGGGGAAATAAAATGGGGATTGTCAACCCACCTTACCATTTCCGTTGACAATTGGCTATTTATTTCCCCACTTCCCCCTGGCAATTAATGCCACTACTCAGGAAAAAGGGAAGTTGTTTTAACAAGACGAATAAGAAATGGTTGTGAAGACGCTTCTTAAATTCTCATCCATCAAACTCCTTGTAAAAATTCGTGTGAAATAAATAAGAAGCTTGGAAGATTTTTACTTTTTCCAAAGTCTTTATTATCTCCTCTAGGTGTATTCATCATAGGTTTATGCATAAAAGAAATTTCCAAAATAGGTTTCAATGCATTTAGAGAACCAGAACTCAGTCTCCAAGGTGCTCCATGCATTCTCTAGGAGAATCACCACGTAGGAGCAGGAAGGAAGTCTTCACACATTCCAAACAACAAAAGCATTTTCCACACATGTTTTTGTGTAAAGTAAGATAAGAGGAAAATTAGCACAAAACAATCCAAAAATTTCCCATGCCTGTAGAGGAAAATAATAGATGAATTAAAAAAAGGAAAGATAAATAATGTTGTTTCCACACAAGGCAGGGAGAGATCATTGAGTTTCAATGCATAAGGAGGAATAGACAAGCAAATTAGAAAATCCAAAAATTACCATGCATTGGCTAAGGGACAGCTGAAAATCATCATGCAAGTGAAGGAAATACCATGTATCAGCTGTTTGCATTGATCAAAGAGTGTCCACGTAGGTAAAAGGAAAAATGTCGAGGTTATTTCCATCACACACAGTCCACCACGCATCTTTCCAAGAAAAAAAACACTACGCATTGGTAAGGAATCTTGTCCACATGCCCAGGAAACTAAATCCATGCATTTACAAAGGAGCAGAGTCCACACAGCCAAAAGAATCATGTCCACGTGTGGGAGAGGAAAGAAAACAATCCATTAAAATTTGTTTTTCTTTTTTTTGTTGTTTTTTTATTTCTTATGCATAAGGAGACCATGTGGGAAGGATAAAAGACAACTCAAGAAAGAGAGAAAAGTTTACAAGCAATATTCCATGCTAAAACAGAGGAAAGAGAGCAGTCCCAACACATTTCTCAACACATTTTCAATGCAACAAGGGTATTAAAAAAAGAAAGTTTTTGAATTAAAAATGGAGCTCACATGTTTGCATGCTAGAGAGGGAATAAAAGAATATTACAGAAGTATTTGAAGCAAGTTTCAACGCATGTAGGAGAGGGAAATCAACTTGTAGAACAACCAATAAAAAAAAAATTTAAACGTAGGCCAAAGCAAAGAAGATAAATCCACAAATTTTTTAGGAAAAATCTCGAGTTTTCAAGTAGGTTATAAAGAAATTCCAAATCACGAGCAATTATCAAAAACCAATATGTTGCCCATGCATCGATCTGTAACCCGCAAGGAAGGAGGAAGGCCCAAAGTACAGATTCATTAAAATCAGGTGAGTTTCATGCATACCAAGGATAATTTTCTCTAGAGAATTAAATAAAAAATCGGGATATTATAAATCATGTGATTTTTATATTTAAAATAAATAAACAAATTTTAAAAATATCATTGTCACCAGAGTCGAAATTTGAGCCTAGTCTCGGTGTGATGTATTATTATTAAAATTTTTTTAACAAGAACTGGTTGTTATTATTATTATTTTTAAAATAATAATACTAATAGTAATAATTCAACAAGTCATATTATTCTTGCATTGACGAGGGTTTCAGAGACTGAGGGCCAACCCTGTTTACATTGTTTTGTGTGCGTGAGTCATTTTTCTGTAAAATTCATAATGACCGAAAAATATAATAAATCTCCATGAAGATCAAGGAAGCCAATGGCGAAATCAAACAAATCTACACTTAAGTATGAATTCCAAGGAATCATCCCTCCCAGTTCCATTAAGTCAGCATATGACAATATCACTGCTATGAATCTGGGTCACATTAATGTGCAACAATTCTGCAAATGGGTGAAAATTGAAGGCAAAACCATATTTTCGGATAGGATTTACCATAGTGGTCTAACCCAAACAACAACATTTTCTGTCTCGGTGCAGTGTCCGAAGCTAGTTATCGCTTGCACAGAGCATTATGACCCAGAGAGATGAGGAATTTTTAAATATATTCGCAAGCCTTTCCTCTTAATCACACCAGAGCACATTGAGGAATTTCTTGGAATACCTGACTTTCCTGATAATGTGGATATCACTCGCTAGTCAGCATAAGAATTTTGGGAGGAAGAACCCCTCAGGTGGAGCAAGATGGTTAATAAAAACTGGTTATTGACCAAGGGACCTCATATTGACTGGCTTCCTAAAGAACTGTACCACGTTGAGTTCGTGGAAGAAATCAGGGACATGATTACTCTCCTAAGTCAAGTTTTTGGTTTACCCTCTATCAAGATTTTCCACCCATGGATGTATCAGTTTATTTGTATCATCCTTGCTAAGAAAAATTTTGTGGATTGGGCCACCATTGTAATGCCCCCTCAATTTAAGACAATGAGATGCCTTTGTCAGGAGTGGCAAGTGGAAGGGCCTACGTCCTGTCAATTTCTTGGCATAATAATACAAGCACTTTATTTGAGGTAGAGACATTACTCATGAGGAACCCAAGTTGATGTTTGGAGTTTAGCAGTGATTTGATAGATGCATGCAAGAAGCTCTCTCCAGCAAATGGCCCACTCTGAAAGATGACCCTTTTCGCTTCATGGACCTCAAATTTTCTCAAAGAAGCCACAATAAAGGTGACCTCGAAAGGAGAGTGAGATGGAAAATGCATAAACTAACATAGTCACTTAATCCAATAAAAAAAATACATATATAATTTAATATAAAATGAAATATTCAGTTAGGGTTGTATCTTATGCATTTGGGGAATGGCCGAGTTTGGGGGTGGCAATGCAAAAACACCAGGTCGAAGTTTGTAGGTGGTGGCACTACAAACCAGGGCTTTTTTTCTAGACTGTTTAAGGAATGCCTCGCCAGATGTCATCTCTTGAGGTGTCATGGTTGTTGTGGCCTCCTCCTAGTCTCCCAACCTATGCCAGCATCCTCCCAACCCACGCTAAACACCTACATGGACTGCTATCAAAGCATAAAATAAGAGAGGGGTTTTGTCAAATGTTGTAGTTGTGAATATTTTGGGTAAACACTGCTAGAGTGTTTGACCAAATAAAACAAACAAGTTTGCTTCTTATGGAACATGATTTCAGCTGGGTGTTGAGTGCGTGGGCTTTTCCTTAGAAGACAGTCACACTACTTTATCCATGCAACAAACATGTCCCAATCTGATGAGTTTACATTCACTAGTGCAATCCTGGCCAGTACCAGCATCCTCCCAGGCTGTTAAAAAAAAATGAGAAACCCTTAAACTTGCGTGGACTTTTATCAAGCATAAAAGGATAGAGGGATTTTGGCAGAGATAGCGAATATGTCGAGTGCAAGATACAAGATGAAAACACTGCTTTCTTTCCCTGCCTTAAGGGAAATGATGACAAGGCTACTCTTGTTCATAAGGGAGCTCTAAAATGATTCTTCCATATTCTGGAAAATTCAGATTTCAAAGCCCGGATGCAGCATTTAACCAACCAGAAAAAGGAACAAGCTGTTGTGTTTGGGGGTCATTCTATGGGAGGTGTTGTAGCATCCTTGGCAATGATATGGTTTCTGGAAAAGAAGTCGCATGAACTGTTTGATAGAATGCCTCAAAGAGATGTTGTCACATGGAATGCCATGATTACAGGTTATGCACATAATGGATCTGTAAGGATCTTTTGGGTGTGATTGTGTGGCCACCCAACCATTTTGGGGAAAAATCTAAACTGCACATTCAAATATATTGCTTATGATGGTTGTATAGAGGTCCTTACCATATGTGGCAGATCTACATGCCTCATCCTATGTAGAATGAGAGGTTGTGGGTGGGAATGATGGTTGGCCACAGTGTTTATTAGCACCTTCTTAGTTTTCATATGATCAAACCCCTGTCGTAGTATGGGAACACATCTAAGGACAATGAACTATTGGTGAAAGGCCATAGTGAGATGCTAAACCGAACCCTGAGAACTTCAACCGGCTTGATTTCAAGGCATGGTTCACCTCCCCTCATCTTTCATAACTCTCGTATTTTAGTTTTTCATTTACAAATTAATATAATTTTAAAATATTAGGATTATAATACAGTTAATTTTTATTTGAACTCGTTGCAAAACAATGAAATGTCGTGTCGAAACTCACAAAGTCAAAATAACTCATTTGCATTAAACCATGAACTTCCACCCTCTTTCTGAGGTGATTTACAAAACGTCTTATCCAACTAGATCGCTGCAATATTGTTTTATCGACCAGACAAAATTTACTTCCTAGTAATAAAGTTAATAATCTCCCTATTTAAATAGTTAATTTTTGTATTTTTCAGAGACTCTTTTAGTACCCTTCGTAACTCTGAAAACGAGATGTTAAGTCTTATTCGTGTACCTTGTTACGTGAGGAGTCACCTAGTCCTCTGGTTTTCCCCCAAACGAACATATGAGATCTTTTTGATGCTCTTATAGGAGCCTTGTTACACTGGTTTACAACAGTAGAAAGCTATTAAATCTAGGAAGTTGGCTTTCGTTTTGAACCGCTATTTAAAACCTGGATAGAGAAATTATTCCCCATCTTTACAAACCTCTATTGTTTATACTAGACAATTGCATGGAACATTCATTTTAGGGAAAATAAATTTTCTGAATAGTTTGATAGAGCCTTTTTGTAGGCCTTCGGTCATAGTTTGATGAGGTCAAACTGGACCAATTTCGATTTGTCACTCCAGAAAACTTGTCGCCGTTTGAAAATGGTTTTCTAGTTCTTAGTCCCATAAACTCTAATGAATTATCCCCATATAGGGGAACTTGTAGGAAGTATCTCGTTGCATTCTCATCCATTGAACGTCAATTATGGATGTAGTTTCTTGGGCCCTTGAGCTAAATTTTTTTCATTTGTAACTGGGTCAACTACGACCAGTGACCCCGGAGAACTAGCTGCCAAACGAAAACTGTTCACTCTTTCCCATTTCCGTCAGTTGCTATGAACTCTTGGTATATTTGGGGACACGTAGAAAGTTAATCATGGTGTGCGTTCTCTTCGGAAGATAACTTTTGGAAGTGGTTTCTTAGCCTCCAAGCCCGTTTTGAATGTTTTTTGTAGCTAGTAAGAAAGGGTAAAAATAGAAAGCTGCGGGACCCTCATAGGGTTGCCAAACCACCCTGTAAACTCTTAACACATACAAATAACTATTTAAAACTCTATAGTGGAACTTGTTGTGTGCATTATAACTTTTGACAAAATGGTGTTTTCTCTCTCTTCCCTTCACTTTCTCTCTCCTGGGTTATAAAATGAAGAAAAATGAAATGCAATGAATACATGTCTCTAGACCTTTTTATTTCGATTGAAAATTATAATTATTGTCATATGTAAATGGGAAACTGAAAAATGATACTTATGTTAGGTTAGGGTGGATGCCATGCCAGCGAATTATCACTGATATCATGCTCACATGGTTTTTACAGGATGAAAGAATGACGACAAAAAGGTGATGTGTAATTCATTTATTTATTTTTTAAATTTATATAGTTCATTGCTAAATGTATAAATGTATAAAGTTATCTAATGTTACAGACTATTATATTTGATAATTTGTTGATTTGTATGAGATGCTGGTTTCTAGGACATCTAGGTAATGTGCATTTAATCTTAGGTTCAATTTTGATTCATAGAACACATGGTTAAAAGGGGTTGATACTTATATAAGGTAAATGAATTTGAAGTAATATCTTGTAGTGCATGTTTAGTGTTCAATAAATGATTAATGAGTCATCTTGTGCATTCATACTTGGTAAATGTGATAAAGAGTTTTAATCGAAACACTCTACCCTTGCGCATTATCGGAGCATCACTCATTTTCATGTGTGATACTCCTTACCGTAGAAGGCATTGAAAACCATAGGATGAACTTAATCTTTACACTCGATGGAACGTCCTAATTTAGGCAAATTAGAGCTCAAGAATGGGCTTATCATCTTTATCAGTATGTTTAGTGACATTTTCTTAAACCCGTCTGATAGGAGTGACACATTCAAAATTTTCTTGGAGTGTGTAGAGCTAACTCCTTCGTAGCCTAGCAGACCACCTTGTCATCCAAAGATAGATTTAAAATTAAAGTTCTTCATCGAGTGAAAACCCTGTTGGATCCAGATGACATAGATGGAGGTTGTGACTTAGTTGTTCTAGGTCTTAAACTCTTGTTAATGAACCCCTTAGCTCCGCTCAGTCAAATGTGTTACCTTGGTTCCTCTCAACATAACACCTTGGCCCCTTTTGAAGGTGGTTTAGCATAAATTTTTCCTCTTGCTTAAAACTCATATATAGTTGAGGGGTAGGATCCTTAGGTGAAGTTGGAGTTAATCTAAGACTCAGTTGATTTGGACATTAACTTAGGGTTCGTGTGTAGCTTCAAGTCTTCTAATCTTATATGTCTTGAAGAGGTTATTCCAAAATTTTGTAACTCCTTTTAGAAGACAATGCTAATGATAATACCATAATGTGACATAGGAGATAAAGCATATAAGAGTAACAACGAGATTGAGGTTAGGAATAATGCTTCTCTTGGAGACCTTATAACTCAATAAAATATATTTATTTGTTTCAAAGAATATGAATTGCATTGGTGTGATCACCTTACGAGAAAACAAAATACATATATAAATATAAAAAGGAAGTTATTAAGCCATTGAATTGGAATAACTATGGTAGAGAAATAGCTAACTGTGATCGAGGTATGTTTTCGGCAAAAAGCTACCTTGTATCTAAATCTCCGTTAAATCCTTTTATTGCATTCTAGATATCAAATTACTTTCACTTGAGTTGTAAGGTTAAAACTGTAGACATTAAAATAAATGTTGGAGAAGAATATTCTTAACATAATAATATGATAATTAAGTACTTTGTATGTAATTTGGTTTATGCCAAATGAGTATGTTATTTATGGAAATTTTTACAAAGTATAAGAAGCCAACATAAGATGGTTGAACTATATTTTAACCGCGGAATAAACTTAAGAATATGTGGGTGGACAAATGAGAAATTTATCCTTGCTCAATAATGTTCTTGGAATGTTAATCGTAACTAAAATACATTTAAAGAAATGATGTGTTGTGGGTTCGCCGTTCTTGAAGTCATGTTTCTTGTGGTTGGGTCATTACTAGTATTCATTCATTGGGAAAAGTGTGGCATCGACATGCCTATGTCATTTTCATGTGTCTATGTGAGTCGATTACTTGTGTGATTGTCATTTGTGAGTCGAGTTTCTATACCTGGAGCCCTTGCCGTGTTGTGTGTAGTGAGCAATGTAAGTCAAAACAAAAAATATCCTGGTATTTTACTATTGTTTTTGGGTGCGTAAAATGTGGGCACTACAACCATCATCAGTGATACCCTTAAAAAATAATTTAATGAAGTTAATATGACTCGATGCTTCTACATGACAATGTATCTAACTTATGCAGTGGAAAGAAGAAAGCTATTTTCTGAACTCGAAACAAGAGGATTCATGGGTCCATCAAATAGTGTTTTCCATTATTACCCGCAACTAAGTTTCAAAAGTAGCTCTCGCCATTTCAAAAGGGTCAAGGATGCATTTACTTTCCACATGATTCGGAACTTGAATAGGAATACAGAGGAAATATTTTCCAAAGAATCCATGAATGTCATTTCCCAATGGGGAACATGGTTTATTCAATTTTCATAATTTTCCTACATTTACGTAAGCGGATTTCTGGGTACTCCATGGAAACTTCCTATGTATGTCAATGAAAAATGGGCATTATTCCAAGTTCACTGTCTTCTCAATGACAAGCATTGTTCAGGAATTCATTTCCCAATCCAAATCGGGGAATACCAATGTCCAAATCTCTTTAGTGTATAACTCATGGAAAAAGAGTTCGCCCTCATCACAATTCATCCATATGTGAAGAGATCCTAGTTTGATATCAATGGATATATGTAGAAGATTCTTGGAACAAAGTATCAACATAATCCTACCATGGAAGATTTTTGGGCTGCCTGTTCAGATGAGCATGAAGTAAGAAGACGAGAATTTTCTCACCTAACACTTTCTTAGATCAATGCCTTTCACATCAAGAACCCTCCCAATTCATTTGTAAATGATGATGAATATGTTATTGATCCTTCATATGATGTATTTACTTTTACCCTGTTGCCCTAAATTGATTGGACCAAAAGAGATGATTTTTCTCTTGATAACAAGAATCAACCGATCTTGGAAAGAAGCATATCT
This sequence comes from Taxus chinensis, assembly GCA_019776745.2. NCBI lineage: Eukaryota > Viridiplantae > Streptophyta > Pinopsida > Cupressales > Taxaceae > Taxus > Taxus chinensis. Next base: position 170,576,292 of record CM034149.1, read on the forward strand.
TGGTACAACAGAGAACTTGCCAAGTTACAATCAATTCAAGATCATACTTCAGCATCACAAAAATTACCAACTCTGGAAGGTCTAAATTCAACCAAATCCCCTTCTCGATCGACTTCTGTGCATCCAATCATACCCAACAAACTAGAAAGGAGTGGTTGCCAAAATCCACTCCGTCGAATAATGTTTCATGAGGAGAAAAATATAAAGGCCCTAGCCCTCATGAAGGAAGAGAGCATGTTTCAGGATTTTCTACTTCAAGTAGATATTCTTCTACTTACATTGTTGATATTTCTTAGAAGCTCATGAAAAATTATCCTCAGCCATGCCTTGCACAAGCTTACACTCAAGTACAAGTAGTCCAAATATTGAACACTTCAGAGCCTACAGTTCATGAAGAGATTTCTCAAAATCTCCCAAATGAACAGGAAGTGGATATCGAGGTTATTTCTCCTAAAATTGAGGTAGCAAAAAGGTTTCTTGTAGAATCTCATGATGTTGAGAACAATGAGAATGTTTCTTTGAGCTCGAGGCTTTTGTATGTAGAAATAGTGAATGATACTCCTTCCTGGGTTGATTCTGAGGTAAAGAAAATGAAGAGAGTTGTCAAGGAAATTGACATTGATTTTGATGCCCTTTTTAAAATTTCTAATGATGTCATTCCCAAGAATCCTAAATTTCTTTCTTTAATAATGGTGGATAGTGACGGAAATAGATTTGCGGATCTTGCCATCCCACAAGTTGACAAGGAGCATGATGCCATGACATCTACTGATTATGAAGTTTCTATACTTGGACTTGGAAGGTCCACATTGAAAAGTGACATGACAATGGATCGAGATTCTATTGATATCATGCTCAAGAGACTTGAAAAATATAAGTCTCAGAACTCTCAGCTCAAGGCTAAAAAGAATCAATTGGTGGAATATGTTAAACATCTAATAAATCCCATATCATCCACTTTCCCGACACCAGATGCAGTGGCTGTCCCTTATGAAGAAACTCTCAATTTATCAAAATAAATTAATACATTGGGCCATTGTCACTAAAACGTGGCTTTCAGATATTCTCATTTTAGGCCAAGAGACGATCAAAATAGTGGTTAAGTTCCATGAAGATGTCAGTACGTATCTTGATCCAGTTCTTTCTTTCAACTAATATATCGAATTTGGATGAGATATTTCCTAGTTTATAGGAGATGATGAGTATGGAATCCTCAATTTTAGCCATTGAAGGAATTCTCAAATTTGAATATCAAGGGACACGTTTTATTTGGTGTCTACATCTCAAATCAAGGAAGATGCTTCTTGAGGATTCTATGATCCATTATGAGAGCATATGCAATGAAGCCTTCACTTTACTCGCCTTGATTCAAGAATTCATAGTTGAGATCCCTTGCAACCTCATAAATGAGCATAATCAAATGTGTTCATTGGAAAATGTGGAAGAGAAATGTTCACAATTGTTTAAGGACATGTACACTCCCGCCAATAATTTCTCGTCATTCTCAATGGAGAGTTGCATCAAATTAAATAACTTGTTTGAGAACACTCAATCGAAGATGGTTAACTTAAATGATATGCCAAGTAGGATTATGGAATTGTAGGTATTTTGTGAGGCCATTCTTCGACCAAATGAACCTCCAAAAGAAGAAAATATGTTTGAATTATTGGGAAGGTTTAGATTCTTTCAATTGGTGAAAGCCGCAAATCCTAATTTCACCGACAGTTCAGGGAGATAGTTTTCTTGGTATCTAACGAAGTGGGAGAGTCCATTTCTCATACGTTTGAGATAGGAAAACCCCATTTCAATGGATAAGGAACTGGTTATTATTGTATGTTTTTAAAAATGGGATTTTAAGAAATGAATGTTGTTATTTAGGTTGCTTTCGGAAAACTGTGGATAACTTAAGTGATTTCTATTTTTAGTTAATTTTAATAAAATTGGTTAGAAAAAGTCAAAGGTCACTTAAGTGCCTTATTTAATGTTCATGTAAAACCCTAACTACTTTTTAACCAAATTTTGGGTTATAAAACGAAGTTAGGGGCTCATTTGTAAGGGGTGAATTTGAGAGTGGAGAAGAAAATACTTTTTTGTGCAAGCTTTATTTCAGGAAGAAACTTTGTGTTCTTTTGTGAAAACATTTTGGAGTTAATGAAATACAAACTTTGTGTCTTATTCATTGTTTCTTGTAACATTTTATGTTCTTATGTTCGTTAGATGTTAGATGTTTAAATCTTGCATGAAAATATTGTCTTTGATCTTATTTTCAATGTTATTAAGTTGTTGTTCTTGTTCACGGTGATCAAGCTCTGTTATTTACTTGCTCATATGTGTTCCCTTTTACTCATTCTCGTTTAGCTAATGAAAACTCTTTTTTATTTGTGTTAGTTATTGTTTGTTCTTCTCTACGAAATATTAGGCTATGATTTTACCTAAATCTTGCATGTTCCTTCCATTCATTCCTTTCCATTCCATCTCCATCATTCACTTTTCTTTCCATTAATGTTCCAAAACACCCCCACATACAACTTTGAATGTACAGGTGTAAATATAGTTTTGGTTTACAATAAAGGCAACCTCACCTTCATTAAGGAGGGAATTCATTCCCACATTTTTGCATGTTATTTTCATGTGTGCAAATCCATATGCTAACAATGCGTCAATAAGGAGAGGTTTTCACATTACAGGAAGAACGCATTGTCATGCGACAGGAATAATGGTTTTTGCATGATAGGAGGAAGGCTTTATCACGTGACAGGAGGAAGGTGTTGTCATGTGATAAGCAGCATGACATTGTTGCATGACAAGAAGAATGGTTGACATGCATCAACAAGCATGGTTGTCACGTGTTAACAAGGAGTGGTTCTCGTGTGAAAGGAAGAAGGTATTTTTGCACGATATGAAGAATGGTTGTCACACGACAGGAAGAATGGTTGAGGCATGACAGGAAGAAGGTATTGTCATGTAATAGGAAGAATGGTTGATGCATGATAGGATGAAGTCATTCTCACACGACAGGAGGATGAAATTTTGTACATTTTTCTATCTTGACCATTAATGTAAATCCTACTCCAAATGTTCGTCGTGGTGATCTTGTAAGATAATCCCATTAGCTATCAATTCCCAAACTTGTAGGTTGATCCATTTTGTAAGGGGGGTGTAAAAATGGATAAAAATTGGCAGCTTACAGGGTGATCTACCTGTTAGATATGAAAGACCATTGATTTTACATCCATTGGGTATGGAGTCATTCTTATTGCTGAAACTGGTCTGATGTCTGAAACCTCTTGTTTCTCTAGAACACTGCTAAGACATTACTTAATCATTAGATCTTTCCTGAAACTGGAAAGCACAATAGCAACAAAGCACAACCATGTAAAAATAATAAAATCATACACATCCCAAATGGAACATGTGGAGAGTGCACAAGCACTTATCTAAAAGCAAACCTAGCTACAACAAAACAATGTGCTACAAGAACTTGGAGAAATTACAAACTCTAAACTAATATTTACAAGAAATATACTCCCATCAATAATAATGCTTGAGATAGATTCCATTGACTAGAATCTGTAATTCTTCTCCGTCCAAATTTTTCAACTAGAAATCATTTTTTTCTTTATGCCCTAAAATCAAGTAAGGGCCACTCCATATTGCATCAAACTTGGAGTGTCTTCTGAGTTTAGCTCTTTCTGCATCCCATTTCAGAATCAGGTCTCCTTCTTGAAAAGTTCTATTTTTTTCCTTTCTGTCAAAGCTCGTCTTGATTTGAGCTTGGTCCTTCTTCATTGTTTTCATGGCCTGGTCCCTTAGCTCTTCCAACTCCATAAGCTCTACATACTTGACTTCCATAGCTGGAAACTTGAACAAGTCCAACTGCTTGATAAACTCCAAGAATGGTAATACAAGGGATATTGGCAACCTTTCTTCTCTTCCACAAACCAACTTGAAAGGAGAATAACCAGTTGATTTCTTGGGAGTTATTCTATTAGCCCATAAGGCTGATTTCAATTTGGTATGCCAAGTACTCTGATTCTCATAGAGGGTTATTATTATGATCTTGAGAAGATTTTTTTTCATGGAATCCACTTTCTCATTACCCTGGGGGTAGTAGTTAGAAGTAGTGCTCAAATAGATGTCATTTCTAATAGCCCAATTAGATATCTTTGTTCCAAGAAAATCTAAGGCATTATCTGATATTATAGTGGAAGGAGCACCAAACCTTGTTGCAATACCTTTGTAGAAGTCCAGAATGTGGAAGGAGCACCAAAACTTGTTGCAATATTATAGTGGAAGGAGCACCAAACTTAGTGAAGTAGTCCATGGTTGTAAGAATCCATTTGTGACCTAGGCTAGAACTTGGATTGATCATCCTAATAAAATCTAGCCCCCATTACAAGAAAGGTTGCTCAACTTAGATAGGATGGAGTGGGAGGTATACTAGATTCTCTTTACCTGTGAAGAAGGCACACTTATTCCATTTCTTGATCCATGAGTAGCAATCATTGAAAATATTAGGCCAGTAATAACCAACCCTCATGATTCTATTGGTTGTTTCTTTTGGGGAAAAATGACCACATGTCTCTCCATCATGAAACTCATGTAATATTGTCTCTATCTGATCTTTCTTGATGCACCTTAGGATGACACCATTCACATCCCTTTTGAATAAAATATTATCTACAAGCACATATGGGATGTAATAAATTCTAAAATACCTCCTTTTGGGCCTGCTCAATCCTTGAGGATTTTGACCTGTTTGAAGGAAATGTACAATATCCTGAGTCCAAAAAGGAATGGGTATGCCACCTATGGTCTTTTTTTATTATCTCACAACATCATAATAGCTTCCGCCTCCTCTCTTGATTCAACATGCTAGTTAGAAGCTAGTTGCTCACACAACCCTTTTCCTCTAACTAATTTGGTCACATTTTTATCAATATAATACTCCATGACCTTGGTTATCCAACCAGATCTCTTTTCATCAAGGTCCTTGTTTAAAAGAAAACATTTTACACCATCATGTGAAACTAATAGATGAATTTTCTTATTTGAGACTAGTTGTATGAATTTCTTTAAAGTTCTATTCACAACAAGGACATGCTTCTCAATGAATGAATATCTCACCTCATAATCCTTAAGGATTTGGATGAAGAATGCAATAGGATTCTCCAATCCTTCTTGATTTGGTTGTACCAATATGGCAGATATTGCATCCATGCCTCCAAAAGCGTATAAAATAAAATCTTTCAAGAAATCTAGATTTATGAGGGTTGGAGCCTGTGTAATGGCCTACTTTATAGCTTCAAAGATTTATTTTCCTTCAGCAGTCCATCTAAAAACCATGGTCTTCTTTAGCATCATTGTTAGTGGCTTACAAGATGGGAAAAGTTAAGAATAGCCTCCTAACAAAACTAATTTTCCCCAAAAACTTTAGAGAGCCTTCTTATGACTTGGTAATGGCAATGCTCGAATAGCTTCTACCCTTTCTAGATCAATTGCCAACCCTTCCTTAGACATGATTTGGCCTAAGATCTTTCCTTCATGAGCTAAGAATATGCATTTTTTGGATTCAGAGACACTCTGAATCTCCTACATATTTGGAATACTTGTCTAAGGTGAAAGAGATGACTTGTTTCATTTGTGGAGAATACAATAATATCATCTAGATACAGAAGAACTATCTTATTAATGAGTCCTTTGAATGTAATATCCATCACCCTTTGGAAAGTGGATCTGGTGTTTAATAGTCCAAATTATATCTTCCTATAAGAATATGTTCCCCACTTCATGGTGAAGGTTTTCTTGAATTGGTCATCTTCTTTCACCATGATTTGATTATATCTTGAGTAGCCATCTAGTAATAACAACCTTTCAGAACCAGATATAAGCTATAAGATTTTCTCCATGGAAGGAAGTGGGTAGTGGTCCTTGAGAGAGGCCCTGTTCAAGTCTTAGAAATCCACACATAACATGAATTCCCCATTCTTTTTCCTAACCGGCACCATATTTTTTACCCATGAAGAGTGCTTGATTGGAAAGATGATGCTTGTTTCAATGAGTTTATTCAATTATCTTTTCATGAGAGACTCAATATGAGGATTGAATGACCTTTGATTTTTCTTGATAGGTTTAGCTCCCAAATATAGTTTGATCATGTGTTGTGCCAACTTAGGATTAAATCCTTTCAAATCTTCATATCTTTAAGAAAACACATCTGGAAATTCTTGGAAAAGTTGTATAAATTCATATTTTTCTTGTTCAGTGCTTACCTTGCCAATTTGAAGTGTTTTTCTTTCTCCAACTAAAATTTGTTCTGAATCCTTGATTTTGACCTAAATGTTTTCTCTTTCCCTTTGGAACTGATCATTAGGATTGAATATTGACTCTAGAGTCACTAAACCCTTTGGTAGCTTATTTGTCCTTAGCTGAACCACTTGATCACCATATTGTTGCTCCAATTTCTCTTGATTTTTAACCAAGAACTCATCCTCCTCCTACAAGAAATTAATGATCTATTGATTATTTTCAAATAACTGTCAACTCGTGTTATTTTCTGGCACAGCTGGCCTCACAATTGCATCAATATGTGGCTGCACTTTATCTCTTTTAATATTTTCCACAACATCAAATGTTGCTCCAATTTTTGCAAGCCTATTCATAGCCTCATTCTTCTTCCTTGGTATGGCTTGAATATTGAATGCTTCAAATGCATCGATTTGATCCCATACCCGATGCTTGTAGGCTTTGAGTAGATCATTCTTAGCAGCATGTTTTCCCCTAACCTGGTTGATAATTAACTCACTATCCCAAAACACTTGCAATTTTTGTATACCCCTCTTTCTTTCCCAATTCAATCCATGTATCAAAGCTTCATACTTAGCGGTATTTTTTGAACAAGTAAATTGAAAATGGAAAGCTAAGTATTACTTCATACCTTGTGGTGACAAAATCATTTCTCCTCCTCTAGCACCATACCTACTCCTTGAGCCATCAAAAAATAGTTTCCATACTTCATTGTCACGCTTATCATCTGGTTTGGTGAGGCTAGGAAGGTGTTTGTTTTCATTGTGCAAACAATAAATTCCCAACTTAGCCTCTTCTTTTTCCTTGTATGGATAATTTTCATGACTTTTTTTTTCCCATTCATCAAGAGTCAAATCCGGGATGCCCCCAACTTTGGTATTTGTTTCCTGAGTGTTTAGAAAATCCTCTTGATCAAAGGCTAAGTAATTTACATTGACTGGGATTAGTACATGAGGCTCAATATGAAAATTTTCAATAGGTTCAGACCAGATTGTATCATTATCTCCATACCTTGTTCTGAAGAGCATATGTGACAAATTAGCTAATAAGTAGCCTCCAATTTTGGAAGTGAAGTCTCTTAACAAGCACACTGCAAAGAGTGGTGGCAAGTCAATCACTGATATATACTGCTAAACTGTGACATTAGGAAAAACGTGAAATGTAAGTTTTAAACCTTTTGTGATCCCAATAGTCCCCATGGTTTTCCCATCTAACTGTACCACTCCTTTGGAAACCAGGTTGTATTTTAGGCCCAACTGATCTACAATCTATTTTGGCATTACTGAATTGCTATCCCCTGAGTCAATCATGCAATTATGTACAAGGTTGTTACTAATAACTAAAGATATATAGAATGGAGGAGGATTCATATTTTTACCTTGCTGACCTCTATGAACTCCTTCTTTTGGAGTTGCATTAGTGAGCACCTTCTCTTGATTTTTGGATGACTCGTTTGATGCTGACCAATTATCCATGGCTGCTTGTAACAAATCCCGTTGGCTCAGAATTTTTAATGATTCCCACATAGAAATGATTACATTGGTCTTCTTCATTTGATGAATAATGTTAAAAGGATATGGATTCTCCTCCTATTTCCCCTTGTTTGGCATGACTTTCTCCTATGCATGGGCTACTATAACTGGTACTTGAGTTGGCTTAGATGATAGTTTGGGCTGATCTTGAACATTTGGGGTTGCACTTGGATTGCAAATACCCCAAAGTGTGATAAAATGCTGAGAAGTAATTGGATTAGATGACTTCCCTTCCTCTATATTTCTTTTCTTAGACCTTGTATTGGTTGCCACACTTTGAGAAGGGAATTGATTTATTCCACAAAAATCCTTAGCTTGTCAATTCACAAGTGTTGTCTCATTTAGGGGTTCTTCATGATTAGATACCTTCTTCTAACTTTCTTCTTGGTTTGATTCTTGAATAACTCCCGTCGTAGTCACCATCAATGCTTTATTTAAAGCACCATTGAAGCATGTTGCTTGATTATATGGTTGGCTATATGGGAAACACCATTTATATTCTTGTTATATGTTGTTTTGAGTTGGAACCAAGGCCCTAGATGTTAGAGCTGCATTAGGGTTATATTATTGGAATGGCCTACTAGCTTGGGGTTGTCCTTGGTTTTGGTTAGCAACTTGACCAAGTGGCCTGTTTGGCTGATATGGAGGTTTATTAGGTTGTAATTGAGGCTGATAAGGTATAGAATTCTAAGCTTGCTTCCTATTAAGAGTTACCAAATCATTTCCTAAGTTTTTCAATTGTTTCATAACCTCATGGAGTTCATTTGAAGGACTAGAAGAAGAATTGGAAGCTTCATTTGAACTTTGATTTCTTAGAGTAGGGATGGGAGCTATTATAGGCATTTGATTAGGATTAGGATTCCCCATATCTCTATAGATAGGCATAGGTGGCCTAGGTGCTAGTTTATTAGCTTGAATTAGGCAATTATCATCTCTAATAGCTATGGCATAAGCGTCTGGTAGGGTTATTCCCCCATAGATTGTATCATAATTTAGAGCTTTAAGAAAATAGAGAAATGCACCTTCATCTGTTGGTTTGACCACAATTGGGATCCTTTCCCATGTTCTTTGGAATCTAGAATTGAAGTCTGCCATCTACTTAGCTAGTGCCCTTTTGATTGTAGTCATCTACTCTAAAAGGGATAAGTTGTCAGCCCCTTCCCCAAACTATCCATAAAGAATTGTGCACAATTGATCCCAATTCTAAATCGATCCTACTCCCAAGCCTTTGAACCACTGCAATGATTTTCCTTTGAAAGAAGAAGCCAACAAATTGATGGAAACATTCATCTCAACAATCTCATATATGACATAGACATTTGCAATGTCTTGAATGTGGTTGATACGATTTGTGTGATTTTCTCCAGTGAAGTATGGGAAATTTTTTAATTCTTCTATCGGGACCAAATTTTATGCATTAAGGGTAAGTGGACTGTTGCCCTTGAAATTTTCTTAGGGGTTTGGAGGTGGCTTATTTAGTGGTTGTAGATGAACCATCTTGAGTGGCCTAAGAATCCCAGTCGATTGAAGAAAGGGTCTTCCTAGTGGAGGTGTTGATAAATTTCTATTTGGTGGATATGGAGACCTTTGAGCTCTTGTTCCCCTTCTTGCTCTATCTGGGGATAAGTGTAGATAGACAAATAGCCCCTCTTCTCTAGTTCTTGACCTTGTTTAGATTCTTCTCATGAACTTGATAAACTAAGGCTGTTGAAACCACTGGATTTGAGTGATGGAGTCACCAGATGTGTTGTTGCAAAGCCTCAAAAGGCTATAATTTCATCAAGACACACACCCAATCTTGATAAAAATGAAAATATTGACTTTTTTCCCACCGTGCATGCCAAAACTGTTATGTTGGAAAAGTATCACCCTAGTATCTACACATTACAAAACCTTACTGTCGACTTGTAAGCTATGAAAAATACACTACTAACAAGTAAAATACCAATAATCGTACCTCCTCCTTCGTGTTCCGTAGCAAACCTCAGAATGGGCTAGGAAACTTGGATTGAGCCCTGATTTTGTGATATGTAGGTGCTTTTCTTCAAGACGGAGCAAGACCTTCCTGCAACAATGATCCTCTTACTTTGCACTAGATGGGAAAAAGGATTATGAGGCTATTTTGGCATTAGGACAAGGCAAAATGATGTTCTTTGCTCAAAGGATGCAAGAACTTAGATATGGCATGCAAGCTTATTCTCCGTGTGTTTTAGAGGGGGGGTAAGGTTGTATTTATAGCCTGGGGGAATGATTAACTTAGATTAATTTAAGTAATCATGGTTTGAAAATGTGGGCAAGATTAAGTGGGTGGTTTGAAAATGTGGGCAAGATTAGGTGAGTGGTTTGAAAATGTGGGCAAGATTAGATGAGTGGTTTGAAAATGTGTGCAAGATTAGGTGAGTGGGGGCCACGAAGAATGGGTGAGGATTTAAATTATATTTTTAATTCATAAGTGGAGGATTTTAGGTGAGTGGGGACCACGAAGAATGGGTGAGGATTTGAATTTGAATTTTTAATTCAATAGTGGAAAAACATGGAGAATAATGACATGTGGTGAGGATTAGATTATTTTTAAATTTTGAAATGGATAATTAATCAAATTATATTTGATTAATTCGAAGTGTATTTTTGTGGGAAATGAGGAAGGGGAATTAATTGATTTAGGATAGATGTGAAATTGGGGTGTCTACATGACTAACATGAGATTGTCTCAAGGTGTGGGACCTTTGTGACTAAGACAAACCTCCAGAGAAGGCTGGTTCCTGACTTATTCCAAATGTTGATCTACTCCTACACTACCAATTCCAAGGGACCAGAGAGAGAAATACATAAACATAAGTCCTAAACTAAGGGAGGTAATAGCATCAAAACAAGACTAGAGAGATTACTAGTGAGTGAAAGTGGAGGGAAATGGGGTAGAAGAGAAGATAAAATGCCACAATCCCAAAACACATTCAAACCTCCAATCGTATGGAGCACAACAAATTTAATCCCTGTAAAGTAACACAATATGCACAATATACCTACAAAATATAATAGAAGGAAAAAATGCAATATAAATCAAGCTAGGGAAAGAAGAGCCACAAAACACTAATTTTATTCCTTAAACTGATGTACAATCCATTACAATATAGGCACAAGGAAAGAATCCTTCATAAAATGCATAAATTTGAGGCATGTAGCTCACAAAAATGCTGGAATAATTTTGGCAGAGTTCTTTTACAAATTCAAAATCCCTCTCTTCAAATGAGGGGAATTTACATATATATAGAGAAGATCTACCAACCAACATCCTTCATTAAATGCTTATATGTAGGTATAGGCATCCCTGATGGTTCGATTTTCAATGGTACTTTTATTTTACAGAAAATAGGGGTGCCATACCTCATTAAACCCGTTGTTGAGCTACCTTGTATGGTGTCATTAATGTCTGGTTGTATCTGAAACTCTTTGTTGTCACCTGATGGAAATCACTAGTTGGTGCACAACAAGAAGGGAAGAGTCGCTGTCGACAAGGAAAAGACTCGTCACATGACAAGAAGAAATGTTGTCACACGACAGCAAGGATATATTGATGCAAAATAGTTGGTGAGCATTGACATGTGGCAGGAGTAAGGCATTGTCACGCTACATGAATCATTGTGTTGTTTCGCGATATGAAGAATGCTTGACGTGCATCAAGAATCATGGTTTTTATGTGTCAACAAGGAGAGATTGTCACACGACAGGAAGAATATGTTGTCACATGACAGGAGGAAGGTGTGGTCACATGACATGAAGCATGACATTATCACATGACAGGAAGAATGGTTGACGTGTGTCTACAAGCATGGTTTTTATGTGTCAACAAGGAACAGTTGTCACACTACAAGAAGAAGTCATTATCGTGTGATAGGAAGAATGGTTGTCACGTGACAGGAAGAATGGTTGACACATGATAAGAGAAAGGTGTTGTCACATGACATGAAGAATGGTTGATGTGTGAAAGGAGGAAGTCGTTATCACATGACAGGAAGATGATAATTCATACATTTTTCTAGATTGACCACTAATGCAAATCTTGCTCCAAACCTTCACCGTGAGATACCCTATAAGTTTCTCCCCATTAGATATCAATTCTCAGACCTGTAGGTTGATCCATTTTGCAAGGGGGTTTAAAAACTGGATAATAGTAATAGTATGTGTGGATGGAATAGAATAAACTTCCATTTCCTATGTTGTGTATAAAGAAGTATGCAACCCTTTTCCATTGAATAGATGATAGATGGATGCCTTTTGAGTGTTTTAGTGTCTTTGGATGCAATCTTAGGTGATGATAGTAATGCTTAATGCTTGGTCCTTTATTTTGAGCACATAACTATGTCTTTATATGATTCCCTTATTTGAATTTTGTAATTGACAACTATAAGGTTGACCCATAAGTGAAAAACATGCCCAAAAAGAGCGAGTGAGGTGTAAAAGGGTCAGGGGTACCGAGAGGGGACAAGAGCTCCTGGGTGCTATAGTCTTGGATGATCGTTAGTCTTTAAAGTCATGAAAGATAAATGATTTAAGTTTTAACTAGGATGTAGAGTGTGCAAGACCAAAGAGAAAGCAAGAGATAAAGAAAAAATGGCCAAAGGTAATTGTTAACCACTATTTTTATTTCTTAGGAATCATGTAAATAATAGCATGATTTTAGGACCTAGAAATGTACCCAATTACATGATTTTTCTATCTACATTTTCCCCCATTTTATGTTATTGAGTCAATACTTGATAATATAAAGTAGATAAGATATGTGTCCCTTATGATCCATGTAGAGAGAGTGACGAATAGTGTGCCGAGTGGATAAGTGAAGTGTGGCATGATTGCAAAGTAAAGTGTGGAGACTAAGGAAATAAAAGTGACCCTAGGGGTTAAATGTATGCATTGTAATTGTCTATTGTTATGCTTGTATTTGTTGTCTTAGATTGCTTCTTGTTGCATATTAAGGAAGGACCTGTAAAAGAAGAGTAAAAGGAGTAGTCAAAGTCCTATCTATGCAAAAGTATGTAAAAGCATGTAAAAGTAGTAGTTAAGGAAAGTGTGCACCTCATGTAGAAGAATGTATAGGATAGAAAAGTGTCCTAAAATGAGTAAGGACCTCGAAAACCGAGGTCAAATTTTATTTATTTATTTATTTCCCATTATTCTCATTGCTTAATTGATATGTTGATTTCACACATAATCAAATCATATATTTATACAAACAAATCATATGTGCTGAACACATCAATAAAAATCAGCTTTGATTCCAAAGGACAGTTCATTATTTTCAATATCTCACTACAATCTTATAAGGTTACCTGCAATGGCAAAAAGCCTCATAAGCTTATATAATATACTGATTATTTTAGTAGTACATCAAGTACAATTTATTCCATAACTGAAATATAAAAGTAACTAAGAAAGATCTGAAATCAGCTTGAATCCCTTCAAATTCTTTCCTTTCCCTTATCTCCAGAATGGCTTGTATTTTCCACAAATGGTCAGCTCAAAATGAACTGGCAAGGATTTCCATTTTCATATAAGTAGTATTCTACAAATGAAAATGTATTCATAATATGTAGTAATGCATCAACATACTAATTCATTCATTATTATAATAATGATTAAAAAAGCATGTATACATGCATGAACTATCCAAGTTCATAATACCTTTCAAGAGTGGTGTCTTTAACCATCTTACATGAAAACATAAAACTTACCTCATGTACGGTTGATTACATAATGCATTTCATAATATTATTTCATCCCAAATCAAATCAACATACCAATTGTTTGAAGAAATGTCACATATAGGCTCCATATAAAAAGGAAAAGGCATGATAAGAAATTGTCAAAGCATCTACATGAACTTCACTTTACAATTCTCACAATGAGCTTTATGCCAAATCAAATCAGTAACATAACATAATTCCCAAGAGGAACAAAAGGTCCTTTATACCCAAGAGTGTATGCCAACCATATGAAAAAATTTCATATAATGAACTTCACATATATTCCAAGGAATGCATACCAATTGTATGACAAAATTTCATATCATTGACTTCACTTCACAAGCTCAAAATGAACAATATGCTAATTCAGATCAGCAACATGGTGCATTTTCAAAAGGCACAACAAATCCTTTATACTCAAAGAATGCATGCGAACCATATGATAAGATGTCATAATATAAACCTCTAATATAATCCATGGAATTCATGCTGAAAATATGACAAAATTCATTACAATGAACTTCACATACCGTCCAACGAATGCATGCTAACATCATGACCGAATGCCAGAAAAATATCTTCGCATAAAGACCAAAGAGTGCATTCTAATAACATGATAAATTTCCATAAAATATTTTCACATAAATTCTAATGAATTCATTCCAGCAACATGATAAAATTCTATAAAAAAACTTCACTTAAATTCCAATGAATTCATTTCTATAGCATGATAAAATGTCATAATCCATACTCATGTATTTATACCAATAAAAGATTGCATATCAACTATTTGACATAATGTCAGAACACCTCATTCTTTAAATATTCTAGCCAAATTATTTCATACTAATAGTTTGACAAAATGTCATAGCACAACATTCTTTCAAAATGTTATGCTCTTGATTGCACACTAACCATTAAACAAAATGCAACGTACTAGCAGTAAACACTGCAAAAAAGAAAACAATTATCTAGTAGTGAATCTACAACGTATAAAACACCCCAAAAAACCATACTTTGTTAACTGGAATTTCATAAATACAACAAAACAAAGAAAGGAAACAACCAAAACTAAGCACTATAATAGCTAACATTGCAGCAATAATTTAATAAAAAAACAACACTTCTAGCAGTTGTTACCACACCAATAAATCCTTAAAGAACACAAATCTTCTAGTAGCTATTAAAGGAGCAATAACACAACTTATAATAGTTGTAGTAGACCAACGAATCAACAGAAAAAATAACATTCTAACATTTAAAAATGCAGCTTGGAGACAGTCCAAAACCCATAGTGAAAATGTCTAGAAATCTTCTCTCAACACCTAAATGAATAACCTCATTGATTCCATTTATCAAGTAAGGATTTAAAAAAATGAAATCTCTGGCTCTCATACTTGAGAGATCTAAAATATATAATGCCCATATTAAAATAAACACATTTTCCAAATACCCATAAAGGATTGATTTGAAAATATTAATACCCACAATAGATAATCCATATTTCTCATTACCCAGAAGAGGAATAAATTGAATATGCATTTATTTGTAAAACATTGCATAGAAAAAAATAAGAAACCCTTTCCCGAAAGATTCGAGATGAAGAAGACCAAAAACCTCTGTTCTTTTCCTCTTTCCTTCTCTATTTTCTTCCTCCAGCTTCCTAGCTCTACACCAAACAAAATAAAACCCCAAAACCTTATTTATTTTTCTAGAAAATTTCTCCCCAACATTGCTGCAATAAAGAATGGCAAGATCCCAACATACATGCCCAAAATTATCTCCAGATGGTAGTAAAAATTCCATGAAATCCTCCAAATTTGTTTTTGACATGGTCTCCCCTCTATTTCCTCATCTCTTCACACCATGCTAAATGGTAAAAATAAAAACCTAACTCTCCTTTATTTCATGGATTCCAAAATCCATTTAAATATAATTAAACTTCAAAAATGCATCCACTTAGGCTTAGGCTAAGTTTAATTGTTTTATTTATTTATTGTAAATAAAAGTATGTGCCACATTCCATAAGGAATAATTAACACATAAGTTAATGCCAAAATAATTCAAAATTCGAATTCCACAAAATATCATTGCAATTAAGCATTATTAAAAACATTGAGTTCCAAAAGTTGGGATGTTACAAAATGTTGTGAAGAGCGAGTTTTTTGGGCAATATCACGCCGATAGTGAGTTTTTTAGGTGATCTCACCCCAAGTGCAAGTTTTTTGGGTGATCTCACACCAAGTGCAATTTTTTTGGGTGATCCCATACCAAAGAACAAGTGTTGGGGAGAGAAGTACAATTTTAATCTCCTTCCATGACTCTACCCAATAAACACCACTACATATGGTGCATCTTGATTTACTTATGATTTTCCCAATTTGTTCTAAATTAGTTCTAAATTGTTCCGATTATATCGATTGAAGGAGATAGAATGCATTTTGTGTCTGGAGGTTAGTGCCTGATACTGTAGATCTATTTTGAAGACTTATGTAAATTGTATTGATTTGGAAGATGACTGTTTGTGCCCCCAAAACATTAGCTCCTAGGGGAGGACAAAGGTGCTCAGGCACTACTGTATGATACTTGGCACCAATGTTTTCTTAGTGTTTTGGACCAAAGTTAGATTCTAGGCCATTAGGTGACTATGTTCATGTATTTTTTTTGTACTGTGAAATTTTTTACTGTAGCTCTGAGGTGGTGTAGGGGTGATTTTTTCACTTAATGTATCCCCCTAGTTTGGGGTGCATGCCACATTTGTAGGAGAATATGGCTCAAAGGAGAGGAATAGATGTTAATCTGAAATGGATACATGCAGGGGTAGAGGATGTGCTTGGTAGAACCAAAGGCACATGCATACAAAGTAGGCTAGTAAGAAATGTTAGTAGTAAAAGATATCATGCAATATGAAGTAATGTAACAAAAAAGTGTGTAATCAAGATGGAACACAAAAAGTGGGTTTCAAAAGTAGTACATTGCTCACAATATCAAAAGATAATCAGGTTCAAAGCATCCAAAAGTATACAATGATCATATAAGACATATGGCATAGCCCACAAACAATAACATACAATAAAAAGTAACTAGTGACAAATAGCCATGGTTGTATATAGTTCTGAAAGGAAAATGTTACACACGAAGCACCTATTAGTATGCTAGCAAGATAAATAGTATTTCAAAGTGTATATAAATCAGCAAAAAGTAAGTGAAACAATAGCAATAGAACCTGAAGTGTGTAGAATATGGTTGTAATAAAAGTAGAAGCCCCCAGGAGCCCTGGTGGTACTAGTAAAAGGTAAAGTGCCAAACATTGTTGTAGCATGTAAGAACCTGTAAGTGATATTATTTCAATACAAAATACCAAATGAATGCATAGGCATATATATAGAATGATAACAACATACTAATTATCTATCTAACAAGGAAAAAAGTGAAACATGTAAATAGAATAAGCTCAGCAAGAGTATATGCAACCAAGATATGTAAATGTAATATATGAGTGTGATGGTGTGATATTAAAGGTGTGAATATCATAGGATCAGCGTGTCCCCAATGGATGTATATGAGATGAGGTTTATTTATAAGAACCCTCAACAGTCAATAATGAACCATAGAACAAGATTTTTTCATTAGGTAATTTTTTTTTTATGTGCTAAAAAGTGTATATCATGAATCTCAAAGTGTGGAATGTGTAGGGTGTGAGGTTGATTTAAGAATTAGACCCTCAACAATTGAGTATGTACTATGGAACTAGAGTGCGTCATAGTGTAATGAGTGATTTATACATAATAGCATTTGAGATGCATGACATTGAGTGGGACTTTAAGTAGTATTCCAAGGAGAGTAGTAAGATGACAGATGCCACCCCCAAGCTTTTTGGTGATGACATATGGACCAAGCCAATTAGGTTTGAATTTCCCTTTAGATGAGCCTCAGATTTTGGATTCTTTTGATTTTATTTTAAAACCATATCACCAGTATTGAATTTACATGTGCATAGATTTCTATTGTAATCTTGTATAATGCATGTTTGATTGACGCAAATATGTTTTAGATCTTGCACATGGTGAGAGTTAGTCATTTCAAGTTCATAGAGTTGATTTTCACGATATTCATTATCTTTGGGAATTCCCTTAAGTGATACCCACAATGATGGTATTTCTCATTTTAAGGGATAACTGCCTCAGTGCCATAAACTAGCAAAAATGGTGTAGCATTGGTGGGGGTGCACACACTGGTGTTGTAAGCCCAAATAGCATATATAATTTGATTGTGTCAATCATCGCCAATAGTATCAACAATCTTTCATAATATTTTGAAATTGGTTTTATTAGAGGCCTCTTGTTGACCATTTCCCTGTGGATAATAAGGAGTAGAGAAGGTTTGCTTGATATTTAATTTTGCACATAGCCTTTTAACACACTTATTTTTTAAAGGAGAGCCATTGTCAGTGATTATAGCGGAAGGAATGTCAAAGAGTGTAATAACATGAATGGTGATAAAATAAAAGATATCAAGATCAGTGGTGGTGTTAAAATATGAATTAAATCTTATTTCAGAGTAATTATTGTTCCTAATGATGTTCAAAATGATAATATACAACAAAATACAAGAAATAAGCAAGCAATAATGTAAAACCCTAAGAAAATGAGGAAGATAAATAGAATTATCTCATTTCTGAGTGAACTGAAAGTGATTTGAGTGGGGTAAAGTGCTAGACAGGATGGGGAGAGTGTCGTAAATGCTCTCTAGAAATTCTGTGGTTAAGAAATAATGTTAGACAGGGGTGCTCGAAGCAGGATAGGTTCTCCAAGGTACTGTTAAATGGATCTGGGCACTCATGAGTATGTAAATGCTCATGATCTAGTTTTTTTTATGTCGTAAGGGCTTCACATTTATTCCATTCTGATCATATGATATTCGCTCCTTGATAGATGAAGGTACCTATAAATTGTAAAAGACAATTTCATCTACACATGCCAACAAACCGCATCAAACCTAAAAAGGAAAATACATAATGGGGAGTCAAACTAACCTTGACAGTCACTCTGAGAGTGAAATTACAACCAATCATTGCATTACATCTCAAACTCCATGTAGTTTTGTTTTTTGTGTGTAGAAATGATGCCCTTAGATGCCCCTGTGTAAGTTTCACTTGACAATTGGTTGTAGCTAGAATGTAGCAATGTAATAGTATGTGTAGATGGAATAGAATAGACTTCCCCTTCCTATGTAGTGTATGCAAAAGTATGAAACCCTTATCCCTTAAATGGATACAAGATGAATGCCTTTGAATTGCTTTAGTGCCTTGGATGCAATCTTAGGTGATGCTAGTAATGTTTAGTGCTTGGTCCTTTATTTTGAACACATGACTACATATTTATATGATTCCCTTGTTTAAATTTTGTAATTAACAATTGGGATGCCGACCCATAAGTGAAAAATATGCCCAAAAAGAGTGAGTGAGGTAAAAAAGGGTCAGGGGCGCCCAGAGGGGATAGGAGCACATGAGCGTTATTGTCTTCACAGGGTGTTGGTGTCTGAAGCCATGAAAGATAAATGATTTAAGTTTCAACTAGGTTGTAAGGTGTGTAAGACCAAAGATAAAGCAAGAGAAAAAATTGAAAATATAGTTGTCAACCACTATTTTTCTTTCTTAGGAATCATGTATATTCTAGCACACTTTTAGGACCTATAAATTTACCTAAGTGCGTGATTTTGTGTCTACATTTTCCCCCACTTTATGTTGTTGAGTAAATACTTGATAACATAAATAAGATAATAGATGTGGCTCCTGGGGGTGTCATCACCAGGCCGCCACTATGATAATACTTCACCAAGAACTCATCATTCTATGATTATTCAATAATGCACATCCTTTGATTTGTTGGTAGTAATATGGAAACACAATATAAAACATAACACAAGAATACCAAAGACTATGATATAAGGGAATGATGGAAAATCTAAAATACAACTGTAACATATATTATTAACATGATATTGTTATAATCTCACCCATGAATTACTTCAAGTGTTACAAAATCCACTCACCTTCTAATAGTAATTATGGAGAAACTTTATAGCTACACCTTTTCATGTCTTCCTTAACACATATTCACAATGAATCTTTTTTACACATACTAAATTTGACCCTTTATTTTATACTAAATTAGGGGGGTGGCCTTTCTATTTATATCACTTTCAAGCTTATCTACCCTATCTATAAGATAGGATAAGAAATCTCTTCCAGATAATCATATTCCATACCTAAAATTTTATCTTTACATGTAGGATTATCCTTCAGGATAGGACAAACCTTATCATTTCACATGGGTTCTACCTTTCTAGATTTATACAAATAAAATATTCAAAATAATTATGACATCACTCCTTGTCATTATTACAAATATAATATTTCTAATTATAAATCATGTAGACCCTATTGGCTTTTGACCCTTTTAACATTACTTAGACCACTTATGACAAATATTTACTTTTTACCATTGACTGTTACTACAACATTCCTAGTGTACTTTGCTTGTTACCATACTATAATTACTTAGACCACTTATGACAAATATTTACTTTTTACCATTGACTGTTACTACAACATTCCTAGTGTACTTTGCTTGTTACCATACTATAATTTATTGGTGGCATCATATTGGTAATGTCGTTATCTTATATCAGACGTTATTACTAAATATACTTAATAACAACCTATTCATAATACATTCATTAATGAAATAGAAATCATGGAGTAAAATTCTAGTTCTGACATCTTCCCCCTCCCTAGCTTTTACTTCGTCCTCGGAGTATATTATTATGGAAAATATGCAGTTGGTGCCTAATTTTTTTTAAATTCTTGTGGTTAACCCATTTTCTAATTGGAGTACCATCTAATTCCTCTTGGCGGTATGTACCATTTTCGTGCACAACTACTATTTTGTAGAGTCTCATCCATTTAGGAAGAGGTTTTTTGTGCCTCCTCTTTTTGTATCGAGAATTATATACTAGGACCAAGTCATTCATCTGAAGTGGAGACCAGAGGATATTTGAATCAAAGTACTCCTTGTGCTTCATTTTCTTCTTATAGCTTGTATACTTAGCTATTTACCTCATTTCCTCTAACAAATGAGATGTACCAATCCTTCTTTTATTGAATCACTTTCATCCATCCTTTTATTTTTCATAACTCTCACAGTGGGAATATCAACCTCAATAGGAAGAAATGGATCAATTCCATAAGCCAACTGAAATGGGGAGTATCTTGTTGCTAACATTGATGTTGCCCTATATGCGCAAAATGATGCATGAATCCTTTTATACCACTTATGCACCTACAAAGTTGTATCCTTCTCTAGGATTTGACATAATAAATAATTTGTTCACTCCACATGTTCATTTGTGTTTGGCTTGTAAGTTACTACCTTTCTATGCTTGATAAAAAACCTGTTTACTAGGGATTCTACAACCTCATTAATAAATTGACTTCCTTGATTTGTTACAATTTCTAATGGACAACCAAATCTAGTGATAATGCATTCATACATGAACTTTGCCACTTCATCCATGGAAGTTGTTTTCAAGGGTCTAGCTTCAACCCACTTGGTTAAATAATCAATGATAACTACAATATACTTATTTTGGCATGGGGTAGTTGGAAGTGGACCTAAAATATCTATTCCCCACTTTTTAAAGGGACCAAGTGGAAGAATAGGGCATAATGGAGCTGAGGAAAGTTTACGATTCACATTTTATTGACAAACATCACATGTCTTACAATAGATATAGTAATATTTACAAAGAGTTGGCCAGTGATAACCTGAATCCAAGATCCTTCTTGTTGTAAGTTGTCCATAGAAGTGTCCTCCACATGTACCATTGTGGAATTCTTCAATTAGCTCCTTTCCTTGATTACGTCCAACTTCCCTCTTATACGGTCCATCAGGTCGTGTCTGAAATAAGACTCTATGTAGAATATAATATGGACTACTTTCTTGAGTAATATTCCTCTTAGTATTTGCATTAGAACCATCAAGAAACTTGAAATCATTCAAATAATTCCAAATATCCATGTATTCATGAGGGATTGTATCAAGGGATAACAATTTTGCATCTGAGAAATCATCATCATCACAAGATGAACCCAAACCATCATAGGCTAAAGAGAGTGTATCTACATTGACATGCTTCTTTCTTGGCCTATCTATAATATCAAATTTAAATTATTGAAGAAAAATTATCCACCTTGTTATCCTTCCTGATGGGTTAGGATTATTTACATTATATTTTAGAGCCTGAAGATATGTTACAACTGTAAAGTTCTTCCCTAATAAGTAATTTCTAGACTTATTTATGAAAAAAATGATAGCTAGAGCCTTTTTTTCATTTACAGACTAATTTACCTCATCACTACTCGTTTGTATTCTCCCAAATTAAATTGGATGATCATTCCTATTTTCATCCTTCTAGCTCATAGTACTCCCTAGTGTTACATTAGAAGTATCAATATATACAATGAATGTCCTACTCTAGTTTGAATTCTTTAAAACATGTGGTGACACCAAATATTATTTTAGATGTTCAAAATCTTCATGCACCTTCTTTCGTGGCTCATAAGAAATATCCTTCTTCAATAACTGGGTTAATTGTTGTGAAATCTTTGAGAAAATCTTGATGAACCTTCTATAGTAATGCACATGGCCTAGAAATGATCTCAACTTACTTCTCTTCATAGGAAATGGTAACTGCTTAATTTTTGAAACTTTATCAGGATCAATACCAATACCATCTCTGGATACAACATGTCCAAATAAGACACCTTTAGAACATACAAAGACACACTTTGTAGGGTTTAGTGAGGATTATTCTTCATCTAACCTTTTAAATCCAGCCTTCATCTAGTACATGTGGTCCATTTTACTCCCATAGATGTAAAAATCATCTAGGAATAATTTGATGAAGCTTCTAATGTAGGGTTTGAACACCATATTCATTAGGCGCTAGAATGATTCTGGAGCATTACACAACTTAAATTGTATAACTTTATAAGAAAACATTCCCCAAGGAGTGGTGAACATAGTATTGAGCTGATCTTTCTCGGCTATGTGCACTTGGTTGTACCTGTTATATCCATCTACAAAACTACAGCATTCCTCGCCAGCTACTTCATCTAAGATTTGGTTTGATAATGGATGAGGGTAATGATACTTCTTTGTTGCCTTTTTGAGCTTCATGTAATCAACACAAATGCATAGCTTCCCATTTTTTTTCTTGCAACCACAATGAGAGAAACCAATTCTAAATTCTGCACAACAAATATGAATCCTACATTAAGAAACTTATATATTTCTTCTTTCATGGTCTTAGAAAAATTAGGATTCATTCTATATGGCATTTACTTTATTAGATTAGCATCATCTACCATCTCAATAGAATGTTCTACCCAACTTACTTGGTGGAGTTCCTTGTAATCAAAACTGAATAGGTGCATGTAACTACGAAAGAGTTAGAGGTAAGATTCCTTCTCACTTTCCATCATAGCATCACCAATTTCTATTTGTTGGAGTCGATTTTCAATTTCTTCCTCAGATAATTCCATTGCTCTAGGAGTCAGTGTGACTGGAATGATATCCATGACTGACACATCCACCTCACTTTCTTCATCTTCTGTATCCACTTCACTGGTACTAGAGTAATCAGAGGATTTCCAATCATCAGTTTCATCACTTGAATCAACAGGTTATGCCTTATGATTTCAAGGGATCACATTTATCTTCACCCTCTCTCTTTAACATCCAAGTGTCATGAAGACTTCATTACAGTAGTTTCTTGCATGAAATATCCTTATCCATGGCCTTGCCAACAACATTGGGTATGCAACAGTACCATTCTTCATTACCTGAAAGTCTACCACACATACAACACCCATGAAATATATTTCCACATTTGAAACAACACCTTCTCGTTTAGTTTTTCCTTTATTTAATGATCTTAGCATAAGTGTTGAGGGGAAATCAATTTTTAAACCCAACATATTCATTACAGACTTGGTCATTACATTAACTGAAGCACCTCCATCTATTAAGACATCATGAATTCAAATTCCATTACATAATACCTCAGCTTGTGGAGCATAGGGATCTTCCTCTACTTCCAAAATAGGTACCTCAACCTCCTTCCTTCACTGAGCATTGAGTCCACTTTGCAGCTCCCATCTCTTCTCAGAAGATATAGCAATAATTTTTCCATATGTAATATTTACAAGGTGCTCAGAGATATCTTCTAAGATGGAGTATGTTCCTTGCCCCTGTGAAATCAGAAAATCTTGCACATCCAACTTTCTTCTCCTATGTTTCTTGTTATTTTCTCCTTTCATCTGTTTAGGATCATTTCCATCTTGGTTATCTTTCTCTTTCTTTCTTTTTGTCACAAGCACATCAAATTCATTATTTATGCTCTCATATAGTACATCAAATAAATTCATAGGGGCTTTCCCTTTATCATTATTATTATATATTGTACTAGATGTAGAGGCCCTATCTGGACAATTATACTTATAATGGCCATGTTTATGACAACCATAACATACAACTTTAGATATATTTCTTTTTGGACCTCTATCTCCTTGGGAATTTTGAGAACTAAATTCCTTTCCTTCAAGAATATTAATAGCTAACTGGCCCATTTTCCTAAGGATATCCTCATACTTAGTGGATTTACTAGAGGGAAGATTTTTACTCACTAAGAGTGGTTGTGGCATCTAGACCAAAGGTGTTGGTGTAGGCTCCACCTTAATAACAATTTATTTGGGCTCATCTTCCATTCTTTATTTTTCCCTTCTAGCAATCTCCCTTACTTGTTCGAGGGTCATTGGGTGGTTATAATTCAATTGTTATATGATCTTTGGCTTCATCTCAAGAATGAAATGTTTGCAGAGGAGATTATCCACATCATTCATTAACCTTCCTCCTTAATTATAGAGCCCGAGCATGATAGTATTTTATCTTATCCTTCTCTCCTTGGGATAGCTTTGTGATCTCAATCATGAGATTTGCATACTTCTATTGTGCACCAAATTCTTTAAAAAAAATTCAGTTAATAAATCCCATGAGTTTTTAACATTATCACCTAGTGTTTCAAACCACCTAGGGCTGAACCATCCAAAAAGGTAAGAAAAAATTCACTACATTGTACCCTTCTTATGAGGCCATTACAAATACAAGATCGTTTAAACTCTTGATTGAAAGAGGGAGCATATAAGACTTGTGTGCACAAATAATTGAAATCATGGCAATAGAAAGTGACTTTACATTTTTCTGCAATAAAATTGGAATGACCATGGAAAACTTACATTTACTATGGTAAAACTTGACTTACTGTGGTAAATACTATTCACAATAAAAAGTGACTTTACTGTGGTAAATACTATTCACGGTAAAAAGTGACTTTACTATGGTAAATACTATTCACAGTAAAAAGTGACTTTAATGTGGTAAATACTTTGCACAGTAAAAATAAGGTTACCCTCTAAATGATTTCTGACTAAGTGGGAATATCTGTCCTAAAAATCTAATGAGTGGTCATGGGAAAGAAACCAAAATGTCAACGCCAATCTAGAACTATGATAATATTTCACCAGGAACTCCTCGTGCTATGATTATTCAGTAATGCACAACCTTTTTTTTGGTGGTAGTAATATAGAAACATAATAATAGACATAACACAAGAATAACATAGACTATGATGTAAGGGAATGATGAAAAATATGAAATACAACTGCAACATATATTATTAACATGATATTGTTACAATCTCACCCATGAATTACTTTGAGTATTACAAAATCTACTAACTTTCCAATAAGAATTATGGAGAAGCTTTATATCTATGCCTTTTGATGGCTTCCTTAAAAAACATTCACAATGATTCATTTTTACACATATTGACTCTCACCCGTTATTCTATACTTAATTAGGGGGGTGGCCTCTCTATTTATAACACTTTCAAGCTTATCCACCCTATCTATAAGATAGGATAAGAAATATCTTCTGGATAATCATATTCCATACCTAAACTCTTATCTTTACATGTAGGATTATCCTTCAGGATAGGATAAATGTTATCATTTCACATGGTTTCCACCTTTCTAGATTTATACTAATAAAATATTCAAAATATTTATGACATCACTCCTTGTCATTATTACAAATATAATATTTCTAATTCTAAATCATGTAGACCCTATTGACTTTTGACCCTTTTGACATTACTTGGACCACTTATGAAAAATATTTACTTTTTACCATTGATTATTACTACAACATTCATATTATACTTTGATTGTTATTGTACTATACTTTAGTGGTGACACCATATTCGCAGCATCATTATATTGTATCAGACGTTATTACTAATTATATTTAATAACATCTTATTCATAATACATACATTAATGAAATAGAAATTATTGAGGAAAATTATAGTGCTTAGCGGGGCATCTACCTTCACTAATTTCATACTCTATGCAATACACGTTCTATTGTTTCAACCTTTACTACTTCCTGGAACTATCAAGTTGTTTTTCACTGATAATACATGTTTTGACATACTACTTATCTTTATAACATAATAACGGGTGCTTCATGTGTAGAATTTTCCTTACAGATCAATACAACTATGATTATCTATCACTCTTTGCTTGCTATTGTTTGTGGGCTATGTCCTATGTCTTTCTTGATTATTTTTTGTTTATGGCCAATTCAGCTTTGATTGTCTTATGACATTGTGAGCGATGTCCCATGTATGAAACCATATTTTTTGTAGTTTATCTTGTCTTCCTAGTATTTTTTACATTGTCTTCGATTGCATGCTAGCTACTTTTCCACTAACAGTTGTTTACTATTCCATATTGTTTGCATGTGCCTTGGTTTCTACCATGCACATCCCCTACCCCAACAAGTATCCAGCTTCATATATACATATAAGCTTCAAGTCCTTTCCTTTGGAATGAATTCTCCTACAGTTGTTGCATGTACCGCAAACAAGGGGGCATCTATTGGGAGAACAAATCACCCCCACACCAGATCATAGCTCTAGATCATATCAACACAACACATAATTGGCACAAGAACATAGTCACATAATAGTTGATAATTTTAATTGGACTAAAATTATAGAGTAGACACTAGTGCCCAATCCTAGACAGTAATGGTGGGTGTTTATATTCCCCCTAGAAACTTTTTTCATGGGGGAAAATAGTAAATTTATCAGTTCAACACAATCTCTGGTAGTTTACAACACATTCTCTAGTAGCAGGAACTTTCCTCCAATTATAGAATATATTCAATCAGTTATAATAGGAACAATAGAAACAAATTAGGGATGTACCATCTACAGTGATTGTTATTAGGAACATTCATGGAAGGATAGTAAAACTATATCTCTCTCCCCAACACTCACTCTTGGCATGGGATCACCCAAAAAACTCACACTCGGCGTGAGATCACCTAAAAATATCACACTTTGTGTGAGATTGCCCAAAAAAAATTCTATTAGCATGAGATACCCCAAAAAATTATTCTTCATAGCATTTTGGGACAATTTTCTATCTTTTACATTCTTTTACATAAGGTGTACACTTTCCTTTACTACTACTTTTACATACTTTTCTCATATTTTTCATATACAAGAATTTGACTAATCCTTTTTCTCTTATTTTGCATGTGTGTCCTTAATACGCAACAAGAAGTAGCCTATAACAAAAAATACAATCATAAAAACAAGTACAAACAATGCATAAGTTTCACCCCTAGCATCACTTTCTTTTACTTAGTCTCCACGCTTCACTTTGTGATCATGCCACGCTTCACTTGTCCACTTGACACATTATTCGCTACACTCTCTACATGGATCATAAGGTACACATCTCTTATTTACATTGTGTTGTTGATTATTCACTAAAAAACATAAAGTGGGGGAGAATGCAGACAAAACATCACACTCTTGGGTACATTTCTAGGTCCTAAAAGCATACTATCATTTACATGATTCCTAAGCAAGAAAACTAGTGGTTGACAACTATCTTTGACCTTTTTTCTCTTAATTTCTCTTTAGTCTTGCAAACCCTACAACCAAGTTGGAACTTAAATAATATATCTTTCATGGCTTTAGAAATTAGTTCTTAGTCAGGACAGCAACAACCAGACACTCATGTCCCCTCTGGGTGCCCCTGACCCTTTTCTACCACACTTGCTCTTCTTGGGTCTCTTTTCTCTTTTGGGCATTTTTTTCACTTATGGGTCAGTCTTCCAGTTATCAATTACAAAATTCAAACAAGTGAATCATATAAATACATATTAATGTGTTCAAAATAGAGGACCAAGCACTAAACATTATTATCATCACCTAATATTTCATTCTAAGGCACTAAATCACTTCAAAGGCATTCATCTAGCATCCATTCAAGGGAAAATGACTACATACTTCTACATACACTACATAGGAAGGGGAAGTCTATTATGTTCCATCCACACATACTATTACATTTTTTATATTCTAGTTACATCTCTCTATCAAGTGTAACTTACACAAGGGCATCCTAGGAAATAATTTCTACATACACAAAATAACTATATGGAGTTTGAGATGTACTGAAGTGATCAATCGTAAGTTCACTCTCAGGGTGACCATCGGGGTCAGTCTGAATCCCCATTCTACATTTTCCTTTTTAGGTTTGATGCATTTTTTGGGAATGTGCAAGTGAACTTCTCTTTTACAAGTTATAGGTTCCTTTTATGATCAAGGGGTGAATATCAAGTGATTAACAAGGAAAAACTGTGAATCCCTTGTCACACAACAAAAACCAAATCCTAAGCATTTGTACAGTCATAGGCACCCAGATCTAATCACTAGAACCCAGGCACCCCTGTCCTTCTATAAGCAAGCCTTTATGACATTATTCCACAACTCTAGAATTTCCAGAGAGCATTTATTAAACTCTTCCCATTCTTTTCATCACTTTAGCCCACCCAAATCACTTCATGTTCACTCAAAAATCAGCTAAGTCTATTTATCTTCCTCATTTTCTTAGGGTTTTACATTCTTTCTTGATTATTGGTTAGATATTATTGTATATTATAATTTTTTACATCATTATAAATAATAGTTACTATGCAATAATATTTAATTCATATTTTATTAAATCAAGGACAAACTATACAAAATTGAGTTTTCAAGTGCAAGGAATGAATAGTCAAAAGTTGAACCTGAGCTTCTCCAAATGATTTTGGAAGCTCCGTAAGGAGTTATAAGGAGAAAAAATGGGAAATTTAAATCTAATAGAATCCTCTTCATGGTGGTAGAATCATAGTTTTCACAATACCTAAGGAGTTCTCAAGGTATCTCAACTTTCACATGTGCACTTCATTGTCGTGATCAAAACCGGGCCATTTTTGGAGTTGCAGAAAAAATTAAGTTTTGAAATTTGTTTAATTTATTTTATAACTGTATTTTGATTCATAATCATATAAAATATTACCTTTAAAGATATTTCTAAGCTCCAGGAACATGTTTTTCAAGTCTTCACTAGTGAAAAGTGTGTTGATCCCATACTTATCCAATTTTCTCATTGTCACATGTCATGATTTCACTCATGACACTCCTTTTTGTCACTCTTGTTCCTTTCTTGAGGTTAAATAGGGGGAAAATTATCTCCCCCCACTATCTCTTCTATGGTCCTCCATGTGACCCTCTCCAGCTCCGTCGGGGACTTAACTGGCTAAACCCATCTCATGCTCACTACATTGGGTCGTGCCACTTGGAAGCTTCTTGCTCCAAGAAACCATTTGTGTCCCTATTTTCCCTTTGCACAAATGGGATAAATGGGGAAAAAATTATCACACCCCCCCACTTTCCTCCTTTTTGGTTCTCCATGTAATCAACTTTCCAGATCCTAGGTACTTACCTGGCTAACCCTCCATCTACACACCTGACCAGATTGTGACACATGGCATGATCTTGTTAAGGTTCCCATTTTTACATCTCTTGTAACTTTTTCTAAGGGGAAAATGGGGACATAAATATTTTCCCATGAGCAAACCCAACTTTAACTCAACTTCAACCACTCATGGTCAAATAGAAGTTAACCAGAAAGACATGAAAACAAGCTAGCTTGTTGTTGAGTTAAATTTATTTGTATATGTATTCATATCAACCATTGCTTAAATTTTTAAACCTACAAAAAAACTCCAAAATACAATATATATGCTACCAATTTTGTTGTTTACCAGCCATGGCCACAAATACTATGTGTTGCACATATCTCTCTATCAAAAACTTTAAGCATGAGACCTCTTCACAAAGTGGAACACAATTTGAGCTCACTATTTTCGCATCGTTGGTCACTTTGGTGAAGCAAAATTATATGTGAAAGATTCAATACTCCATTAATGTATTCCATGACATATCAGCAAAACAACGGCAAGAACCTTCTTCACTTCCTGAGGATCCGACAGGTGGAATCACTTGAAAATTGGAGAAAACAATCCTTGGAAAATCTAGTTTCATGTAAGATAATTTTTGTGTCATGAAGTTCCTAATTTTTTGGGATATTGAGGAATATTTTATTTTTCATCATTCTTCCCTCCTCAAATAAGTTTTTAATTTAGAGCGAATGATCCTCAAAAAACTAGTTCCATTTGAACTATTTATTACATGATGGAGTTAATGATTTTTCGAGATATGGAGGACTAATTTTATTATTATTATTCCACCTTCAATTAACAAATAATTTTCACACTTATTTGAATGAAGGAATCATCCAAAATTTAGAGCGGGAAATCTTGGAATAAATCCCAGAATTTCAAGATTGCTTTCATTACAATCTGACACCCATAGTGCACTTAATAAAATAGCATGTGCCCACAGAGGGGAATGAATAAAATATTAAGTGGAAAAATAATGTAAATTATCATCATCCCTAGTTCTCCAAATAGGAAAGAAACATTAGGGAGTGAAAAAAGGGAAAAATTGCTAAAACAATAGTAGTCCTAGATATGATTTGTTAAAAATATAAATTTTCCAATTTTAGTCTAAAAAGTTTTGGCAACTCCAATTTTTATTAATTTGTTTCTAATTTCAATCATCACAATGTCAGAAGTTTTTATCATGGAGTGAAAAAGGAATAATTCACTCTGATAAAATTCATCCATGAAAGAAGTATCGCGAGGTCTGAGATATCAAGATATTCATTCGAGTCCAAGTCTCTAAGTGAAGAATCATCATGAGAATGTTGTGACAAGATCACTTTGAGTAAATATGTATTCCACCTCAAGAAATTCATATCTCAAGAAGTGTTTATAAAAAAATTGATCCATACTTGATAAGGATCTCACATCTTGCAAGTTGGAGGAAGGTAGAGTTTACAATGTTTCAATGCAGGGTGCATTAAAATAACATGGAGTTCATTTTCCATTTAGGGATCAATCTTGCCATCAGGGAGAAGGAACCTTTCTTCATGAGAAAGAATTGAGAAATTTCCAAGTATCATAAATATGCTTCTACTCAAGTGGCATATCAATCGAGGAAGTGAGTTGTGAAGTATAAAAGGATGTCATCACGATCGAAATGAAATGAGAGATTCATGGAGTAAGCTAAGTGAAATATCCCCTAAATAGGTTAAATTAAGATAATTGATATATCAAGGAACTCAATATTACCATATGTGAAGAATCAAGGAATCACCTCATTCTATTACAATCAGTCACCACGTCTCAAGAATCTTATTTGGTAGAAACCCTTTATCTACAATGTGAGGGCCTGTTTTTTTGCTAAACAAAAGATAAGCATCAATATGTTTGTGCATCATAGAGATGGTTTGTGATCACTACGGTAAATTGTGAAATCCTAAGGATAAGGAAATTGATCGTCAATCTCACTATGAGATCATGAAACAACCATCATGAGTGATTCATACATTCATCTCAGGCTCACATCAAAATTTCTCACAACAGTGTTCCTAAACACTCATTTAGAAATCCAAATTGTTCAAAAGGAGGATATTTTGATCATCATGATTCAAATTAGAAATCTCTCCATCATAAAAATCTTCATCTTAATCAGATCAGTCAACCCTCGCCTCTCTCTCATTTATGCTCTCTCCATGTTCTAATTTATCATTAAGAATGTAATTTTTGTTATTTCATCCTATTCACTTAAATTACCCTTAGTTAATCATGGAGATCACGAGTGATGGAGAAGGCAATGGAGATACTGTCAGCATGGTTGTTGCAGTTCTAGCTGCAGAATGTCAGTGCACTAAGCTTAAAATTGCTGAGGAGAGGCTAAACTCTGGCCAGAATCGAACGTTTGCAAGCACGAGTACGAGCGAAGGAGAAAGCAATGGAGGTACTGTCAGTGCAGTATCTATAGTTCTGGCTGTAGAATGTCTACGCGCTAAACCTAAGAATGCTGAGGAGAGGTAGACCTTTGGCCAAAATCAGATGGTTGTAAATATGTAAAATGAAAAAGGAGAAATGCTGGGATCCACACCTCTGGCCTAGAATAAGATGCTTCAAAGCCCTAACTTCAAAGTGGGTCCGTAATATACTGGCCAATTCACTTGGGAAAAGGACAACGAGGGTGCCACCCACCTGAGGGTCCTAGATGGATGTGTTGATAGAGCTTTAAGCAAAGAGAATCTCTCCCTTATTGGTAAGTTTCTTTTCTCTAGACCTAATATTTATTTCATTCTTTGAGAAAGTGGAAACCTAAGGGAGCCCTGAGTATTACCATCATTCCAAAAGGCTTTTTTCTGGCAAAATTTAATCAGCAAGAGGATTTGGAATCGGTGCTTCTGGGAGGACCTTGGTGGCTGGGTAATATGGGCCTCTTTTTGAAAAAATGGTATCCTGGATTTGACCCTAATACTGAAAATATAAACACCATACCAATCTGGTGTAGGCTACCTGGACTACCATTACATTTTTGGGATGATGAAATTCTGCTAAATATTGCTAAATCCTTAGGTGCTCCTATCGGTCTAGATGGGCCCATGAGAAACAGATCCAGACTTTCTTTTTCTCATTTCTGCATTTTTTCTAAAATGGAACAAGAGCTACCAGAGCGCATCATCTTGAAATCTAGATTTGGGATATGGACTCAAAAAATTGAGTTTGAAACTTTTCATTTGAGATTTAAACATTGTCATTGCATAGGACACTCTAACAAAAGCTGTCCTAAGAAGAAGATCTCTACAATGAAAGCTGAACAAAGTGTGGAGGGCTCAGTTCTGAGTAAGGAATGTAGGATTCCTAACGTGAATAACCAGAATGAAGACAAAGCCCCTAGTAAGAAGGAGTTGGATTTCAATAGAAAGGTGAAAAAAAGGGGTTTTAGAACTCAAATAAGGAAACATCTAGTTTGGCATCCCAAAATCCCAGCAGCAGCTTTGCTCGATGCATCTAACAAAGAGGACTTGGAAAATCCTATAAAGGTATCCATGGTGGTGAACGAGCAAGAAGGATCCGTGAAGATTAATATAGTCCCTAATGATCAATTTCAGAGCAGTAAGGAAGTTGAGATAGATAATCATCTGTGCATCATTAAGGAAACATTGAACAAGGACGTTATGGTTTTTAAAGATTCTTTACAGGAATCATCTGCAGATATACCTCCATGCTCCAGCAACAGATCATCAGTTTCACCTACTTACTACAGCACCAGAACAGCTGATACACACACACCTGACAGGATTCAGAAAGAATAGGAAGAGGGAGAAGTTACGCCTATCAAAGATGATGAGGATCCAGATTCTGGATTCACAAAGGTCATTTCAAAAAAGAAAAAAAGAATGAAAGGATTTGAAATGATCCCAGAATCACTCTATAGTGATAAGAAAAAGAAAAAAGACAACTGGGATACCTCAACATCTGAAACAACTAGATCTTCTGCAAGACAACTAGTTGACTTTGGAGGGAGCACAAAAAGAGGAAGGCCCTCTAAAAAGGCTCTTAGATCTAAGAGAACTGAGAGAGACATTGTAGATGGCATTCAGTGTCAGTTGAACCATCAGGTAATTCCAACTACCAATCATTCCAAATGAAGATTATTTCTTGGAACATCTGAGGCCTAAATGGAAACTCCAAACAGAGAATCATCAAGGAGTTACAGGATTCTAGTAATCCTAGTATTTTGATTCTACAAGAAACTAAGATGAAAGCTAAGGCCCTTCAAACTAATAAAAAGAGCTTCTGGGATAACTCTAAAATGGAGGTTGTTGAATCCTAGGGAGCTTCTGGAGGACTAGATACTCTTTGGGATAAAAGGCACTGTACTGGTACGGTTCTCAATGCTAGTACTAATCATCTTGCAATCAAATTTATTGCTATTGAGAATAATGGTGAATGGATCCTTTCTAACATATATGCCCCTAATACGGTTAGTGGAAGAAGAAAACTTTGGGCTGACCTTAAAACATTTAGAAACCAACATTGTTCAGCTAACTGGCTTACTATGGGGGATTTCAACTCTCCACTAAACCCAGGTGAAAACTATGGAGGAATCTCCAGCTTTTCTATAGGTATGGAGGATTTTGCTGATTTTATTGCTGAACATAATCTCTTAGATGTGGATCTTCATGGAAATAAATACACTTGGAATAATAGAAGGTTGGGAAAGGAGTTTATCTAGGTGAGATTGGATAGAGCATTGATTTCAGTGAGCTGGATTCTCAGTCAAGACTTCCATCTCTCTTCCTTGCCCAGAGTTGGATCAGATCACAATCCAATTGCTTTAAATTTTCTCAATTGGACTAAACCCACCAGAAGCTCATTCAAATCTGAAAAGATGTGGATGGAGCATGAAAATATCCATGACAAGATAAAAGAATGGTGGGGATGGAATAGTGAAGGCACTACTCAATTTAGATTGGTACAAAAGCTCAAGAATGTCAAAAAGCAAGTCAAAATTTGGAATAAAAGCATTTTTGGCAATGTGTTTGATAATAAAAAGAAGTTAAAACAAAAACTTCAGGATCTGGAAATAAAAATGGATACTATGGGGAGATCGGCTAAAGATGAAGCTAATGAAAAGAATATCCTTTCAGATTTACATACAATTTGCAGCAGAGAGGAATCTTTATGGAGACTTAAATCTAGAACTATTTGGCTTAAAGAGGGAGACAAGAATACTAAGTTCTTTCATATGACCACTTTGAAACACAGAGCATGTAATAAGATCTTAGAGGTATCTAAAAGTAATGGAAATATCAGAAAATATCCCAAGAGCATCAAGAAAGAAGCACTTGTTTTTTATAAACAGCTTCTTGAGGAGAGGAATATCATCAATTCTGAAGCTATTTCTTTTATGTTGGAGGCAATTCCCCAAGATAAAATTGAGGAACAGAAATTTAGAAATATCACCAAAGTGGTCACGCTTGAAGAGCTACAAAAGGCTGTATTTTCTTTAGAGGGTGACAAGGCTCCTGGTCTGGATGGGTTCTCCATAAATTTTTTCCAGAAATTTTGGGAAATCTGTTTGGAGGATCTCCTCAGAGTGGTGAATGAATTTTATATAACGGGAAATCTTTTGAAAGAGATAAACAACACTCACATTGTGCTGGCCCCAAAAAAAATGGATGCTAAAGACTTCAAAGACTTCAGACCTATCAGCCTTGTGAATGCCATCTATAGAATTTTTACCAAAATTATTACTACTAGGCTTCAACTCATTATGAATGATCTAATCTCAAGGCAACAGAGTGGCTTTATCAAAGGCAGGATTATACAAGATGGAGTGATTATGGTTCATGAGACCATACATTCTATGGAAAATAATAAAAAGGAAAATATGGCCCTCAAGCTTGATATGAATAAAGCTTTTGACAAGGCCTCTTAGGTATTTCTTGACAAAGTCTTAACTAAATTTGGTTTTCTGGAAAAATTTAGAAAAATTATTAAGGCTTGTATCTCTACGGCCAGATTCTCAGTGGTGGTTAATGGTGAGCCTGTGGGTTTTTTCACTAGCAGTAGAGGGCTTAGGCAAGGGGACCCTATCTCCCCCTTGCTCTTCATTCTTTTGGCTGATAGCCTTAGTAGAACAATTGACAAAGTAGTTAATGATGGTCTTTTAAATGGCTCTAAGCCCACTTCCATCAATCAAGCTATCTCCCATCAGCAGTTTGTGGATGACACTATCCTTCTTCTTCTGGTGTCA
Organism: Taxus chinensis; assembly: GCA_019776745.2. Lineage (NCBI taxonomy): Eukaryota > Viridiplantae > Streptophyta > Pinopsida > Cupressales > Taxaceae > Taxus > Taxus chinensis. Next base: position 170,612,089 of record CM034149.1, read on the forward strand.
TTCATTGAAGCCAAGGCTACCAAGGCTTTACTGCAGCTCTACGAATATGCTTCCGGGCAAGAGATTAATTATGATAAAAGCTTCATCTTCTTTTTCAACACTCCTAAGGATAGGCAACTTAAAATTGCTAAAATTCTGGGTTGTAAAATAAGTGCGCTTCCAGCCACTTACTTGGGCCTTCCTCTCGACACTAGAAAAGTCTCTAGCAAGGTGTGGGATGATTTATTAGAGAGATTCCAAAAAAAAATGGCTGGTTGGAAAGGATCCATTTTATCTAGTGCTAGTAAGCACTTGCTCATCAAAAGTACTCTTCAAAATCTGCCCATTTATGTCATGTCACTCTACAAGATCCCCTCTTCCTTCAAAGATAAGATTGAAAGGATTCAGAAAAATGTTTTATGGCAAGGCATGAAAGAGAAGTTAAAATTTCACTTAGTTTCTTGGGATAAGGTCTGCACCCTGAAGTTTATGGGAGGGATGGGTATAAAAGATATTGAGAAAATGAATGAGGCCCTCGTTGCTAAAATGGGTTGGAGAATGTTTTCTGAGAAACAACCCTAGATTGATTTAATCAAAGCAAAATACCTAAATCAACAAACTATGTACTCTTTCTTGTAAGATGAACACCTCCCCTATGGTTCCATCTTTTGGAACAATCTGGTTAAGAGCAGAAATTTCATTAAGCAGGGCAGCAAATGGAAAGTGGGAGATCGTTGGGACATAAACTTTTGGGATGATAATTGGTTTAATGGAAATCTCATGGATAGATTTGGGATTGTTAAGGATAGTATTGTAAGCAAGTATGATATTAAAATCAAGGACTATATTGAGGGGAATGGCACCAACAAGAATTGGAAAAAAATTTGTATGGAGAGAAATGATCTGATGCAAATTACTTCCTCCCTTCAAGATCAATTAGATCTTATTCCCTTAAGTCAACTAGATTCCAAGGATGAGCTGGTATGGAATAACTCCAATGATGGGAACTACTCTGTCAAAAATGGGTATAATAATTTCTTCCACAGTAGTCAAACAAATTTCAATTGGAATAAGATTTGGATGACTGAATTAGCTCCTAAAATAAAATTTTTCCTTTGGATGGCTATCAGAGGAAAGATCCTTACCACTAATAACCTGATGAGAAGAGGATATATAATGCCTAATAGGTGTCATCTTTGTAAGAAATATTCTGAAGATATCAGTTATCTACTCATTCATTGTGAGTATGCTACCATAATTTGGAGTTTTTCCCTCTCTAAATTTGAAGCTCTCTAGGTGATGCCGAAGGATCTAAATCAGCTATGGACTCAATGGAACCCATCCTTCAGGCATTGTGTTGTCAAAAGGATTTGGAAGTTGGTTATCCCTCATTTAATCTGGAGGATATGGAAGGATAGAAATGATATTATCTTCAGAAATAAGAAGCAGAACTATAAACTTAGTATTGGTAAAATTTCTAATGGTATCAAAGAGAACATTTCTAGATTTAAACCCCCCAAGAACAAGAGATATCCAGAGAATGAAGATTATATCTTATCCAACTGGTAGATTGGAACCGTCAATAGCCGTAGCAATCCCGGGGATAGCATTGATATATCTTTGATTAAATGGCATCTTCTTGATTTTAATTGGTTTAAGTTGAACTTTGATGGGGCCTCTAAGGGGAACCCTGGGATTGCGGCAGGGGGAGGAGTGATACGGGATCATAAAGGTAGCCTGATTGCTGCGTATGCTGGGAAAATGGGAATTCAAACCAATCATTTTACCGAAGCATTATCTACTTTATGGGGCTTGAGAATTTCCCTTACTCAAAATATCCAGAACCTCATTATTGAAGGGGACTCCCTGAATATCATTAATCTCCTTAATCAGTGCTCATCTCCAAGTTGGAGCATCAAGGATTTTATCTCAGAGTCCATAAGTATCTGCTAAACATTTAATAACATCAGGATCATGCATACTTACCGGGAGGGTAATAAATTGGCAAATGCACTGGCTAATTATGGCATTAATGTTAATCACATTGTTTGGGATAACAATAGCATCCCTAAGCAGCTTCAAAACAAAATTCATGCGGATTTCTATACGCACACAATTTCTTGAGTTGAGTTATGATTATTGGGCATGGATTAGTATCAATAAAACTCCCACACGTGTTCACTTAAAAACTATAATTATGCAAATCTTTTCAAATAATCAAGATAGTATGAAGTATATGGGAAAGTTAAAGTGGAGTTACATTGATATGAAAATCACACATGTGGACAACACTATGCGTGCTAAAATTTGGATACAAGGCTCCACAGATACCGAAGATAGTAATAATGTAATTGATGATAGGGAATGGGTTAGTAAAAAGGCCATTATTCCCACATGTGAACTTTCACAGGCTTAGATCAGCAGGCACGTGGATGTTCATGGGAAGATCAACGGCTCTCATTTCCAACATTGTGCGGATTACAACAGTAAAAAGCAGACTGGCTTCAGCGCTACCAAGGATTTTGGAATTTGTTGCAAACAGTTAAGCATGGTGAAGATGGGGGGTCCCCCTTGCCAAATTGAGCCTAGTGCGGACCCGGACTGGAAGGATAATATAGAGCTATGGAATATATTCAGCAAGGGTGGCATCACTAACTTCATGGAGAAGGTTCAGGGCCATGATCAAAGCATCTCAGTGTGTTTTGTGAAGGATTGGAAGGAGTGAACTGTGGAGTATGGGGGGCAGAAGATCTTGGTCAACGAGGAGCTTATTACTGAGGCGACTAGCCTTTGCATGGAGGGCTACCATTTTTTTAACAAAAGGGTCGGCAGAGATGCTGAAGAGAGGAGATTTGTGGAGGGATCTGAGAAGCTGATCCATGTTTTTGCGGGCCTGCTTGTTAGCTCGATCCCTCCACCTTATGATGAGGTTACTTGCATGATGATACGATTCATTTCTTTGGAAGGGAGGTTTGTCACCATACTTGCTAAGCACCTTATCTTTCTCAACCACTTATGTAGGAATCGCATGGTTTGTTTCCCCCATTATTTGCTGAACTCTCTTAAGCGCTCCATTTTGGAGTTTCAAAAGCATACCCAGGTGGTTCCTTTACACTAGGGGCTTATTTTGCTGCTGCATAAATTTTGTCTTCTTCGGTATCCTGGCCTCCCTTCCTCCCCTAGCTCAATTCCCCCTCTGTTGGGTTCGGCTACTGCTAGCCCCATTTCTCCACCCTCTTCCCCCGCCACCGCTGCTATCACCTCCCTACCGGCCATCCAAACTTCATCTTCCATTCCCCCTACTACTTCCCCCACCCCCCCCCTTCACTTCCACCTCAGCCAGGATGGTCACCAGGTCCTCTAGAAGGATTAACCTCGATACTCTTACTGTGGGGAAGGGTCCTCATGAAATTGAAATTGCACATGACCTCCTGAATATTAGCAGTGCTAGTCCCCAGGATGTACAAATGGAGAGCTCTACAAAAAGGTTGGAAGCCTTAAAAGCTGATATGAAGCTGTTGAAGGATGAGGTTAAGAACTTAACAAAACAAAAAGGTAAGTGGAAGAAGGAGGAGGACGTGATTATTGATAATAGCCAGATTGAAGACATATACAAGAAGTTGAACTCCTTAGACTCCTGTTTAGGGAAGGCCAAAACTCAACATGATTACAATATGGCCATTTTTAGTGTGATTGAGGAGTTCATTGAGCAGCATGTCTGAAGTGTCTCCAATCTCAGCGGAGTTCCGACAACTCTTTGGGGCACTGATAAGGAAAGCAAAAGGACCATTGATCAGCTGGATAAGACTGACGCTACCCACATGAAAACTTTGAGAATGTTCAAATCCTGGAAGAAAATCAAAGTCACCATCGACAAAGCAGCCAAGAAATAGTTGCTGGTGCTTTAGCTGCTCTTATTTGTTTTTTTGTTGTTCTTTTGCAGTCTTTTTGCTACTTTTTTGCAGAGTTTTTGACGTTTTGTCTTGATGGGGTAGTTGTTTTTTGGCTACTTTGGGCTTCATTGTCATACTTGGATTTTGATCCTTCTTTTTCTGGTTTCAATTCCTATTCTGGCTCCTAGGCCTTCTTTTGTACACAAGGGTATAGTCCCTTTCAAAAAACTATTTGCCAATAATAAAAAAAAAACATTGTAAGATTCATTTTTCCAACAATAATAAAAATACTCACTTCCTCGGAATATGAAAGGTCACAAGTGATGAGGATAGGTTAAGAGTCATGTGGGGGTTAGATGAAAGCACAATTTATAATGTTATAAATTGGAATGGCTTCTCCATTCCAAAAGGCTGGAAATTGTTGATTAAATATATGTTGTTGAGGTTACCACTTCTACATCAAGCAATAAAAGTTTTAATTCCTTTATTTCTTGTCTTATGTTCCTCTACTCTATCTTTCCAAATTTTTATATATGATAATATTGTAAAACCAATACATGTGTCTTTGCCTTTGATAAATGAATCAATTGAAATATGTGCCTATGATTTGTTATGTCTTATCATGGTTTGCATTTTTGTGATCTTCTAATTGGATATAGACTTACTCTGGTTATTATACATGAACTCTGCTAGTTCCTACTCACACCAGTAACACTCTTGCTCATAATTTCCCCAACTCCACTTTACCCCTCATCACTATAAATTCCTCCCTTGTACCTTGTAAAATCATTTTCCATAGGTTCGATGGAGTGTTCTTATGTGATCCCAAGCCTATTGGCCACTCCACAACTTTTAAGTAATTTAAATAGTTTACATTCAATATTTGGAGCCTCCCCCTACATAAGAAGGAGGGTCTTAGCCCTGCACTGTTGATGAAAACTAAATAATCTGCAACACGAAAAATTATTTTTCTAACATTTTTTGGTGAATCCGTTGGGGAGAGATCTAACCTCATGAACCTATAAAGATATCTAGAAAATACAAAAAAATACATATTTTAATGGTGACTCTATCAAGGAATGAATCCATTTCACATTCATTCCCCACATCATGATGATGAAGTTTTAAGATTGGTGTATAACACCAATGAGTGACAACATCATCCATGAAGAATAAGATGACCTCCATGACGTGCAATTTTTTATCATCCATCATTATGTACCATCTCTTACAAAAAAAAAGATTCTGCTAAAGTGAAGATATCTCTTACTTCAAAAAAAATATGTAATCAGCTAAGTGAAAAAATGTCAGTATCTTTTCTATATTAGTCATGAAAATAATGTCTAGAATGGAGAACATTGTTGTTTGTGAAGATCCTACCATAAAATACTGGTGGCTCCAATTCAAGAAAAATTTTATTATATGGAAAGACAATGGGAATTGTAACTATTGATGATCAAGAATCCAATAAAATGATGATAAATATGTAGATGAGATATGAAATGTTGTATAAATGGGATGATGGTGAAAAATACACTGAAGATAATATTTTCAACTTCACACAACTGAATGAGAAACTCAAATCCATGGCTTTTGTCTCTCTTCCTTTGCATTATTTCCTTACATATGGGGATGAATAAATGGAAGCCTTGAAAGGAGAGTTTCTAAGGAGAATCTTGAGTGTTGAAGAAGGAAATTTAGATCCCAAAATGAATCTTGAGATTCTAAATTATGCCCATGTTATGAAAAAAAGGTATGAGCAACTTGAAGCACTTCGTATGTTGAGAAAGAAGAGATTCATCCTTCAGAAGCAGATTTTGATGATACATTATATTATGAGGTTTTTGTTCCTGAAAGACTCTTGTGCAATTCTCATTAATACTCTTTCCTTGAAATTTCTGATGAAATTCAAATCATCATCTTGGAGGATGATGAAGAATACATGAGATTGGATCCTCCATTCATAAATTCATTTAGGCTTAACAAATAACCCTTTAGAGAAACAATGTATGCAACAAGTGAAGATATTTGTTCTATGATAGATCATTTGGTGCTTGCCAAAGACTCCACAAACTATGGATATGTGCAAAAAACTAATCCTCCATCTGGGACTCAAGTTCTCAAAGAGGATGACTTTGAGGTAATCATGGATTGTTTCATTTCTAATTTTGATTCTTCAATTGATGCACAAATGTTGAATGATGAAATGGAGAAAATTGAATAAACCAATTCCCTTATCGATACAATTATGGATGAAAAATGGATGATTACAATTTCATTCTCGAGACAAAGGTGGTTGAGAAAATTTAACATGACATCTATGAGGAGCTAATTTCACCATCCTTACAAAAAGAGTGTAATGTTGATCACAATAGAAATTATGGAGCCTTTCATTTTCCTTGCAAAGAAGAATCTATAAGAGATGATCAAGATGGAGTAGAACATTATCCTCATGTTGTAACCCCAATGTTTTATTCTTCCCCCTATCATGAGGATGGTTTGATGAATCTATAACTAAAATGTGTGCCCTTCTCGTACAGTATCGATTTCTTCTCACTGTTTAAAATTGATGAAAATCAGGTATGCCTGAACTTGCAAGAAGGTAACCCCTATAGAAATAAGTATGGATCAAGAGAAGGGGGATTTTTAAAATCAGTTCTAGCCATGTGTAGATCAGATTTCCAGCCATATCCTTGAGACCTAATGTGATTACTTTTCAAATGAAGGTGAAAATGAGTGCCCTATAGCTTTGGAGGAGGAATCTATGCAAGACATCTTGCAGATTGCATAAGAGATCTAAGATCCTCCTCATCCTTGAAAACTTGGCACATTCCATGAAAATACAAGATAATTGTGATTTAATCTTTGATTCTTCTTTTGATGCACAAGTTCTCAACAATGAGATGGAACAAACAGGTAAACACAACGTTGTCTTTAAAGCCTTAGTGGATGAGAATGAATGTGAAGGTAAGTATTCTTCTTTCCCATTTTGTAAAGAAGAATATGAATGGAAATAAAATGATATTCTTGAATATCCTATGGATTCTTTTAGTCATGATGGAAACACCTCCATTATTGAAAATGATATCAAGACCAATGTTGAGATGGTTTGTATAGAAAACAATTGTTTCAAACAAAAAAGTGAGAGGCTTGAAGAATCTTTCAAATGGGAACAAAATCAACTTGTTCTCACCCTCTTGGAATGTATCTCTTATCCTTGGAATGATGTAATGATACAAACTTCACCTAATAATGGTGAATGCCTTCATGAAAAAATCAAATATTCTACTTTTGAGAACATGGAGGAATGGCTTCTTACGCTCACAAAGCATCAAGATGAGACTACAAAAAGAAAGGATTTTAAATATGTTATGAAGTGGTCATTAGAGGAAAGAGTGTTTTCTATGTAATATCATTATGAATATAGAATATTGGTCTCTCTTCTTCTTCTCAAACAATTCAAATCCATCATGAGAACATGGCATGATCAGATAATGACCTTCAAGCTTCAGAGGTCTGAATTCAGCCCATTTTTCCATGATGGTGTGTACATCTCTCAACCCATTGTCAATTGAGTGTACATTCTTCTCCCGTATCAATGAATTTCCTGTTAGCATAATTTAGCATAGGCATATTTATTGCATTTTATTGCATTTTCTTTTATTTAATAATGTTCAACATGTGCACTCTAGTCTAGTGACTTGCATTCAATATTGTTATGTTGGATAACATTCAATATTGGTATTAGTAGTAATTACATGTGCATGTGAGATGGGTCTCATCATCTCATAGTTGGTGCCTGATAGGGTGTCATGTCTATCCATATGAGGCTGTCTAATATCTATAAATATTATAGCTCTTGCATTGTTATATAATCTGATTTCATGATCAATAATATTTGTGAGGATTTTGTCCCTCTTTGGTCATTGGAATCTAATTCTATTCTATCATTTGGTATCAGATCTATACCATTATTATCATTTGGTATCAGAGCTATACCATTATTATCATTTGGTATCAGAGCTATACCATTGTTATCATTTCCCTCCCTTTTAATGTAGTTTCCATTTCCATTTTTTGTTTACTTTCCACTTTAGTGTGTTTCCCTTATGTTGGTATGTTCGTTTGGTTTTTTCCTCTTATGTGCTCATTTCTTGTGTTAGTGGTGAATAATTGAATTTGTTTCCTAGATTGAACAAGGAACTAATCTTCGCAAACCTAAGAAATCTAAGGTTATTTATTTCCTTTTATATTCCAATGTCCCCGAGTCAGATCCTATTTTTTTCATGCATTTTTGCAAGCCCAAAAATTCAAAACTTGAGCCATGACAACTAAGTCAAATGTAAAATTATGCTTTAAATACTCATAAATCCCTCTCCTGGTTAGTTTGTCTTCCATGTCATGATAATATGGGAATTTTAGGTACTCCCGATATATTGAATAAGATTTTTTAAATATTCAAAGTAATGTTTCAATGTCAACACTTCCATTCAGTAAAGAGCAACTGAAGACTAGCTCTCTAGTAGGCTTAGAAAGGCCAATTATTGTTGTTTCAAGGTAGGTGCACATTCTTCGAGAAGGTTCCAAAATATCATAATCATTTGAAGGTAGTATTGGAGAGAGAAGAATAAGAACTAGATTTTTTTAGGAATATTTAGGGAATAAACTATGTAAAATTGGGTTTTCAGGTGCAAGAAATGAATAGTCAAAATATGAACCTGAGCTTCTCCAAATGAGTTCAGGAGCTCCATAATAATTTATAAGGTAAAAAAAGGAAATGGAAATATTATAGAATCCTATTTAGGGTGTAAGAAACATATTATGCACAAGTCCTAAGGAAATCTCAAGGTAGCTTAACTTTCACAAGTGCATCTCGTTGTCCTCATCAAAACAGGGCCATTTTTAGAGTTTCAAGAAGAATTAGGTTCTAAAACATAAGCCATTGGTTTTAAAGTTTTATTTAGAGTCACAATCATGTAAAATTTTACCTTTGAATACATTTCCAAGCTCCAGGAACATGGTTTTTAATTCTTCACTAGTGCAAAGTGTGTCAATCTCATACTTAGCCAATTTTCTCACTGCGACATGTTATGGTTTCACTCTAAGTGCTCCTTTTTGTCTCTCTTGTCCCTTTCCCAAGGGAAAATAGGGTAAAAAATGAGAACTCCCCCCATTATCCACTCTTTTTTCCCCCATGTGACCCTCTCCATATCCACCGAGGGCTTAACTAACTAAACCCATCTCATGCTCATTGCACCAAATGGTGCCACTCGACAACATCTTTCTCCAAGCACCCATTTTTTCCCTTTCCACCAAGGGGATAGATGAAAAATAATAATTTGTACCCCCCACTTGCCTCATTTTTGGTTCTCCATGCGATCAACTTTCCATCTCTCAAGTACTTACCTAGCTAACCCCTCCATCTACACACCTGACCAGATTATGACACATGGCATGATCTTGCTAAGGTGCCCATATTTACACCTCTTGTCCATTTTTTCAAGGGTAAAATGGGAACATAAATTGGTTTCTATGATAAAAACCCAAAATTAATTCAGCTTCAACCACCCATGGTGAAACAACAATTAACCCTAGAAAGACATGAAAACAAGCTAGCTTGTTGTTGAGTTAAATTTCTTTACACAAGTATGCATATCCATCATTACTGAAACTTTGAAACCTAAAAAGAAAAACTCCATAATATAACATAGATTCTCCCAAATTCATTCTAGACTAGCCATGGCCATAAGGACTAAGTGTTGCACATAGCTCTCCATCATAAAATTGGAGCATGAGATGTTTACACGAAGTTGAACACAAGTTGAGCTCACTGTTTTCACATAGTTGGTCACTTCGGTAAAAAAATTCAACGTCAAATCTTAAATCCTCCATTAATTTCTACAATTACATAGTAGTAAAAGGATAATGAGACCCTTCTTCACTTCCTGAGGATCCAACAAGTGGAATCAGTTGAAAATTGGAGAAAACATCTAGTTTCACATGAGAAAAATTTTGTGCCATGAAGTTCCTAATTTTTAGGGATATTGAGGACTGTGGTTTTTTTCAGCATTCTTCCCTTGAACAATTTTTTAATTTCCTAAACATATAGTAGGTGAAATCATCTAAAACTCAGAATGAAGGATCCTCTATAAATTTAGTTTTATTTGAACTATTTCTTTTACGATGGAATTGTTGATTTTTTGAGATATGGAGGACTAAATTTTTTCAATATTATACCCTGTCAGATGAAAAAATCATTTTCCAGCTCATTCAAATGAAGGATCATCTAAAATTTAGAGTGGGAAATCTTGGAATAAAACCCAAAATTTCAAGATTGCTTTCGTTGCAATCCGACACCCGCAATGCACTTACTAAAAAAACATGTGTCCATGGCAGGGAATGACTAAAAATAGAAAGTGGAAAAATAAGATGAATTATCGACATCCTTGGTCCTCCAGACTGATAACAAACAACATGAAGAAAAAATAGGGAAAAATTGCTAAAAATAGAACTCCTAGCTAGGACCTACTAAAAGTAGAAAGTTTCCAATTTTAGTCTGAAAAGCTGTGGAAACTCCAATTTTTATTATGTTGTTTTTTTTTCATCATTGTAAGTTTTAATTTTTTCTCGTCAAATGAATAAGGAAAAATTCACTCTAATCAAATTCATCCATGCTGAAAGGAGCATCGTGAGGTCTGAGACATCAAGAACTTCATTCGAGTCTAAGTCTCTAAGTGGATGATCGTTATGAGCATCTTTTGAGAATCTCAATATTCCACCTCAATAAATTCATAGTTCAAATAGTGTTTCTATACACTTGATCCATGATTGATAATAATCCCACATATTGCAAGTCAAAGGAAGGTAGAGTTTGCATTGTTTCAATGCAGGGTGCATTACAAGAACACGAAGCTCATTTTCCATTCAAGGACCAGTCTTGCCATCAAGGAGAAGAAACCTATCTTTATGAGGAAAAATTGAGAAATTTATGAGTACCATAAAAGTTCTTCTACTTAAGTGGAATCTCATTTGAGGAAGTGAGTTGTGAAGTAGAAAAGGATGTCATAATGATAAAAAATGAAATGACAGATTTATGGAGCAAGTTGAGGGAAATCTCTCGTAAGAGGGTTGAAGTAAACCAATTGAGATATCAAGTCACTCAATATTTCCATGTATGAATAATCAAGGAATTACTTCATTCTATTCCAACTAGTGTCTGCTTCTCAAGAATCTCATTTGAAAGCAATCCTTTATCTGTAATGTGAGGGTCTATTTTGGTGAATGATATATAAGCATCAAGAGGCTCGTGCATCATGCAGCTGATTTGTGATCACTAAGGTCAATTGTGAAATACTAAGGAGAAGGAAAGTGATCCTCACTCTCACTATGAGATCATGAAACAACCATCATGAGTGATACCCACAGTCATCTTAAGCTCACATAAGTGTTCATAAACACTCATTCAGTAGTCTGAAGTTTTCAGAAGGAAGACATTTTGATCACCATGTGATGTGCAGAATAATCAACCAATGATATTAGGTCTCATACTATGTTGTTCATTAAATGTCAACCCAGGAGCGTAAGCTTTTCAAATGGCATGCAAAATATATGGTATAGCACTTTGGAGTGAGGTCTTTGTAGGCTAGATTCATCAAAGAGTATAAAGTAATGCTTGTGTAGATTGGAAAGTAAACTATGGATGTTGTTGATCTGCAGATCTAAAACTCAACATACTATGCACTCCTTAGCTTTTAGAAATGAAATGAATAACTGATAATCAATCCACACAACATAAATAGGAAATGGAGGAATAGGATCTTCCCTACAATTCCTTCTGAGGGAGCCCTTCCTCATGAAGAAGTTGTTGTATATATCTTTCCCCTCAGGTAGATACAGACAAGTGGAAGAAAATGGAAATCAAGAAAACTCAGACCCAGACATTTATTGTGTCGCCTTGTCGCAGGTAAAGGGTGCACGACATAAGGTTTCGACATGAAGAAATTCATGCCTTGGTGCAGGTAAGAGTATTTCGACACAAATATGGATGCACCTATGGAGTAGTTTAGAGGATGTTGACACAAATATGGATGCACCTATGGCGCAGGTAAGAGGATGTTGACACAAATATGGATGTGCCTATGGCGCAGGTAAGAGGATGTCGACACAAATATGGATGCACATATGGCGCAAGTAAGAGGATGTTGAAACAAATATGGATGCACCTATGGTACAGGTAAGGGGATGTCGACACAAATATGGATGCGCCAAGGCGCACCTTAAGGAGGTGTAACATTTTGAGCATTGACAGGAAGCAGACCCTGACCCAGATATTCAGATGGCCATAACTTTTCACAGGGAGCTCAGATTAACACAAGGTTGGACTTTTCATAAATCTTACGAGGTCCTCTATCCAACTACTACTGAATATCTTTAATTTTATAACAAAAAATTCTTAAAGATGTAAAATACAGGTTGCCACTTTTTGGGTTTGCTAGGGTTCTCACCTACCACCATAATGAGATGAATTAAATGCAACCTGGAGGTGGTTGGTGTAGATTTGGATTTCCTCTCTCTTCCCTCTCTCATTCTTCCTATAAATTGTAAGGATGGGCTTCTTTCTAAAGGTTTAACATTCTTTTTTTTCCCCTCCCTTCTTCTCTTTTGTATGTGAATTTGTGGAGTTCAAACCTCCCATCTAAAACTATAATGCAACTTTGCCTCTTGGCATTTTGTAGTGTATCATGTCAATATTTGGAGCAAATAATGCATGTCTGTGGATGATTATCAAACCTCTCTGTGTTCCTTTGCATCCTCTTGATCTTTCACTACAAATTTGGTTATCTGTGCATGATCTTGCATTACATTTTAATGGTTTGTGTTTATTGGCAAGACAGGTGTTCTTCATTCCTTGGTGCATCACCTTTGTTAGTTTAGGTTTATTTTTATACATCCTCTTACCCTGTCTCCTTGGAAAGTTAGATTAGGTTTTTATGTGTGCATCTAAACAGAGGAATAGGAACTGACATTCATCCAGAGAGCTTTTCTGATTTCGCAAGGTCCCACACTTGGGAAAAGCTCCATGTTATGCAATTGCACTGAGAGTCTTAACCCATCGAGTTGCAGATCTTTAGGGGTGTTGTGATTCACCGATAAATAGTTTTGGCATGCCCGGTGGGACCAAGAGGTCATTCCACAAGATTTGAAGGAATTTTCAAGAAATTTAGACTAAAAAATTTGTAGGTTTTTACAATTGCAGATTTTTCACCTTCCAGGCTGAACTTTGAAATCGATTTTCAAGGACTTAACTTGCTCGAAACAAGTCAAAATTTCTCTAACTGATAGATCAGGTGATAATATTAAAAAGGGTATTCTTAGATTTTTGAGATTTTGAATTTCAAAATTTCATGGTTTTTAGTATTTTGGGTTTTCCTAGTTGCTTTGCATGACCTAAGTTTCACCTGTACCTTTCAGGGATTAGTATCTGCACAATAGGACCCGATAACCAAATTGAAGAACTGTATCTTTCAGATCCTTCAAAGTTTTAATTTCTATTTTTAATATTGTCAGGTTTGGTGTGTAACTTGGCAGATCCAGCATTTTTAGGCTCGTTATCTAACACATCTAGTGACTCCGAAGGAATAGAATTCAGTGGTATAGCAGCACAAGTTACCCAGGCACATGAGAAGAATTCGAACCAGGTCTAATACTCAAGAAGAGGGTCTATTTTTCCACTTACAACTATCACCAGGAAAAGGAAGGAGAGGAAGAAGACCACGAAGATCACCTTCTCCACCTAACAGGACCTTGTCTACACCTCCACCTGGTAGACCATTTCTCGCATCAACCAGAGTTCTTAGGCCAATCATAATGGCACATCTACCACCAAATCCTTTTTTCAACTTCACTGGTAGTAGCCCACTTTCCCTCAATGCACAGAATCCAGTTCCAATTGCAGCATTGAAGAACATTGCATTTTTCACTGGAGAAAATCATACCACTCCTAGTGATCATGTCAAAGACATTGCTAACATTTTTGCAATCCATGAGATAAATGAAATGGATGTTGCTGTAAAATTTCTGGCATCTTCGTTCAAAGGGAAGGCATTGTAATGGCTTAGGAGCCTTGGAGCTGGTACTATCCAAAATTGGAATCAGTTATGCATAGTTCTCCATGAGTAGTTTGGAGAAAAGGGAGACAATTTGTCTCTACTAGAACAATTGACAACTATCAAGAGAGCTCCCAATGAGCAGCTGACTGACTTCAACTTTAGATTTCAAAGGTCTTGGGATAGGATTCCAGTGGCCAGTAGGCCAACAGCTGAAGGTGCTTTTCTATACTATCTTAAGGCTTTGAATTATGATATTTCTATGTTAATTCAATCTATGGGAGGCACAACCTTACTTGTTGCTTATAGCATTGCCATTAGGGCTGAAAACTGTCTTATTCAAGCTGGTAAGCTAGCTCCTAGGCCTCCTATGCCCTTGTATCCAAATTTATAAAATCCAAGCACTAGTCAAACACCCACTTTGGCTCCTATTCCCACTCCTAGAAATCAAAGTTCAAATGAAACTTCTACTTCATCCTCTAGTGCTTCAAATGAACTCCAAGAGGTTATGAAACAATTGCAGAACCTTGGAAATGAGCTGGTGACTATCAAAAGACAGCAAGCTCAAAGTGCTAGACTGTATCAGCCTCAAGCGTAGTACCAGGCTAGGCCACCATACTAGCCTAATAGGCCACCCAATCCAGATGCAAATCAAATCCAAGTAAGGCCTCCCACCAATAGACCATTTCAGCCCTATAACCCCAATGTTGCATCTAATTCTAAAGCCTTAGTGCTAGTGCAAAACAGCATAGCTCAAGAGTATGATTGGTGTTTCCCATGCAATGAACCTCACAACCAATCTATGTGCTTCAATGGTGCTTTGAACCAAGCCTTAATGGTGAAAACTACTAGAATTGAGGGTGAAGTGAGTCAAGAAACAAATCAGCAACAAGGTACATCTCAGCAAAACATAGCTCCAAATGATACCGTGCTTGAAAATTGGCAAGCTGAGGATTTTTGTGGCATGAATCAAACAATTTCTCAGAGTGTAGCAGCTAACACAAGATCAAAGAAGAGGAATATTGGTGAAGGGCAGTCATTGGCTCCAAGTGATATACAACCTTCCATCACTCCACAAGGTGTCAATAAGCAAAATATAGCTCCAAACATGCAAGGAAAGCCCAAACCACCTTCTAAACCAACTCAAATTCCAGTTGTAGCTGCCCATGCACAAGAAAGGAACGTGCAGCCTAAAGGATAGTAAAGAAATCATTGATCCTGATTTAGCATCATTGATCAAATGAAGAAGACAAACATGAATATATCAATGTGGTAATCTTTATCCATCCCAGGCCAAAGAGATCTTCTACAAGCTACCATGAAGGATTGGTCAACTTCGAACCAGCAGGTCCCTATGTAAGAGAATGTCCTCACAAATGCTGCTTAGCCTGAAGGGAATCATGGAGGAAAACAAGGTAAAGTTTTGAAACCCCCTCCATTCTATGTTTCATTAATCATTGGGGATAAACTAGTACACAATTGCATGATTGATTCTGGGGCAAGTAGTTCTGTCATGCCCAAGCAAACAGTTGATCAGCTAGGTCTCCAATATGAAGTCATATCTAAAGGGGTAGTGCAATTGGATGGGACAGTAATAGCAACTGTGGGAGTAATTAAAGGTTTGAATCTTACCTTGCATGCATGCCCCAATGTTACCATTTTACAAGATGTATCAGTGATAGATTTGCCACCACTTTTTGCCCTATGCTTATCAAGGGATTTCACAGCTAGAATTGGAGGCTACTTATCTGCTGACTGATCACACATGTTGTTTAGAACAAGATATGGTACTAAGGTCACAATCAGATCTGAACCAATTTCAAACTTTCATATTGAGCCTCATACTCCAAGCCAAATCAATGCCAACTGTTCAGCATTTGATCAAGAAGATTAACCAGGCACAAATGAAGCTGACACCAAAGTTGGAAGCGTCTTAGATTTAACTCTTGATGAATGGGCAAGAAAGGTACATGCTTTTGATCCCTACCAAGAAATAGAATAATCTAAGCTAGGACTCTATTACATACATGAAGAAAACCAGCCTATTCCTAGCATCACCAAACCAGACCATAAGGATGACAATGAGGTATGGAAATTAGTTTTTGATGGATCAAGGAGTAGGCAAGGTGTAGGAGGAGGAGTGATGCTCATTTCACCTCAAGACATCAAATATTATTTCACTTTCCATTTCCAGTTTTCCTATTCAAACAACACAGCTGAATACGAGGCCTTGATTTATGGACTTCATTGGGCCAGGGAAAAGGGCATAAAGAACTTGCAGGTGTTTGGAGATAGCGAGCTAATCGTCAACCAAGTCAGGGGACAACATGCTACAAAGAATGACCTACTGAAGAACTACAAGAATAGGGTATGGGACCTCATTGAGGATTTCAAAGATTTCAACATCATGTCCATACCCAGGAAAAAAAATGAAACTGCAGATAGGCTTGCAGCAGTTGGAGAAACGTTTGATGTGGTTGACAATATCAGAAAAGAAAAAACACAACCACATATCCATGTGCTTGTGAGGCCAGCAGTTTCAGATAATAACACAAGCTGGCAGGTGTTTGAGAAGATCAACAGATCGTCAATTTTTTACAAGAAGAGGTTGAATTCTCAGCTAGGAATCAGGGCAGACTAGAGTAGCAGTATGGGGATCAAGTAGTGTAGCTATGGACAAACAAACTTCCTAAGGTTTTAGTAACATTGGAGTCTATCTTCAACCCTAACGACCAGTTCCATAAGGAAAAGGCTAACATATAGGTCAAGAGAGAAGATTCAAAGCCAATTCTAGTTGGGGAAGGAAAAACACTTTGAATTGGTAAAGTGGCCACTGAGCAGGAGAAATCAGATTTCATACAGCTTTGCCAAGAATTTCCAGATGTGTTCACTTGGAGCTATGAATACTTGAGAGGATTCAATCTGAAGTTGGCACAACATACCATAGAATTGGATCCAAATGCTAAGCCCATCAGGTAGAAGCAGAGACCAGTCAACCCTCACATTGAGCCTCTAATGAAGAAAGAGCTAAATAAGCTAATAGAGGCAAGTATATTCCCAATCAAGCACTCAAGATGGGTTGCAAACTTGATTTCAGTTAGGAAGAAGAGCGTAGAAATTAGGTTGTGTGTGGACTTTCGAGACCTCAATAGGGCATCTCTCAAAGACCATTACCCACTTCCTTCAATGGAACAAATATTGCAAGTGGTGTCTGGTTTGGAGAGATTCTCTCTCCTAGATGGCTATTCAGAGTATAATCAGATAATGGTGAAAGAAGATGACTAGTTCAAGACAGATTTCACCACCAAATGGGGCAGTTATGCCTACAAGAAGATGCCATTTGGGCTATCAAATGCTGGAGCCACTTTCCAAAGGGAAATGGATATGGCATTCAAAGGACTGATCAATAAAATAGTTCTAATATATCTTGATGACATCACTGTATTCTCCAAGAATGCAGTGGATCACCTCTTTCATTTGAGGAAAGTATTTCAGAGGTGTAGAAGATTTGGGATATCGTTAAATCCCAAAAAATGCATATTCTTGGCTCACGAGGGAAAGCTTCTAGGCCATATTGTTTCAAAGGAGGGGTTGACGATTGACCCAAAAAGAGTTGAAGCAATTCGAGCGTTGCCATTGCCAAGTCATAAGAAGGCTCTTCAAGGCTTGTTGGGAAGGATCAATTTTTTTCGTAGGTTTGTTCCAAACTTTGCAGCTCTCGTAAAGCCAATAATGCTGATGTTGAAAAAGAGCATGACATTTAAGTGGACATCTGAAGGAAAGGCAAGTTTTGAGGCAATAAAAGAAGCTATATCTCAAGCTCTGACTCTATTCAATCTAGACTTCTCCAAGGATTTCATGTTATATGCCTTTGGTGGTGGAGACACCATTTCTACAATCCTGGTACAGCAAAACAAATAAGGATTAGAACAAATAGTTGCTTTCTTCAGTCAAGGCTTGGAGGAATATGAAAATAGGTACTCTTTCATCGAAAAGCATGTCCTTGCAGTGATCAGGAGCTTAAAGAAATTCAAGCACCTAGTCTCAAACAACAAGATCCAATTGTTGGTCTCTCATGCGGGAGTCAAGGAATTCCTTCTAAACAAGGATTTGAATGAGAAACGTGCATGATGGATAACTTGTGTCATGGAATATGACATCGAGATCAAGGTCATGAAACTAGTACATGGAAAAGGACTATGTGAACAACTAGCTTTGAGTCGATAAGTTGAAGCAGGTGATGAAAAAGAGACTGTCTTGGTACTACAGGATGGACAAGAACAGGAAAATGATGATGTGCCCACTCCTTTTTGGACTCAGAATATGATACACTTCCTACATGTAGGCCTATCCCTTCAGAATTGAGCAAAGAAAAAAGGAGATACTTCAGATTACAAGCCATTCTATATGTGTTGGTTGATGGTGTTTTGTTTAAAAAAGACATCAATGGAGTTCTATTGAGGTGCATTGGGACAGGTCAAATTGAGAGGGTGTTACAATATTTTTAGGATGGAGATTCTGGAGGACATTTCGCCCCACAGGTAACAGCTCTCAAGATAATGAATGCAGGGTATTATTGGCCCACAGTGTTCAGCGACTACTATACATGGATAAGAAAGTGTAAGAAATGTGCACTCTTCACAGGAAAAGAAAGACTAGCAGCGCTTCCATTGCACCCAATCTTGGTTGACCAACCATTTATGCAATGGGGATTGGACTTCATTGGGGTTATAAATACAAACTCAAGCCAAGGCCACAAATGGATTCTTATGGCAACGGACTATTTCACCAAGTGGACTGAAGCAGTAGCGCTTAAAGAAGCAAATGAGTCTAACATACTAGACTTTTATGAAGGAATAATGACCAGGTTCAGTGTGCCGGCCACTATCATATCAGAAAATACATTGGCATTCATAGGTTCCAAGATTACAGAATGGGCTATCAATAATGGAATCTATTTGAGCACCTCTTCAAATTATCACCCACAGGGTAATGGACAGGTAGAGTCCACGAACAACAATTTTCTAAGAATCATCATAAGGACTCTGGATGAAAACAAAAGGACATGGCATACCAAGCTAAAATCAGCATTATGGGCTGACAGGATAGGTAATTAGCCCTACAAGTTGGTCTATGGGAAAGAGGCAGTATTGCCTATATCATTAGAATTTCCAGCATTGGAGCTCATGAAGTACTTGGAGTTATCTGAGTTCGAACCAATGGAGGCCAGGTATGCAGAGTTGATGGAATTGGAAGAAATAAGAGAACATGTAGTTCTGATGATTGAAAAATATTAGGCCTTAGTAAAAAGATGGTTTGATAAGAAGGCAAGAGCAAGGACCCTCTAGGAAGGGGACCTAGTTCTGAAATGGGATGCATATCGGGAAAAACCAGGAAGGCATTCCAAGTTTGATACCATTTGGAGTGGCCCCTACATGGTCACGAGATGTAAAAGTAGTAATGCCTTCCAATTCTCTACATTGGATGGAGAAGAACTCCCGATTTCGGTTAACGAAATCTATCTTAAACATTGCAACTAAAAGGAAAAGGTTTACCCTTGTAAATATTAGCCTAGATTTCAATTCCTCTAAGTGTGTATGCACTTTGTCTTGTTGTAGTTAGGTTTCAATTTCCCTGGCACAGGTTTTGTTGCTCTCAGGTTGAATTTCTACAGTTCAGCATGCTCTTGGAGAATGAGTTACAGTATCAGGCTCGGGATCAGATATCAGGTTGGTTTCAGGTTATTGCTTATGACTCCATGCCCAATGGATTACTAAAAGGCCACTGATCTTCTACCTAGTACGTAGGTGACCCCATTGAATCACCAAATTGTTGTATATATCTTCCCCCTCAGGTATATATAGACAAACAGAAGAATATGGAAATCAAGGAAACTCAAACCCTGACATTTATTGTGTCGCCATGGCACAGGTAAAGGGCACACGACATAAGGTGTCGACAAGAATAAATTCATACCTTGGCACAGGTAAGAGTATGTCGACACAAATATGGATGTGCCTATGGCACAGGTAAGAGGATGTCGACACAAATATGGATGTGCCTATGGTGTAGGTAAGAGGATGTCAACACAAATATGGATGCGCCTATGGTGCAGGTAAGAGGATGTCGACACAAATATGGATGCGCCTATGGCGTAGGAAAGAGGATGTCAAAAAAAATATGGATGCACCTATGGCGTAGGTAAGGGGATTTTGACACAAATATGGATGCGCCAAGGCGCACCTTAAGGAGGTGTAACATTTCGAGCATTGACAGGAAGCAGACCCTGACCCAGATATTTAGATGGCAATAACTTTTCACAGGGAGCTCAGATTAACGCAAGGTTGGAATTTTCATAAATCTTACAAGGTCCTCTATCCAACTACAACTAGATATCTTTAATTGGGTAACAAAAAATTCTTAAAGATGTAAAATACAGTTTGCCACTTTTTGGGTTTACTAGGGTTCTCACCTACCACCATAATGAGATGAATTAAATGCAACCTGGAGGTGGTTGGGGTAGATTTGGATTTCCTCTCTCTTCCCTCTCTCATTCTTCCTATAAATTGTAAGGAGGGGCTTCTTTCTAAAGGTTGGACATTCTTGTTTTAACCCTTCCTTCTTCTCTTTGGCAGGTGAATTTGTGGAGTTCAAACCTCCCATCTAAAACTATAATGCAACTTTTCCTCTTAGCATTTTGTATTGTATCGTGTCAATCTTTGGAGAAAATAATGCATGTCTATGGATGATTCTCAACCCTCTCTGTGTTCATTTGCATCCTCTTGATCTTTCACTACAAATTTGGTTATCTGTGCATGATCTTGCATTGCATTTTAATGGTTTGTGTTTATTGGCAAGATAGGTGTTCTTCATTCCTCGGTGCATCACCTTTGTTAGTTTAGGTTTATTTTTATACATCCTCTTACCCTGTCTCCTTAGAAATTTAGATAAGGTTTTTTGAGTAAACCCTCTACAATTTTATGTGTGCATCTGAACAGAGGAATAGGAACCAGCCTTCATCCGGAGAGCTTTTCTAATTTCGCAAGGTCCCACACTTGGGAAAAGCTCCATGTTATGCAATCGCACTGAGAGTCTCAACCCATTGAGTTACAGATCTTCAGGGGTTTTGTGATTCACCAATCAATAGAAGTGAGTTCTGATCCTACCCTAGAAACTCACAGAACTGCTCAAGAAGATAAATAATTCATCTATTAAGCTGTAGCAATTAAAGATTTTTACAACAAAGAGATTACAATGAACTTAATATTAAAAACTCACATTAGTATATTCTGTCTTCACACATTCACAATTATGCTTCTCTCATACAGCTATCACTTCATTCCTTAATCTATTACTCCATATCTATTACATTTCTATCTGAATATATATATATATATATCACTAACTTATTATATGCTAGGAATATGATAAAAAACCACTCAAATAGATTATAATTGTTCTGTTTCATATTTGTTGAGTGGAGACAATTAATTCCTATCTTATTTACATGATAATATATATATATCACTAACTTATTCTATGCTAGGAATATGATAAAAAACCACTCAAATGGATTATAATTGTTCTGTTTCATATTTGTTGAGTGGAGACAATTAATTCCTATCTTATTTACATGATAATAACTGATTACAAAAATACTTAACAAAGTAACCATAACATTACATATGATGCGTTAGGATAGCTGGTACTTTTTTCTTATACTTTGGTGTGAGTTGGATAAGTTCTCTTTGGCTATGGGAAACTGGAGGTGCATACTGCTCTGTTGCTGTAGGTAGTTCTGGAAGATGTTACAGGAAGGTCTGGAGCTTGCTACGGGTAAGATAAATCACCCAAAGACTTCTCAAACTTGTCCAAACAATGCTGCCACTTGGGTAACTCATTTTCTAGCTTCATATGCTCAGCTCCATATACTTCATGATGCCTCATTGTTGTTGGATGTCATGATTCTCTTCTATCATTGCCACGCTAGTGGCTACGGGCTGTTGTAGGAGTACAACCAGAGTGCTACGAGCTAGGTCCTACTACTTCAAAAGCTTATGGATACACTATTTCTCAATATAGTGTGCAACTCATCCCATCTTGATTTGCAGGATACATAATCTATTTTACCTTCTTTTTCCAAGAATATCAAATATCAGTTTTGGACAGCTATCTACCTTTTCCTAACCCATGTAGCCAATCTATCCTCTGATACAAAATCTGCCCAATCTTCTACAATGTCCTCAGGGTAACCACTTTCTCCCCTTATCATTAAGGTGTACTGTTTTTCCATTTCTATATATTCATCTACCTCTTCTTTTCTTATCTTCTCATTTTTTAGGTAGGATGTGAAGGCATCTAGAAGTATGTCACCCAGGTACATGTTAGGATTCCACTTTACATTAGAAGGAACATCAAAGTTATGGATATAAAACTCACTCAGTTGTGCCTGAGTGTCAGGATCAGATTCTCTATATATGTTAAATAATTTTTTGGGGTCATCCACAACATAGGGAAGGTTATTGTATACTTTCTCATATCTGAAATGCAACCATTTCTCTTGCAAATATAGAGCATATACTCATGGTGGAGGTCTGCATTCTAAAATCCGAGTAGAAAGATCATACATATTTTCTACTTTCATCTTGAGTCCCTCTATTTATGCTTCCTATTTTTCCACCTTCTCCACCAATGTGTCATGTTTCTACCTTACTTCAACATGCCCTTTAAATATTTGTACTAGCCTTTGAAAGATGTTCTAATCTTCAAGAAAATTTTCTTCTAAGAATGTATATAGGTCATCCTTAGGGCGAGCTGAATAGGTATTTTTAGACGTGAGGTCAAAGTGTATTACCTTAGGCTCTGTTGTAGGTTGTTTTTGTGCTCTATATGGGACCATTTGGAGTAAGGACTCATCCTTTCCTCCCTTGTATTTATCCTCATATTATGGTTCAGGTTCAAGTTCTTCTATAGGTTCTTCTTCTTTCTCTTCTTCTATGGGAGTATTTTCCAAAGCTTCTACTACTCCTATCAGGGCATCCAATCCTCTTCTTCCCTCCAGGTTTCTTATAATGCTTCTCAAAATGTTGATTTCCTTCACTTCTTGCTCCAGATTTTGGAATTCAGGTTCCTGTTTCTCTGCACTTTTCTCCTCTTCAATTTCTACCTGCTGTGGTATCTCAGGATGTATTTTTTCATTCTACTCCTCTTCTTCTGAACTATCCATCTCTCTTACTATCTCAAAACCTTATTTTGTGATAAATACTTCTTCCTTCTTCTTCTTTTTAGGTACTTCTTCACTAATTTATATGGTCTCTATTTGTGTTGTTCTTTTCCTCCTTATCCTATAAGATCTTCTAACTGTTATTTTTCTCTTTTGTTCTTTCTTGGGGGTAACTTCCTCTATTACCTTTTCTTTTCATTTTTCCTTAGGTGCTGAGGTAGTCTTAGTTTCTTCAAGTGCCTCCTCTACTATAGGTGTAGGGGTTTTTTCTTCCTTTTCCTGCATGTTATGCTCCCTAGCAGGTGATGATGCCTCTGCACCTTTCATCTTCTTGGAGATAGAGCCCCTTGATTTTGTAGACAGAGAGGCATAAGGTCTTCTTTTCTTACTCCCTTCCTCTTCTGTGGTTTCCTTTTCTAATAAAATGATGAGCCTCCTTCTTCTTCCCGTAGTAGTAGAGCTCCTAGTATTTCTTACTACGGATAAGCTAGACTCCTCTTCTCTCTCCTTAGGGACCCTTACGATATGCTTTCCTTTTGACCTCCTTTCTTGTTGTGGTTGTTTCTCAGGTGTTTCTTATTTTTCCACTCTTTCTTCAATTTTTTCTTGACCCTTCTCTTCTTCAGGTGTTGCAGGTTGCTGGTTTGGATTCCCTATTACCTGGTTTAAATCAATCCTAGGTTGGATGTTTTGGAGGCCTTACTTGGTGATTAGCCAAGTCAGACAGTGATGAGACAAGGTGTCCTTCACCCCTTTCTGATATACTTTTTCCATTTTCTTTAGGCTATTCAGCAAGTGGTTTGGGAAATTTATTACTATTCCATGCCTCAAGTGATTTAAGTATTTAAATTGCATTGTAAAGAGTAGGGAGTACCTTCCTTTGCATGTGAAGTACTTGATGATGACTGTAATAATTTCTCTCCAAGCCTCATGTAGTCTTCTTGTCTCAATACCCCCTTTTGTCTGATTGTATTGCTCCCCTTGGAAGAATTGTTGTCTGATTTGCTATGCATTGGGTTTCCCCTCCCAATTTTCTTCATTTTGAGGGAGTCCTGTCACTTTCCGAATCAATTATTCTGTTACTGGAAATGATATGCCAGCTACCGTGGCTTTATGTCCATTGAATGTTCTTGCAAATTTCTCTGCTCTCTCATTCGAGTATTCGGTTAGCATTTGGAAGTAATTTTTCCATGCAGCCCATTCAAATATATCCCAGAAATGAGGGTCATTTCTCAAGGGTGTGACATCAGTGGGATCTCTACGAATAACTATTCCTCCTATAGCTTCTATAGGCAGTTTTTTTTTTCTCTCTGCGTGGAAGTATAAATAATTTTGTTTCTCTTCTTTGCTTGATTTTCACCCTTTTTGTTTTGTTTAATCACATCTCAGGGGAAATCTTTAATTATCCCCTATAATCGAGGTGTGTGTCATCATTCCATAGGTCATTGTGCTATGACTAATTAAATCTTCTCGTAGTGAGATCCAATTGTACTTCCTCCCTCGGATAGATGTCACTTGTCTCAAGTGAAAAAAACATTTCACGAGTGCTATTTTTCCTTCAAATTATTGCTGAAGGGACTTATTAATGTCCACTCATGATGGTGATTGAAAAAAAGTAAATGATTAAGGCGTATATTTAATTTTAACATGCCTTTTTAAGAAATAGATACTTACTACTTATAGATATTACCTTTTTACCTTAGTGCCACCTTATTTTCCTTCACGTGAAACCTTTTTATGGGAATATGCTTTTCCCAACGAGTAATTTGATTACAAGGGTCATTTGAAAAATGATTGCTCTTCTAGAATTTTTTTATGCAATTTTTATGCTTAGGTAGATCGGACATGAGGTTCCTCTTGGACTCGATTGGAAGTCCTTGTTTCTATTTGTGCATCTACAACATGTGAAAACCTACAAAAATGATACCTCCTTGCATGATGTTTGTGATTTTTAGAAACGTACATCCCTTCTTCTTTTGCATGATGCCTGTAAGTTCTAGATTGGATTTCTGCATCCTTTTTCTTGACTACCCATAGCACTGCTTTGCTACAACACTCTGAAATTGTGCCCATAATGACCATGAGGTGGCCTGTAGCACTAAACAGGTAACCTGATTTAACCAAGGAGTTTCCCGTAGCAAGCAGGGAATGTTTGTAGGAAGGGAAAGAGTACATGCAACATGAATTCTACTTTGTACAATTGTTTGTGATTCAAATTTTTCCTTTCCTCCTGAATATGCCTGTAGCTGTCCAAAAATCTACCCATAGAACTTTTAGAAAGTTCCCGTAGTAACTGTTTGAGGAGCCCGCAACAACTAGAAGGTTTCCTGTAGCAACGATTCGAGGAGCCCTCAACAACTGGAAGGTTACCCATAGCAATTGTTTGAGGAGCCAGCAACAAATGGAAGGTTGCCCATAGCAACTGGAAGTGGCAAAAGCAATGTGTTAAGTAGGTTTGGCTAGGGTGTTTTTCTTTCCATCCTTCCTGAAAAATACACATTTTTTCTTCTCCTTTCCTTTTTTATTTTTTAGTTTTTTGCCCCTGAATGGCTAGTGAGCTGGTTTTCCATTCAAGCCCTTTTTCACAGTTCTGAGTAGCCAGCAGGCTAGTTTTCTACCCAGAATCTGCCAACAACACCCAAAAAGGGTTTTCATTGTTGATTTTTTATTCTTTTTATTCTTTTTTTTGGATCGTGCTACTGCATGTAGTAGAATGTTTATTATGGCTCTATTAAGGTCCATATGTAACATTTTAATCTTCTTCCCATGGGAGGAAGAGATCTTCCTCCCTTCCTTCCTCATCAATCTCCTTTTCCTTTGAACTTGGTGAGTCAATATGAGGGTTTATCTGCATAGATTTCTATACGTCTTGTGAAAATTGCTCCTTTGATAAGGGTTTCTTGTATACTTTGAGTCTATGACCGTTAACCAGGAGTTTGAATCTTACTGGATCAATTGTTCATAGTTGGACTGCACCATTGTCATAGACATGTTATATCTCATATGGCCCAAGCCATCTTGTTTACAATTTTCCTTTATGGTCTATGTATTTTGAATCGAATAGTAGGGCCCAATCTCTATGTGTGAACTTCCTAGGCTTGATGTATCTATCATGCCATCCTATTCGCTGATGCTATATCAATTCTATGTTCTGAAGTGCTTTTTTTCTATACTCATCTAAAGCATTGAGCTGCATCAAAATTTGCTTGTGTGCTTCATAAATATCAATTCCCATCTCTACTATAGTCCTTAGAGTTTTGTGTTCAAATTCTATTGGCAACATTGGTTTCATCCCATATACCAGCTCATATGGTGTGAAGCCAGTAGATGTTTTCCATGTGATTATGTATGCCCATACAACCTCATGAAGTCTAGACTCCCAATCCTTTCTTGATAGATTGACTGTTTTGGTCAGGATATTTTCTAATTCTCTATTTGTGACTTCAACTTGGCCATTGAACTGTGGATGGTATGGTGTGGAATTCTTGTGTTTTATTATATATTTTTCCATTAGGTTAGAAATGAGATCAGCAGTAAACTATGGCCCTTGATCTGTAACTATTTCCCTTGGTACACCGTATCTTGTGAATATCTCTTTGTATAAGAAGGTTGCTACTTTCTCATCTTGAGCATGTGTCATTGCTTTTACTTCAAACCATTTGGTGACATAATATGTACATATAAGGATGTACTCTTTGTTGTTTGATTTGGAGTCTATGGGACCAAAAAAGTCCAACCCCCATTTGTCAAAAGGTTCTAGTTACAACCAAGGCTGTAATGGCATCTCATTTGACCTTATAGGCCTCCCTATACATTGGCATTTATCATAGTGATTTGTATATTTGTTTGCATCTTTATGCAATGTAGGCCGGTAGTATCTTGCAGTCAGGATTTTGATTGATGTTCTTTTGGATGCAAAGTGTCCTCCACATGGCACATCATGGCATGCTTTAAGAATGTCAACTACTTCATCTTGTCGTATACATCTTTGTATTACAAAATTAGGTCCAGTATAGAAGAGAAAACCATAAATCCAAGAGAACTTATCACTTTTCCATATCAAGACATGCTTCTCTTTTGAGGAAAATTGATGTGGAAGTTGTCTGAAAATGAGGTAGTTTTCTATATCATCAAACCAGGGTGTAGAGATAGTAAGGGCGAAGAGGTGCTCATCAGGAAATGAGTCATCCACTATGTCATCCTCTTGATTTCTTTGTAATCTTGAAAGGAATTCAGATACAACGTTATCCTTCCTTGGTTTATCTAGTATGGTAATGTCAAATTCTTGCAACAAGAGAAGCCATCTTACTACTTTTTCAGATACCGATGGTTTATTCATGACGTACTTGATGGCAGCATGATCTATGTTTATAGAATTTTGATAGCCTATGATGTAATGTTTGAACTTGTTGATGTATATACAACTGCTAATTATTCTTTCTCCATCACTGTGTAGTTCAGCTCTACTGCTTGCATATTTTTACTTACAAAGTAAATAACATAGCTGAGATGGCCTTCTTTCTGTTCTAGTACTGTAACTAGGGAAGTATCAGAGGCATCTGTATGTATGTGAAACGGAAAATCCCAGTCTAGTCCACATAATATGGGGGTTGATATGAGTAACTGCTTCAGTAGATTGAATGCTTCATTATAGGTGGGATTCCATAAAAATTTATAATCTTTGTTTAGCAAGGTGAACAATGGGGCTGCCATTTTGTTGAAATTGTTGATGAACCTCCGATAGTAACTAACATGACCCAAGAAGCTACGCACAACTTTTTTTTTGTGCTACCGGCAAGTCCTTGATGATAGCAATCTTGTCTAGGTCCACTATAATCCCCTTTTCAGAGACATGGTGTCCTAGCATTATCCCTTCCTCCATGAGCATGAAACATTTCTTATGACTTAGGGATAGATGATTTTCTTGACAACATCTTAATATTTTTTCCAAGTTATTCAAACATACCTCAAATGTGTCTCCGTAGAAGGTGAAGTTATCCATATATATCTCTACACAGTCATGTGAGAGATCTGAAAATATGCTACGGACTGCCCGCTGAAATTTGGCAGGTGCATTGCATAATCCAAATGGTAGGACATAATATGTGAATGTTCACCATGGGCATGTGAACATGGTCTTTTCTTGATCCTCAGGAGCAATGTGGATCTGATTGTATCCGCTGAAACCATCTAAGAACAAAAAGTATTTCTTCCCTGCAAGTGTATCTAGCACTTGATCAATAAATGGTAGTGGGAAATGATCCTTGCTTGTAGCTATGTTCAATTCTCCATAGTCTATACATATATGCCACTCACCTCATTTCTTGGGTACAATTACTAATAGAGAAACCCAATGGCTATCAGAGATTAGATAAATGAATCCTATATCTAAGAGTTTCTGTATTTCAGCCTTGACTATTTCTTTCACTACTGGGTTCATCCACCTTTGTGGTTCACGTATGGTTTTACCTTCCTCTTTGATGTAAATGTGGTGTGTACACTTTTCTGGGCTGATGCCATGCATGTTTTCATAGTCCCATGCAAAGGCTTATTTGTTTGCATGAAATATGGCTGTTAATTTTCTTTCTTCTTCCACACTTAATTTGTTATTTATGCGGAGTGTCTTGCCTGACATTATTTATATGGATTTTGTGGCTTCTGTCATTTTCTCTATGCTACTAATTGATTGTATGTGGCAGCAGCTGATGGAAGATCCTTTGATCACTTTCAGATGGTTCTTCTTTTGACCATAGATTAGAAAAAGGACAATGAATATAAGGCAATTCTTCAAGAGTGGATTGTTCTACCTGATATTTTTTTTGCAGTATGTTGGATATGATGGTATCCTCTTCTAGATCGTCTAGTGTGCATGCATGATCTATTGTTAAACCAGGGCAGAGGGATACCTCTTCTTCCTCTTCAATCCAGATAGGCTGGTCCTTGTCTTTTGATACCTATGCCGGTGGGTACAAAACTAGTTGTTTGGTGATGTTACCATTTGAAATTTTCATGTTGCTAGATCTACAGTGTATTAATGCATCTGCAGTGGCCAACCATGGCCTTCCCAAGATCAGAGGATATCCTCTTAAGTTTTTTTGGCTACAATACAATAAAATCTATAGGGTACTCCCATGAATCTACTGATATGACCAGATCTTATATGATTCCTTCTGGTCATACTGTGGATCTCTCTACCATTTGTAGCATTGTAGATGTGGGATGAATATGTTACAGGTCTAATGTATTCATTGTTTCCATTGTTATGACATTGATGGAAGCTCCCAGATTGATCAAGGTATTATGGACTTGTTGTCCATTGATCTGAACAGTGACAAGTGGATATCCTGGGTCTGCATATTTCTATGGTAGTGTTCTTCCCATCATGATTTCTACCAATTGTTCAATGACATGGACTATATTAGGATCCTTCTTCTTCCTTCCAGGTTTCTGAAGGCATAAATCTCTTACTGCCTTAGAATAAATGGGGACATCTTTAATGGCCTAAAACAAAGGGATCTTTACACAAACATTCTTCAGCTGACCTAGGATATCAAACTCAGTTTCAGCAGGAGTGCGTTGAAGGTTCAAATGTTCTGGGAAGGGTGGTGATATCGTTTCTACATTCTCTTTATTAGCTAGTTCAAGATCCTCCTGTGCTTATGGTGTAGACTGTGGAATGGATATTGTGGGGTTTTTCATTATGGGTGGACTTGGAGGTGGTAGAGTTATTTCTAAACGCAGGTGGACTTCATTGATGTCCAATGTATAAGTCGGGTACTATGTTATTTCAGTAGTACATGTTGGTTGAGCCAACTTATTAGCAGGATTTAGCACATGTTGAGTAGGTATTTGAGTCAGTCTTACTAGTTGTGTGTTCAGCATTATTGCAGGATGTTGTGGTTGTTTTTTTGGAACCCACCTTGTTGATTTCCCCAAGGTTTTTTCCCTTTCCATGGTTTTTGCCATGGGTTTGGAAGAGTTTGTGGACCTTGGGTTGGCTGGTTTTTCCATTGATTGTGTGGGGGCTGCCATGGTTGATTTTGCCAGGGTGGAGTAGGATATTGTTGTCATTTATTGGGATTATATGGTTGTTGCATAGGCCAATATGGGTTGAGAGGTGTTGGAGGCATCCAAGGATTACTCTAGCTGGGCATGTTATTTGCATTTTGATTAAAAAATGATGATTGTGAAAATGGTGAATTCGATCCCATACCTAGATAGTTTTTCCTTGGCTACCAAGGTTTCCTTTGTGCTATGTAAAACACTTGGTCTTCATCTCCTCATATGGCATGCAACGGTATAGAATCTAGTTCTTCAGATGTAATGCTTGCTACCTTCATCTTTATAACTTGACACTTGCAATCAGCTTGCTTCTTCTGACAATCTGGGTAGTAGACCGTAAGGGCTTGGCCCATTGCTTGTTGTTTATGTCTGGTGTGCAGGGTATCCAACTATGTGGCCATGTGGCTGATTATATCCATCTTCATGTCCCATATCAGACTACTTACATCAGCTTTAGAGATCCCATTGGCTGATGCTGGCAGCATCTTGTTATTCTGAAGTTTACCCAACGTTGATCTCAAATAATTCTTCCCTAGTTGTTGCATCTCCTCCACTCATGAGGTCTAAGGCTTCCAAGCAGTCATCTCAGATTCCTTTCAGAAATAATAGCTTGAGCGTGTTTGGGTTGATATTAGTTTTCTTATGATTTTACAGAGTGAAGGTGAACCTCTTTGTGTAGTCTTCCAAAGATTCATCCTCGTCTTGAGTCATGCGGAATATGTCATTTCTTCTGAAGTTTCTGCCTTTTCCATATTCCTAATATTTGGCCAAAAAAAATTTCTTCATCTCATCGCAACTACTAACTGTGTTCCCCCTAGTCGCATGAACCATCTTAGTGTTGCATCCTTCAGGGTGGCTAGAAAGAGTTTGAGATTTTTTTCATCCATTTGGTAGTCGTAGCTTCAACATAACACATCATACTCAAATAGGAATGTATCTGGATCCTCATTGAACGTCCCCCTAAAGTGTGGGAGGGCTGAGGGTGGAATATTCTTCATAGGAGTATATTTTTTGGTTTCTATAATTGGGAATTCAAAATTAGATGTAGCATGTCCTCTACCTTTAACTTTATTTTTCTGATGCTCGATCCATGGCATATTTCCTTGTTATACAGATCCCAATATATTTCAGAATAATGTCCTTGAATTTTTGATCAACCTCCCCCTTGGTACGATAATGTACAGATACTTGAGGTGTTGTACGGTGGGTGATAGTAGTTGTAACAGAACTTGCTGAATTGAGTAGGTATTCTGGTGTTCTTTCTCCTCGTAGAGTATGGGATTCGTTCAAATCCTCCTCTTGTATTTCTTTCACTAGTATGGCCAAGGTCTTCTCTGCTTCTTGTTCTTCTTCTTGAATACGTTACAGCTCCTCTACAACTCTTCTTCTTTGTGTGGAAGTATACTCCTTGTCTTGAGAGATAAGTAGCTCCTCTGCTGCAACAATTTTTTTTGCTTTGGAAAAAATCTTCCAAACGAGTCTCGTAACCTATGCATAAATTTTCCAGCTCTATCTCTTGCTTTTTCCTATATATATATTCCTTTTTTTCCTTTTTTTTTGTTTTTTTTTTCAAATATATGAGGGGGTTGGTTCTTAATGCTATTTGCAAAAATTGAGCAATGCGGTAATGGAAAATTTATCCTAAAAAGTAGGAATTCTAGCTCCTAGAAATATTTTGAAATAAAAAGAAGAAAAGATGATCTAAAAATCAAGATGGCTATTCTAGAAAGCATGAATGGTTATTCTAGAAAGCGGGAAATGAAAGCATGAATTGACTGAAAGCGGGAAATTGAATCACTTCTATGGTACTATTTGGACACCTTCCCTGACAACGGCACCAAAATGATGTGTAGACTGATCAACCAATGATATTAGGTCTCATACTCTGTTGTTCATTAAATTTCAACCCAGGGGTATAATCTTTTCAAAGGTCCTGCAAAATATATGCTATAGTACTTTGGAGTAAGGTCTTTGTAGGCTAGAATCATCAAAGAGTATAAAGTAATGCTTGTGCGAATTGGAAAGTAAACTATGGATGTTGCTGATCTGTAGATCTAAAACTCAACAAACTATGCACTCATTAGCTTTTAGAAATTAAATGAATAACTGATAATCAATCCACACAACATAAATAGGAAATGCAGGAATAGGATCTTCCCTGTAATTCCTTTCGAGGGGGCCCTTCCTCATGTAGAAGTGAGTTTCGATCGTACCCTAGAAACTCACAGAACTGCTCCAGAAAATAAACCATTCATCTATTAAGTTGTATCAATTAAATATTGCTATAACAAAGAGATTACAATTAACTTAAGAGTAAAAACTCACATTAATATATTCTATCTTCACACATTCACAATTTTGCTTCTCTCATATAGCTATCACTTCATTCCTTAATCTATTAATCCATATCTATTACATTTCTATCTTAATATATATATAGATAGATCACTAACTTATTCTATGCTAGGAATATGATCAAAAACCACTCAAATAGATTATAGTTGTTTTGTTTCATATTTGTTGAGTGGAGATAGCTAATTCCTATCTTATTTACATGATAATAACTGATTATAAAACTACTTAACAAAGTAACCATAACATTACATATGATGTGTTAGGATAGTTAGTACTTTTTTTCTTATACTTTGGTGTGAGTTAGATAAGTTCTCTTTGGCTATGGGCAACTGGAGGTGCCTATTGCTATGTTGCTGCAAGTAGTTCTAGAAGATGCTACAAGAAGGTCTGGAGCTTGCTATAGGTAAGATAAATCACCCAAAGAATTCTCAGACTTGTCCAAACAATGTTTCCACTTATTTAACTCATTTTCTAGCTTCATATTCTTAGCTCCATATACTTCATGATGCCTCATTGTTGTTGGATGTCATGATTCTCTTCTATCATTTCCACGCCAGTGGCTACAGGCTATTGTAGGAGCTCAACTAGAGTGCTATGGGCTAGGGCTTACTACGTCAAAAGCTTATGGAATCTTTTAATTTGTTCATGGAGACATCAGAAACATCAGTTTGCACAAAAGACAAGATTCACCAAAGTAAATACGAATATTAGATCTTTAATGAACATACAAAACTAAATATATGTAAAATCATAACTTTATCTCATATCAACCATCAAGAGGAGATCAAAGTCTCAAAATTGTATGTGTAAGAGGCTTCAAAAAGGATTTAGATGGGGCCAAAACATGCCAATATGTGGCCTCATCACCATGCTTCAAATCTGAAATTTCCCCAACATACAAAGCTTCATTTTCATTAGATTAGTAAACCCTCCCCTCTATTCCTTCTTGTCTCTCCATGTTCTAATTTCTCATTAAGAATTTTCTTTTTAATATTTCATCCTACTCACTTGAGTTACCCTTATTTAAACATTGTAAGAGTCCTTTTTACAATTATAATAAAATACTCACTTCCTAAGAATATGAAAGGTCAAACGTGATGAGGATAGGTGAAGATTCATGTGGGGGTGAGATTAAATAATAAGTTGTAATGATATGAATTGGATTGGATTCTCCATTCCAAAAGGTTGGAAATTATTGATTGAATGTATGTTGTTGAGGTTACCATTTCTACGTCAAGTAATAGAAGTTACAATTCTTCAATTTCATGTCTTATGTTCCTCTACTCTCTCTTTCCAAATTTTCATATATGATAATCTTATAAAACAAAGAAAGGTGTCTACGCCTTTGATAAATGAATCAATGGAAGTTTATGTCTATGATTTTTTATGTCTTATCATGGTTTGTATTGTTGTTCTATTCTAATTAGATGTAGACTTACTCTTGTTATTGTATGTGAACTGTGTTAGTTCCTACTCACAGCAGTAGATTTCTCTCTCCTAATTTCCTTAACCCCCTTTACCCCCCCTCATTGTAAATTCCTCCTTTGTACCTTGTACAATAATTTTCCATAGGTTTAGTGGATTGTTCTTGTGTGATCCGCAATCTATTAGCCACTCCACAACTTTTAAGTAGTTTACATTCAATATTCAGATCCTCCCCATACAAAAGAAGGAGAGGCTTAGCCCCACACTATTAGTGAAAACTCAATAATTCGCAACACGAAATATTATTTTTCCAACACCTAAATTCTAAAATATTCCTTTACGAAATTAACAAACATGATATTCCTTAAAAAAATTATCTCATAGATACTCATTTATTTCCAAAAGTAACTCTCTCTTAGTTATTTAAGGCTTTATCAATGCCAAATTTCCATACGAATCCTTCACAATGATTTTCTCTTTCTAAATTCTCTCATATTGATCATCTTGGAATGCATAATTATCTTCCACTAAATATAAATCCTTCCTACACAAAATATTCTAACACATGTCTCTTCTAAACACTTGCAGGTATTGCACATGCCTCCCATGCTTCTCTAAAGTCTTCATCTTACACATATAGTTCCTTCATAGTGTAGTGCCCACATTTTTATAGCTCAATTACTTGTTGTTCATTTACTCATAGACATGTTTCGACAGGAATTTGTTATATTTTGGACATTACATTAGGAGATTTGATCTTATTAGACATGTATGGAGATTTAGGCGTATAGCGCTAATTTAGCTTGATTACTATGTTGTTGCATTATCTTATGATATCATGGATACTAATTGATATGATGTTGTTTTAGACCATAATTACATTGATGGATACTCAGTTAGTTGCATGTCGGGATTCTATGGATACATGTCACTCTATCATTATGTCTAACTTATGGTGAATTATGTATAGTTGTGCACGTTGTCGCATTGTCGATTCCAGAAAGATGATATGTTAGTTTAGAATTCATTGATATCTTATTTAGTAGTTGATTCACATTTTATCAGACATGTGCATTTAATGTGTGCAATGAGTATGT
The DNA here is from genome assembly GCA_019776745.2 of Taxus chinensis. Taxonomy (NCBI): domain Eukaryota; kingdom Viridiplantae; phylum Streptophyta; class Pinopsida; order Cupressales; family Taxaceae; genus Taxus; species Taxus chinensis. The sequence continues at coordinate 170,647,229 of CM034149.1, forward strand.
AGGTGATAGGTCATAGGAGAACATGGGATTCAGGCCAGCTACACAATTTTACACAAGCAGCCCACGGGGCTAAATCCTAGCCGTGTTTATTGCATGAGGCCTTAGTATTAGATTTTATTGTTTTGGGCACCATGAGTGACCCTCATTTGTAATGTAATATGTCTTGTATTATTAATATTGCTTAGGGTATTTAGTTTGTGTTATAAACTTGTTTTGGGGAATTAATGGCCCTACTTACATTAAGTTTTGAATTTGTTTAATGATGTACTTAATCAAAAAGGGATTAGGGTCACATGTGAACCCTTGGGTGGGCCTCACACCTTCTACCCTTGTGCCCAAGTGTGCCAAACCTGAAATTGGGTTATTTTAGGCATTTTTAGGGACCCCTTTTTAGTTGGGAGTTCCCTTAGCATGAAAATGGGAGCTTAGACCCTACCTAATAGGTAGGGGGGCTTATTTCCAAGGCTTAGAGGGAGCTTTCCCTCCCATTTTTCCTTCCTTTGGTCACATCCATGTAAGGGGTATGGATAAGTGTGCTTTCTTAAAAGTTGCACAAGTTTGTTTTGTTATCATCTTGGGTAATTTGGTAGAAGAGGGCTAAAAGCCATTTTATATATTCTCTCTTTAATCTTTGGCATCTTTGACCTTGAGGAAAGAGAGGGGTTACACATGTCACCCCCTCATTTGTGAGGATTTTTGCTTACTCCTCTTCAAATTCTCCCTCATGGGGAAAGAAGAGAACTTTTTTTTTGAGCTTTTGCTTGGAGGCTTGTGGATTTTGGAGCTAGAGTTTGCTTGGGTCAAGAAGTGGAAGAGATTGAAATTGGAGAGATTTTTAGAGGCAGGCTTCTTGAGCTTTATTGTATATGTTATATCATGCTAGATATTAGTTTGTTTACTTGGAAATGTTTGTTGTTGCATGTAGATTTTATTTTTTGTTTACTTGATTTTGCTCCCTCCATCATATGGCATGATGGAGTTTTGGAGTTTGTGGGGGAAGAGAGAGGGATTTTCCCCTCTCAATCCTCATAGGATTGATGGGCAAGCCTTGTAGGATTTTAGTTACTCCCCTCAAATGGTTGAGGTGGGGAAGGTGGTTCATATGGCTTGAACCTCCTTCCCCATTCTTGGTGAGGAAACCCCTTTGGGGTTTGAAAATCCTTCCAAGAAGGATTGGTGAAAGGGTGGAGAAATAAGGAGGGCTTGAATGAATTTGGAGGAATAAGGAGGGTATGGAGATCTTGGTTTTGTGCAACTAATGTTGGTTACAACTTTTGGGAACTCCTCTTTTCTCTTCCCCATTTTAGAGGTAGAACATGGTTTCTCCTGTTTTTCATCTTTGTAAAATTTGGAGTCTTGTTTTTATATTTGTCTTGTTTCATGTGGATGTTATATTGTTTTTTCACCCTAACTCTTGTGCAAAGTTGTGGATAGTAGTCCTCTTTCTCATGGGCTTGGGTGAGCCTAACATGCATTCCAACCTTGGAAAGGTATGTAATGATGCCTATAGTGGGATGGTAAAACAAGATTCTTCTCCTTGTATGGAATTCCTTGAAGGTATTTGAAGTTGGATCTCCAAGATGGAAGTTGGTGATAGTTGGACTTTCATTGTCCTCTCAAATCTTTGTGAAACATTACTTGCATTGTAACCTCTAGAGTATGGCTATGTGGGAAGATTCTTGGGCATGCAAAAAATTTCTCCTCTTGTGACATGAAAATCACTTGTAAGATTGGTATTCCATTTATATTTGAAAGTTTTCTTCTAATCTTGGGAAGGAGTTTGTTATTCTTTTCTAAGGATTTTATCATGTTTGAAATATGATGTATTCAGGAATTTTTCAAAAGAAGTCTTGTAAAATATTTATACTCCTTCAAAATGCATTTAGTAGAATATATTTATATTCCTTTAACATGCATTGTTTTTTAATATCATTTTGGTAAGGAAATAATATTTAATGGAAAAGTGTTTTTACAAAAGAAATAATATTACTTGTTAAAAGTCTTACTTGTTTAAAAATCTGAAATAATCATTTAGCATTACATTGGAAAAGAAAGTACCTCCTCTTGTATTTTTTTTGTAATATTATTGAATGGAATGTGACTAGTTTTGAATTCTTTTCCATGTGAGATTTAATGGTTTGTTCTTAGTTAAAAAAAATAGATTTGAATAGTATTCTCCCTTGCAAATTTTATTAGAAATCAGCCTCTTTTCTCATTTGAAATACTTGTGCATTTCTTTACCACAAAATAGGTAAATCATTTAGTATGAATAGTTAAAATTTTTAAGTTCCATTTTGCATCAAAATAACAAAATAAAATCTATTATTATCAACTTGAAATGAATTGTTCCTACATTGTAAATAATACAAAAATATATCGAAAAAAATATGATTATAGTTTATAACATAACTATATTATGTTTAAGCATAGTTATATATTACCTATTTAATAGTATCACTGTTATAATAAAATAATATATAAAAGAATTATATATATATATATATATATTTATATATATATATATTTATATATATAACATACTGAATACAAAACTAAATGCAAATTTAAATATGACAAACAAAAAAAAAGATTTAAACACAGTTTGGGGGAGGGTCAAACCCCTCCCCCCCTCCTTTTTTATGGCCACCCACTACCACTGCACCATCCACTGTCCATGTCGCAGCCACCGCTGTAACCTCCACCGCCCACATGGCCACCACTGCCATTCCCCCCACACCGCTGCTCCCCCATGCGCAGCACCCCACCACTGGCCCCTCTGTCCCCACTTTGCATCCACACTGCCGCCCTCCCCCTGTCATGCCACCCTGCTCCCTCCCTTCCATAATGCCGCCACCCCCTCCAAATTGCAGCCAAACCCCCCCTCTCTAAACGTCACCCTAAAGATTTCTCCTTCTCGGGCTCAAGTAAAATCAAAACTAAAATATAGTAATAATAACTTTCCATCTCCATAGCTCTACAAATAACCTGCAAATAATAAACAAAAAAAAATGGGAAAGAAGAATAGAGAAAGAGAAAAGCAAAAGGATGTTTAGGGAATTCTTAGGGAAAAATTATATCAAGGGATGAGACAGCTTCTATCCTATGGCTCATAATTAACCCTACATTCTTTTGGAGCCAAGTGTATCTCAAATGTGAATAAGGAACAAAGTTAAGTTGTGTGGGGGCAATTAAACTTAAAGAGGGTAAAACTAATTAAATTAACGAGGGGTGTATAGACCTTCTTTAGTGACCCTAGAAAACACTTCATAGAAATAAATAATTAAAGATGAAATTGGACTAGTGGTTAATTAATTGGGTAAACTGAAACAGTATAAAATAATTAATAATGGGAATCAGATAAGTATTGTTTAGTATTTTTTTTTTAAAAAAATTTACTCAAAATTTTTAACTACTAATTTTGTTTGGTTTGCCCTGTCCCGAGGCGGGCACTACATTTGGTATCAGAGTAGAGGTTTGCACATGTGGACACTCTGGGTAATCAATCAACCAGTTAACAATATTTGTAATAACATTAAAGTAAATAAATAAATAAAATAATTGTTTTAAATTTTTTTGCAATATTTTAATTATAAATTAATAACCCTTTCACTTACCTCGTGCATAGGATGGCACCCATGAGACGACGCTTGATTAGGGGTTTGGGACGTGGTTCACCTATGCTCGAACCACTGGCACCCAAGTTAGGGCCTCATATCTTAGAGGCACTTTAGCAGTTGATCGGCATTATGCAGCAACGTCTTCCACCACCATAGGAGGCGAGAGAGGAGGAGATTCCATTAGGAGTTAAGGAGCCGATAGGTGAGGACGCACATTCAGAGCCGCCAGAGCATGATACCCCAAGGCAGGAGAGTTCATGTAGCCTTTCTGTTCATCATGAGAGGGTAGCCTCGTACTGTCGTAGTTTCTCACAAAGTCTTGAGGGACCATTTGGGGATAGGCGACCCCATTCACCTATTGGTTTACATCACCAGGATTGGGATATAGGTAGTGTGATCAGAGACCTTATTCGCTTGCAGTCACCTACTTACACCGCCTCTACAGATGGCTTTGGGACTGAGTCATGGCTCCTTAGCTTGGATAGCTACTTTGGCTTGCACTCGTATGAGAGAAATGTCAAGGAAAGGTTCACCATACACCTCGTCTGAGACACAGTAAGCAAGTAGAAGCTCCATCTGACTCAAGAGACAGTGACCTGAGAGTTGTTTGAGGAGCATTTTAGGGCCCACTATATGTCAGAGAATTTTGGGCAGAAGAGGATCAATGAGTTTCATGAATTACGACAAAGATCTACCACAGTAGCATCGTATGAGAGAAGCTTCCTGGATCTTCTGTAGTATGTGGATTACCTACAAGATGAGAAATTACAGGTTAACAGGTTTATTCGAGGCCTTAATGTAGATATAGCAGGAGCAGTTAGGATGTTATCTCCTCCCATGCTTGAGAAGGCCATTGAGAAGACCTACTTAGCTGGGGAGAATAGGACCAATGCATAGGAGAACCAAGATAGAAACAAGAGCAATTTTTAAGATAGGATACAGGCATTTCAGAGTCAGAGGTCACGGGGTACAGCACCACCCCATAGAAGAGGATTTTGGCCTCTGCCAGCAGCCATGAAGGCTCCACCACACCCACAATAGCAAACGCAACATCATGTCCATCAACAGTAGAGGTCTAGACAGACGCAGAGCTTTCAAAAAGGTGGTACCAGAAGAGGTTTTGGTGGAGCCAGGGATAGGCGGTAGGGTACTCAATAGGTAAAGCCAGCTCGCAGGTAGCAATCTACTAGGGTTGGACCGGCAGGATCAGTGCACTAGAGTACAGGAGGGTACCCCATCTCAAAGGGGTATAGGAGGATGTTTTATTTGTGGGTATCTTGATCACTATGTGTGGATGTTCCCACACAAACCCAATACCATGGACACATAGAGGGCCTCTAGATGCGAGAAGACAGTGGGTGATGTGGTACGCACCCATCGTGTATATGCATCTGTTGACAATCGCCAGGCTGAGCATCAAGCCACTGTCATTGAGATGACAAGTACTAGCAAGGGTATTTCTATCTCAGTACTTTTTGATTTAGGTACTTCAGATTCTTTTATATCACCTTCTATAGTGGACTAGTGTGGGCTAGTGGTGGCTAGGCAACCAGATAGTTGGCAGATTGAGTTTTCCTCTGGGGCCAAACTTGCTGCAGACTCGTATGTGGAGAGTTGTGTACTTAATTTAGGAGCCTTCTCCACTACACTTGACCTTTGAGTTATCCCTCTAGGATACTATCAGGTAGTGTTGGGTATGGATTGGCTCGAGGCTCATCATGCTAAGGTAGATTGCAGAAATAATGTCATTGAGTGTCAGGATGACCTTTGGAGTGTAGTTGTGATATTAGGGATGCAAAGACCTATCTTGTTGCTTATGATCTCGGCTAAGAAACTCAAGTGGAGCATGTGTAAGGGATGTCAGTTGTTTTCTATCACCATCAGTGATCGATCAGAGAGCACTCCAGAGCATTCACCCTTAGATGATCATGTAGTTTTGAGGGAGTATGTAGATGTGTTTCTAGGCGAGCTTCCAAGGTTACCACCCCACAGAGAGGTGGATTTCACCATTGATTTAGTACCTGAATCTTCACCAGTTTCTAGGGCACCCTATTGGATGACGACTCCAGAGCTTCATGATCTCAAGATTCAATTAGAGGAGTTGTTAGATAAGGGTCTCATTTTCCCTAGTGTATCTCCTTAGGGAGTGCCAATCAAATTTGTGAAGAAGAAGGATGGTTCTCTCAAGCTTTGTGTTGACTTCAAAAATCTCAACAAAGTCACAATAAAGAACCATTATCCACTCCCTAGGATTGATGACTTGTTTAATCAGATGCGGGGAGCTAGAGTGTTCTCCAAAATCGATCTCAAGTCAGGGTACCATTAGTTGCGCATTTCAGGTGTAGACATTCATAAGACAGCCTTCTACACATGTTATGGGCATTATGAGTTCACAGTTGTCCCTTTTGGTTTGACCAATGCCCCAGCTGTCTTCATGAGCCTCATGAATGGAGTATATAGGACATTTTTGGATCATTTTGTCTTAGTGTTCCTTGATTATATTTTGGTCTATTCTCGTTCCAAGGAAGAACATGAGGAACATTTGAGACAGGTACTTCAAGTTGTGAGAGAGCAAAAGTTGTATGGGAACTTGGAAAAATGAAACTTCTTTCAAACAGAGATTCGGTACTTGGGTCGTATCATATCAGGAGAGGGTATCTCAGTAGATCCCTCTAAGATATAATCTATCATAGACTAGCTAGTGCCCACATCAGTCATTAAGGTGAGGAGTTTTATGGGCTTAGTAGGATACTACCGCAGGTTTGTCTAGGATTTCTCTAGGATTGCTCACCCTATTACTTCTCTTCAGAGAAAAGGGAATAATTTTGATTGGTCTGAAAAGTGTGAGCAGGCCTTTCAGTTGCTTAAGGAAAGGTTAACCATGGTGTCCATCTTAGTAGTTTCAGACCCTACGGAGGATTTTGTTGTTTGTACTGACTCATCACTAGAGGGTTTGGAAGTAGTTCTTATGCAGGAGCATCGGGTTATTACCTTTAAGTCTCGTAAGCTCAAGGACTACGAGCTTAACTATCCTACTCATGACTTGGAGCTTGCAACAGTTGTTCATGCAATTGTGCATTGGCGACACTTCCTTATGGGTAGACCTTTCATTTTGAGGGTAGATCATCACATCTTTCAGCATATCTTCTCACAGCCGAACGTCAACGCTCATCAATGGTGTTGGATGGAGTTCCTATGTGAGTATGACATGGAGGTACAATATATCAAAGGAAAGGAAAATGTTGTTGTAGATGCACTTAGTAGACGATGACATGTGCTTGCTTCATTGACACTTCAGTCAAATTTGAGAGGTAGGATTCTTGAGCATCTTCCAGAGGATAGGTTTTAAGAGGGAGCTACACAGATGTTGGAGTCACAAGGTTTGTTAGAGGGTAGATATTCAGGTTTTATTTTAGAGATAGATGGTTTACTTCAGTTCCATAGGCACATCTGCATGCTTAAGTCAGGTGATCTGCGTAGCTTCATCCTTATAGAGGCTCACTGAGCTCCATATGCAGCACATCTAGGAGTAAAGAAAATGCATGCTGATCTGAGGGAGTTATATTATTGGCCAGGTCTTCGACGAGACATAACAGATTTTTTTATGTGTTGTCTTGAGTGCCAGAGGGTCAAGGCAAAGCATTCTCATCCTACAGGACTCTTACATCCTCATGATATTCTAAGTAGAAATGGGATGTGATCTCCATGGATGTCATAGTCAGACTCCCTATGTCTTCTTATCATCATGATGCCATTATGGTCACCATGGATAAGTTGACCAAGGTTGCGCATTTCTCGCCAACCAAGGTCACCTATAATGCATAGGCCATCACCAAGGTATTTATGGAGGACATTGTTAGGTTGCATGGGATTCCGAAGACCATCATCAATGACAGGGATACCATCTACACTTCAATTTTCTGGACTTCCTTTCAGACCGCTCTGGGTACTCAGATTAATTTCAGCTCAGCCTATCATCCAGAGATAGATGGATAGACAAAGAGGGTCAATCAGGTGTTGGAGGACATGTTGAGGATGTATTTGATGGATCAACAGAAGAAGTGGGAAGATTATTTTCATTTAGTTGAGTTTTCCTACAACAACAACTATCACAATTCCATTGGTATGGCTCCTTACCAGACTTTGTATGGACGACCTTGTAAGACACCTTTTAGTTAGGACAGACTAGATGACAGGATTTTCCTAGGACCAGCTTACCTACAGGATTTAGAGCAGTGGGTTGTTCTGATTAGACAACGACTTGAGCAAGCTAGAGCACGCCAAAAGGCATATGCAGACACCAAGAGGATTGATCATCACTTCTCAATGGGTGACAAAGTCTTCTTGAGAGTTCATCCGCATAAGATCCCAATCCGTTATGGAAAGGGTTCTAAGTTATTGCCTCATTTTGTGGGGCCTTTTGATATTTTAGAGGTCATCAGTCTAGTTTCCTATCGCCTAGATTTTCCACCACACCTTGCACAGGCCCACGATGTTTTTCATGTTTTTGTGCTACGTAGATATGTACCATATGTTTCTCATGTTTTGGATTGGTCGGCATTACAGGTAGAGGACAGAGGAAAGTGGATACTGGAGCCCATACTCATACTGGAGCACTGGAGGTTAACCCTTTGGGGTCGAGACTTGGACCAAGTTAGAGTGCAGTGGGACCGATACGATGAGACAATAGCTACTTGGGAGGATGCGACACCTTTGAGGGCTAGATATCCCTATCTCTTTCAATGAATTCCAGGAGGAAGTCTAATTTTAGTAGAGGGGGATGTAGTGCCCACATTTTTATAGCTCAATTACTTGTTGTTCATTTACTCATAGACATGTTTCGGCAGGGATTTTTTATATTTTGAACATTACATTATGAGATTGGTCTTATTATACATGTATGGATATTTAGGCGTATACCACTAATTTATCTTGATTACTATGTTATCGCATTATATTATGATTTCATGGATACTAATTTATATGATGTTGTTTTGAACCGTAATTACATTGATGGATAATCAGTTAGTTGCATATTGGGATTCTATGGATACATGTCACTTTATCATTATGTCTAAGTTATGGTGAATTATGTATAGTTGTGCATGTTGTCACATTGTCGATTCCAGAAAGATGATATGTTAGTCTATAATTCATTGATATCTTATTTAATAGTTGATTCACATTTTATCAGACAAGTGTGGTTAATGTGTGCAATGAGTGTGCAGGTGACAGGTCACAGGAGAATGTGGGATTCATGCCAACTACACAATTTTTCACAACAAGCCCACGGGGCTAAGTCCTAGCTGTGTTTATTGCATGAGGCCTTAGTATTAGAGTTTATTGTTTTGGGCACCATGAGTGACCCTCATTTGTAATGTAATATAATTTGTATTATTAATATTGCATAGGGTGTTTAGTTTGTGTTGTAAACTTGTTTTGAAGAATTAATGGCCCCACTTACATTAAGTTTTAAATTTGTTTAATGATGTACTTAATCAAAAAGGGATTAGAATCACATGTGAACCCTTGGGTGGGCCCCACACCCTGTACCCTTGTTCCCAAGTGTGCCAAACCCGAAATTGGGTTATTTTAGGCATTTTTAGGGACCTCTTTTTAGTTTGGGAGTTCCCTTAGCATGAAAATGGGCCCTTGGACCCTACTTAATAGGTAGGGGGGCATATTTCCAAGGCTTAGAGGGAGTTTTCCCTCCCATTTTTCCTACCTTTGGTCACATCCATGTAAGGGGTATGGATAAGTGTGCTTTGTTAAAAGTTACACAAGATTGTTTTGTTATCATCTTGGGTAATTTGGGAGAAGAGGGATAAAAGCCATTTTATACTTTCTCTCTTTTATCTTTGGCATCTTTGACCTTGAGGGAAGAGAGGGGTGACACATGTCACCCCATCATTTGTGAGGATATTTGCTTTATACTCTTCAAATTCTCCCTCATGGGGAAAGAAGAGGACTTTTTTTTTCGAGCTTTTGGTTGGAGGCTTGTGGATTTTGGAGCTAGAGTTTGCTTTGGTCAAGAAGTGGAAGAGATTGAAATTGGAGATCTTTTTGGAGGTAAGCTTCTTGAGCTTTATTTTATGTGTTATATTATGCTAGATATTAGTTTGTTTACTTGGAAATGTTTGTTGTTTCATGTAGATTTTATTTTTTTTTTACTTGATTTTGCTCCCTCCATCATATGGCATGATGGAGTTTTGGAGTTTATGGGGGAAGAGAGAGATATTTTCCCCTCTCAATCCTCATAGGATTGATGGGCAAGCCTTGTAGGATTTTAGTTACTCCCCTCAAATGGTTGAGGTGGGGAAGGTGGTTCATATGGCTTGAACCTCCTTCCCCATTCTTGGTGAGGAAACCTCTTTAGGGTTTGAAAATCCTTCTAAGAAGGATTGGTGAAAGGGTGGAGAAATAAGGAGGGCTTGAATGAATTTGGAGGAATAAGGAGGGTATGGAGATCTTGGTTTTGTGTAACTAATGTTGGTTACAAATTTTGGGGAACTCCTCTTTTCTCTTCCCCATTTTAGAGGTAGAACATGGTTTCTCCTGTTTTTCATCTTTGTAAAATTTGGAGTCTTGTTTTTATATTTGTCTTGTTTCATGTGGATGTTATATTATTTTTTCACCCTAACTCTTGTGTAAAGTTATGGATAGTAGTCCTCTTTCCCATGGGCTTGGGTGAGCCTAGCATGCATTCCAACCTTGGAAAGGCATGTAATGATGCCAATAGTTGGGTGGTAAAACAAGCTTCTTCTCCTTGTATGGAATTCCTTGAAGGTATTTGAAGTTGGATCTCCAAGATGGAATTTGGTGATAGTTGGACTTTCATTGTCCTCTCAAATCTTTGTGAAACATTACTTGCATTGTAACCTCTAGAGTATGGTTATGTGGGAAGATTCCTGGGCATGCAAAAAAGTTCTCATGTTGTGAATTGAAAATCACTTGTAAGATTGGTATTCCATTTGTATTTGAAAGTTTTCTTCCAATCTTGGGAAGGAGTTTGTTAGGTTGTTTTCTAAGGATTTTAGCATGTTTGAAATATGATGTAATGAGGAATTTTGCAAAAGAAGTCTTTTAAAATATTTATACTCCTTGAAAATGCATTTAGTAGAATATATTTATATTCCTTTAACATGCATTGTTTTTTAATATCATTTTGGTAAAGAAAGAATATTTAATGGAAAAGTGTTTTTACAAAAGAAATAATATTACTTGTTAAAAGTCTTACTTGTTTAAAAATCTGAAATAATCATTTAGCATTACATTGGAAAAGAAAGTACCTCCTCTTGTATTTTTTTGTAATATTATTGAATGGAATGTGACTAGTTTTGAATTCCTTTCCATGTGAGATTTAATGGTTTGTCCTTAGTTTTAAGAAAAATAGATTTGAATAGTATCCTCCCTTGCAAAAAATTTTATAAATCACCCTCTTTTCTCATTTGAAATACTTGTGCATTTATTTACCACAAAATAGGTAAATCATTTAGTGTGAATATTTGAAATTTATAAGTTCCATTTTGCATCAAAATAACAAAATAAAATTTGTTATTATTAACTTGAAATGAATTGTTCCTACATTGTAAATAATACAAAAATATATCAAAAAAATATGATTATAGTTTATAACATAACTATATTATGTTTAAGAATAGTTATATATTACCTATTTAATATTATCACTGTTATAATAAAATAATATATAAAAGAATTATATATATATATATATATATATATATATATATATATATATAACATACTTAATACAAAACTAAATGCAAATTTAAATATGAAAAACAAAAAAAATATTTAAACACAGTTCGGGGGAGGACCAAACCCCTCCTCCCCTCCTTTTTTGCGGCCACCCACTACAGCTGCAGCCACCGCTATGACCTCCACCGCCCACGCAGCCACCACCTCCATCCCCCCCATGTCGTTGCTCCCCCCTGCACAGCACCCCACCGCTAGCCCCTCCATCCCCACTTCGAATCCGCACCGCCACCCTCCCCCTGCCATGCCACCCTACTCCCTCCCTTCCTCCCTGCAACTCCCTTCCACACTGCCACCGCCCCCTCCAAATTGTGGCAAAACCCCCCTCTCTAAATGTCGCCCTCAATATTTCTCCTTCCTGGGCTGAAATAAAATCAAAAATAAAATATAGTAATAATAACTTTCCATCTCCATAGCTCTCCAAATAACCTGCAAATAATAAAACAAAACAAAATGAGGAAGGAAGAATAGAGAAAGATAAGAGCATAAGGATGTTTAGGGAATTCTTAGGGCAAAATTAGATCAAGGGCTGAGATAGCTTCTATCCTATGGCTCACAATTAACCCTACATTATTTTGGAGCCAAGTGTATCTCAAATGTGAATAAGGAACAAAGTTAAGTTGTGTGGGGGAAATTTAACTTAAAGAGGGGAAAAATAATTAAATTAATGAGGGGTGTATAGACCTTCTTTAGTGACCCTAGAAAACACTTAGTAGAAATAAATAATTAAAGATGAAATTGGACTAGTGTTTAATTAATTGGTTAAACTGAAATAGTATAAAATAATTAATAATGGGAATCAAATAAGTATTGTTTAGTATGTATTTTTTTTTTAAAATTTACCTAAAAATTTTAACTATTAATTTGGTTTGGTTTGCCCTGTCCCGAGGTGGGCACTACACATAGATTCAAACACACAACTTCAATCCTCATTTTTGCCAACAAACAATTTTGCATATTGAGCACATTAGCCACCTTGTAATATTTTTCACTCAAGTTCTTAAAAACAAATGTGTATCTTGGTAGGTATTTCAGCTACTTCGTATGCCTCTTATTCAACTTTCATTTGATATTAATGAATTGTAATGTATGATAGTTTTTGTACAACATGAACTCTTTAGGAAACAATTAATACCTTCACTTATTTAATACATCTATAATTGCATGGAATTCCTAGTCATGAACATTGCACTTCAATTTTTTACATAATTTATCTTCTCATTAAAGAACTCAATATGTCTATTTTATTGATTCAAGACTATGTGAATGACTATACCTCTAACACCCTAATTGACCTAAAATACTTTTTTGAAATCTAGTAATGCTTATTCTTCTCTTCAATTATAAAAACAGATTTTTTACACCTATACTATAGATGACATTCTTCCTATCCCCCCCATGGCCTCCATAATGGGTGGACATACAACACTAAATTTCCTTATGAACTTGTGGTAGAATACATCTAACCCATAATTAGTCCTTAGTGATGTCTATTCCATAATTACACATACCTTTTTAAGGTCCATATTCAATCCTTGTAGTCTTTTATTTATAAGCAATTGCCTAGGCACAATGGAAATTCATTTAGACAGATCTAAATTCTCACTCAAAGTACGAGAAGCTACCAGGTCCCTCATTTATGAAAGCTTGTCAAAATGTTAGAATGCATGTTCATATTAACCATTAACAAATTGTACATTCAAATGTAGATCATTACAATCATCATAAGGAAACATCACAAATCAGATAAACACTAAGATCAATTACACCATATTATCACCATACTTAGATACATCAATTACTAGAATCCAACCACAAATATCCATTCATAACATAAAGGTTACATAGAAAAATTTGAATACAACATGATAACAATACCATTCTCCATAGAGTCATATGTGCTAGAACATCAAATCAACATAACAGTACAATGCATACAATCACTAATACACGGTATCCAAAAATATGAAGATAAATACATATATATAGGAGTGGGGACTTTCCCTTCACCTCCCATGCATATCAAAATAGATTGCATGCTCAAAATAGCCATGCATAAATATATAAAGCAGTGCATGCTTTCCTATTGATCCTAATAATAGATTAAACTATAATTAAATTCTACTTTAATCCTATTATTAGCTCAAACTATGCATGACCTTTGATCTCCACTTTAGTCCCAAAATATCTCTTGCATGTCTATGAAGTCTTCTTGATTTTATCTTTACTTGGGCCACACTCCAACCGCTTTTCCCATTTTTAGCCCATGACATACAAAATCAGCTAAGCCCTTGTTGTTCCTTTCTTGGGTGCACCCTGCTTCAACTGACACTTCCACACATCTACGCGCCCCGCTTACGTGTCTTAATGTTCCATGCATCCTCTCGATACTTAGGAAATTCAGTCAACCCAACATTACCCCACACTAATTGCATTTTCTTCCTCAGCAATGGGGTTTTACATTTATCTCTCCAAAGAACAAATTATTATATACTTGAAAGAATAGAACAAATAAAATAATAACCAAGGCACATAAATATTTAGCTGGTTGTAGGATTTCAAGGTACTCCTTTTTTATTATATCCTCCACTTAATTCCACTCTCTGAGTCCCTTCATTACTATTTCTAGAACATCTCCACTTATTTTCTCCATTTCCTCAAGAGTTATATCCTGAAGCTTGTGCTTCAATTCCTGTAGTATACCAGTCAATCCTGAAACCATACCTTCCATGAAGTCCATCTTGCACACTACCCATGCTCTTAGTTCCTTGATGCATTCCTCATGGGGATATATGTCTTCTTTAAGCACATCACACTTATTTTCCACTACCTCCAGTCTCTCTTCTCTTCCCAGGGTCTCATCCTTCTTATAGCTACTACAACCTCATTTTCCACCTGCATTGTATATGCCTTTAGAATTTTCTCAGGATCCTTGCAGTTGTTTAATTCCCATCCTACCTTCCTTAATTCATCCTTCATTATTTACAAGGCATCATATACCCCAATCCAGCACCTAATAGTCTTCCTAGTTTTCTCCTTTTCTTTAGCTATTTCCTCTACAGTTGGAACCTTTACACATGTTTCCTCCTTCAACGGTACGTTCGCTAAGCACTATAGGTAATACATCATATATGCTAATGTGCCAGTGACATTCCCTTCATAATATGAGCGTTGTTAAAAAAATTCTTCCCCCGACTCTTTTTCCATTTGAAGGATAGCCTTGTCCTTTCGCTCCACTCCATATTTTTCTTTTATCATGCACTGGATATATTCTTCTTTATTCTTCTTATCCTCCAGCAATGTTCTGAGTATGGCCCCCTTATCCTAATTACTCCTTAAAACTTCTGTTTCTATCTTGGTTAAGGCATTTCTTTCCTGTTCTTTTCTGAACTCCATGGGCTTTACTATGATGTGGGTCACGCTAGGTGATTTCTTCATTCGACACCTTATGCATGATTCCTCACCAAAGTTAAACTTTGGTTCATCCATGTGAATTTTCATCATCCAAATCAGCATCTTTCTTGTGTGTATATTTCCTCCCTTGGGGTCTATTATCTCCCAGCCATACAATCAATCATGGGAGAGAGTGCTCTGAAACCTTTTGCAGATGATTTTGGAAGGATTGTGGACATATCCTAATTTTGGAATCTGCATCACTTCTTTTCCCTCCTTCCTTCCTAACCATTGACCCTTGGCGATATTTGTTTCTACGCTTACTTTTAAACCTTCCCCCTTATCTCCTGAAATGCCCCCATGGTCACCTAATTGTTTTTCTTCATTATTCTCTCCTTATTTGTTTCCCCTAGTGGTTCCTCTCTCCTCATGCTCACTCAGTACCTCTGCATCATACTGGGGTTCTTGTCTTTAATCCTCCCCTCCCTCTACATCAATTATGGGTGAGGTCCATGTAATGTGCATAGCTTCTTCTAATTTTTATTCCTCCTAACTCTCCTCATTCTTTAAAAGCTTGTGCCTTTGGCTTGTCTTCTTCTTCGGGATTTTCTTGAGAGGGGAATGTCTAGGTGATCTCCTAATTGATTCCATGCCACTTCCCTATGGTTTGGTTCTTCTCATCTTCCTTCTTCCACCCTGTTCATTCATGCTACCTTCACCCTTCTCTTTTTCTATCTCCTTGACCTCAGGATCAACCCTCACCTCTTCTTAGTCCTAGTCTGAGGGAGTTTTTTCTCACATCCTCTTAACATTTGCAATTGGTTTTCTTCTTGCTCCATGATTCAATGCACTAATATCCTCCATATCCTCTTCCTCATCCTGAAATGTTTCTTCAGTTTTTGGAGGAGTTGGCTCGTTTTCCTGCATAGTTCAAATGTATTCTTTCCCTTTAGTATCTTTGGGAGATTAAACTCATTTTCAATGTATTTCCCATTCACTAATTTGGGCTTAAGGTTGAGGTACACCTTAGCCACACTTACCTTTCCAACTGCCAAAGTCATAGAATTGATAACAATGTTATTAGATATCATTGTTTCGATGTATGCGTACTTACCCAGATAGACATAGTTTTTCCTGAGAGTATGGTACTCGTAGTCAATTTTTTCTGCATCAAATATAAGCTTGCACACATCTAAAAACATGTTAACATAATCCTAGAAATAACGCATAGTGAATGCATAAGGGATCTTGCACCAAGGGCTC
The DNA here is from genome assembly GCA_019776745.2 of Taxus chinensis. NCBI lineage: Eukaryota > Viridiplantae > Streptophyta > Pinopsida > Cupressales > Taxaceae > Taxus > Taxus chinensis. The sequence goes on from CM034149.1 coordinate 170,663,278, forward strand.
CATTGATCATTCTTCATCCTTAACTTGCTAATGTAGTAGTGCTGGAATACTACACACTCTGCATCCCCATCCACCTTGGTAGGTAAGTCCTTGGGTATGTGTCATTCATGTTCAAAGGTGTCACACATATGTCTATACCAAAGCTTCAGACTTTGCTTGTATGAACCAATCATAGTTCTATCACAAGTGTATTTTGCAAATCTCTCGTCCATTAACTTCTTTTCTTCTGAGAACTACCACATTTTTTCCTTAGGGCCATCCAAGACCCCAATCTCTACAATCACAATAGACAGAAGGATAGTTCCCTAGCTGATTTTTACTCCCTTGTGTGCCTCCTCAATAATACTTTCTACTATGAATGCAGATAAGTTGTAAACAGTCCTCTCCACCATTTTCTTTGTAATGTGGAGCCATTTCTTGTTCATCTAGCCCCAGTGCTCCTAGTTATTGAAATTTATTAGAAGTTTTGCGGTAACTTTGACCACAAGGTCATCTATCTTTGATATGCCCATTATGTGCCCTCCTTTATGGTAGGCCAACTCCACATAAATGTCCTCCATGGCCACGTCATTGTCTAAGTCACTAGCAATTTCACTCCTTGAGCTCATCAATCCTTTCAGTACCCCAATTAAAGGTGTGGTGATGCACACCTAACTTCCTGCAAAATAAAATAAGTCCTCATGGACTCTTAACATCAATCATTAGTAGGGCCCTTAATATTTTCTAGAGTATGTCATCTCGTAAATTTACAAAACTCCATCTTTCTCCAAAATATTTTGTCCAACATCATTGTAAATGGGTTTTTCATCCTCATTCCTCAAATCTGTGTTCTTGTTGAGAATATAATATATTGCTCTAAGGTGAAGACACATAAAGGATGCATGCACTAGAGAAAATCACATTTGAGGGCATAGAAGAATAGCAAAATGGGCATGCACCAAAACACTTTGAATTCAAGGCTTAGTCATTTTGTGGATAAGGGTTATTTTTGGAGATAGCGTGTAGAGAACACAAAGACATGAATACTTGTAGTCCACGCAATGATGTCTTGGGAATAAGCGATAGCTGAGTGCCATGCATAGTTTAGGCTAATGATAGGATTTCTACTCAGAGTTAACTATAGGAAGTCTATTTTTATAGCACTTGCATGTGTGCATCTTATTGTAAAGGCGCGTGGCTATTATTAACATGTGGCATATTCTAAGAAGTACATGGGTGGTGAAAGGCAAGTCCCCAACCCTATATATATATATATATATATATATATATATATATGTATGTATGTATGTATGTATGTATGTATGTATGTATGTATGTATGTATGTATGTATGTATGTATGTATGTATGTATGTATGTATGTATGTATGTATGTATGTGTGTGTGTGTGTGTGTGTGTGTGTGTATGTATGTGTGTGTGTGTGTGTATGTATGTATTGATCTACACTGATTAGAGTGTGTGGAAAAATATGGTAGAGTTATGTTGCTAATTTTGTCACGCGCATGACTCATGAAGATAATTATGTAATGTAAGAAGCTTTTGTGTTTTATAGTATTCAATACAATGGATAATATTGGTTGGATAATGGTTTTGATTATGATTGAATCTGGCTCTTACATGGTAGATCTTGTTATAGTCATCGTTTAGTCCATTCTATATCTATTCTAAGAACTAGATCGGTTTTATGCAATGTGTGTTTTTTGCTATCGATAATGAATCTGGAAATATGTATGCACCATCATGCTAACATTTTTTCCAAGAAACTCTAAAGAGGGAATTGGTGTCTTTGTGTACTTTGGGTGAGTCCTCAGCTTTGGCTGAGTGATGTTCCAGTGCACCTAGGTTATTCACAGCAAATTCTAGGCTCCACCATTGGTTTCATTGTCGTGGCCTCTTTTTCAGTTGTTTTCAATATGTTACATGATAAAGATGTACCAGTTGACCTTGGAAAGTGTTGAGGAGTGGATAATAGATTTGGAAGAAAAGTACGCTTAGATATTCAGAATTGGATCTTAGTTTGATGCACACGCATGGGTGAAATAGAATATGTATGATTGCTTATATAAGAGATTCTTTTCTTTTTTCCCAATAGAGCTATATGAGTGGTTGGTTTCTTACATGTCTAAAAGGAATTGGAGGTTTCACACACTTGTCTAGACATAAGAATAATTTCAGAGCCTCTATGATGTTGATCTGATTTGGACGCATGTTGTGGGCACTTAGTTCTTTGGTGTTCTGAATAGCTATATTTTAAAGTACTCAATTTCCACTTATTGTTTGCTGGAGGTAGATTAGTTTTAGTTTCTACATTATCCCAAGGGAACCTATCTGCAAGGCATTCTGATGGTGATCAAAATCTTGTTGGTAACCCTAAATTTGGAAGAAAAGCCAATGGCCAGCTAAGACCCACCACACGGGGGGTAGGAGTAGGTGTGGTGAAGGATGGAGGACCTAGCGGAAAAGAGGAAAAGAGAAGAAATGTGGCTTAAGTATAATGAGGTGTGTGAGAGGGATTTAGGGAAGTAGCGCAAGATTTCAGAATGGGTTGTGTCGAGGAGAGAGATGGCTTTTGAAATATTTGGAGCTCACACAGAGGACATGGAGCTAGAGCATCTGGAACTACCCCATTTGAGAAAGCATGACATAGAAACCTCATCGGCCTCTTATGAGAGCACTCCAGTAAAGACAACTTGATTTATGGGCATGTATTTGAATCTCCCTGGCAACCTAGCCCATGTGCTTAGTTTTCTAATTTCTAGTAGAGCTAGTAGTCAACAAGCTAGTTTGGGTAGTAGAGTAACAAGAGGTAGAGTTGACTTATCAACAAGTTCAGGGGTGAATCATATAGCAAGTGCATTTATGGTCAGGAAGACATCTTCCCTATTATTTGGAGAAATCTTTTCAGGTGTGTCATTAGTACAGAACACAGGCGTGTAAAACTTTGGACTCACATCGGGGAGTAGCAAAACTTTGTAGACTGTATGAGTTCATTTTAGCACCATTGTTGGGACACAAGGAAGTACATCTTCTGGTTCAATTCCTACCATAGATGGAGGATCAAGAGGAATATTTGGCTCGAGATCTGGTAGATCTAGTGGATCTAGGGGTGGAGGCAACACAAGAGGTTCTGGATCTGGTGGGCATGGTCCTCACCAGCCCCAGAATATTTACATGGAGATGTCACTTCGTCTTCCATAGTATAGGGGAATAGAAGATTTTGTTGAGCATGTGTATATGTGTGAGATACTATGGCGTGTGAAAGGATTTATAGCTTCAGAGCACAAGGCTATTCAGTTTAAAACTACGTTGTAGGGGCGCGCACACAGTTGGTACATAAATTTTGACCTTGATCAGACTTGTGTAGATTATACAACATTACGAGATTCTTTCATTAAGGAATTTTATATACCTGATTTCGGGTAGAAAAGTATAAGTGTGCTCAAGGACTCAAGCATAGAACTATTAAGAGTGTTTAGGAGTATGATGCTTGTTTCAAAACACTCTTGTCTGAACTATCATATGATATCCATGTAAGTCAGCATGCACAGCAGTTCGTCAGAGGCTTGATTATGCCTTTTAGGAGGGTGCTCTCACATAAGACTTATACAGATCCACATGAGGCCCTTGAAGAATATCTGTGTGCTAAGGATGTCGGGATCATAGACACTGGAGTGATCCCATTCTTAAAAGATCAAATTATAGCAATGGAAAATTAGTTGGAGAAACTATCATCCAATACAACACATGAGACATGCAGTAGAATTTGGTGCATAGATTGTGAAGTAGAGGGGCATACGAAGCATAGTTGTCCTCATAGATCGGTGTGCTCTTTATTACTAGAATGTGAGATATGTCATTTGGACCATGATGTAATCCATTATACATTATTACAATGTGTGGTAAGAAAGAACATGTCTTGCTACTATAAAATTTCCCATTCCATGACTCACAATATAAAATATTATAGGTTTATTGATCAGATAAATAATCTAATTGATATTGGTTTACGAAAGACATGGGTTTCAAAAAACGGTAAGGATAAAAGTGAGTGACATGATCATGAACACACTCAAGGGCATTATGATCAAAATGAAGGGAGCTTTGAGGGAGGATGTGGTAGAGGTAGAGGATAATGTGGTGAATTCAGAGGTTGAGGCCGCGGTGGTAGATGAAGTGAGTTCCCTTGTGGAACATGCTATACGTTTGGATTCCCTGACCATTACAGGCATGAATGTCCTTAGAACATTACTTGGTATTTTTACGGAAAGAATCGTAACTATGAAGAGTTCCTAGACTTATATGAACATCTGAGAAAGAAGAAAAAATAGGAGAACAAGGATACATGGATGGTTAGGATACAATGCACCATAGAAAACCAATGGATGTCGAAGTTAGCACCAAATCCTGAGATAGTACCTGTGAATATTACTACATGCGTTGAGGTTGAACCTCCCAGAGAAATGATGTAATAGAATCCTACCATCACTAAGGAGGTGGTTTTACATGAAAAATATCTAGACCCTACACATCAGAAGGAGGTTTATCAGGAAACCATGGAGGTAATCAAAAATTATGTAGGGTGAAATACAGTGTTTAAGGCAATAGTCATGGAAGTTGGAGCAGAAGAAGGCAACTGAGACTTTTCAGTTAGATGTTGATGATCTGAAGGAAGTATTGAGACAAGATGACATATTTTACATGTTAATCTCCCTCCCCATAAGGTTGGATTATGACAAGGATATCACTCTGAATGCTATTGTAGATGGATGAATTTTGAGGAATAATTTGATTGACACAGGAACGGAAGTGAATGCATTTACCTTAGCTGCATGGGTTTAGATAGGAAGACCTCCATTGCATCCATCTTCCAATTTAATGTATATGGAAAATCAGACTAAGGTCACGCCAATTAGAGTATTGAATGATGCATCTATTAGTATACAAGGGATAAGTTCATTGGGGACTTTGAGGTATTAGCACTTACAAAAGAAAAAAACTTCCCACCTCTACTTGGTCGCCCTTAGTGTTATGTAAATAATGTTGATCTACGGTTCAATAAGGGATATATCAATTTCAAGAACAAGGAATAACTGATTATTATCCCTTTTACAGATAGGAAATATGCACCTTATGTGGATCTATTAAGTGAAGAATACCTAAAAAAAATCTATGTGCACACCATTCAAAATCTGGAAGCGCTTGAGCCATCTACGGAAGGAATCCTCTAGTGGGATGATGCACAGTCCATCAGTGATACTACAAGTATTAGTTGTGAAAATTGGGCACATGGAACTTAGGATATGGTAGTGTGTGAAGTAAAAAGTGCAATAGTTCTCATAAGTAGGTTGTTCTATGTTAGGAGGTTAGGAAAAAACCCTCTACCCCAGTACACTAGCGAAGGAAACCCTGAGGTATTCCTACGATCCATAGAAGTACAATGGAAGGATCAAGTGGACAGAAGAAATATGTTAGTGTATATCCTGTGTGGGACAGTAGTGCACTAATGGAGGGCTCATAAGGATAATCTCATAGAATGTAGAGAAGTTTGAATTGCTCTATTAGCCTGATTTTTCAGGAGTGATGCACCTACTCAAATATATGAATATCATGGTAATAATCCTATTCAACACCACATTTAGCAGTGTGAGAGACTCTGGACATAGGGGTAGGAAGCTTTACCACCTTTTTTATGGGATCACAAACATTATTTCACCTTGCGAGAATACATGCACGCGTGGTTTGTTTATGCAGAGCTACATAGGGAGACTAGAAATTGGCAAGATTTGACTGCATAAATGATCCATACTTTTGACTACTTCTCCACTAAACCTCCGGTGAAAGAGGCATTACAGGGCTGAAGAATTCATTCAAGAGTTATTTGGTGATTCATATCTAGAAGCACGTTTTGACAAAGTAGATACGACAGATACAAAACTGTTTGAGAGTGCTTTTCTAGAGAAGGAGAAAGGAAAGATGCTCTATATGGTGGATTATGAAGAAGTGGAATAGTTGGACATATATCATTCATAGGGTACGCGTGAGGTCTTAGAAAATGCGGATGAGAAGGTGCACACCTACCATGAACCTATGAAGACAATGAAAGTGAACATTATCCTGGATGTTGAACCTAAGGAGGCCATAATTGGAGATTATTGGTCTAACTCTTAAGTGGCTAAGATAATTGTGCTACTACGCGATTTCCAAGACTTGTTTCCTAGGGGATACCACGAGTTGAAAGGGGTATATGAATGTTTAGGTGAGATGAAAATTAGGTTAAAGGAAGGTTCACACCTAGTTAGGAAGAGACTTTATAAGATGAACCCTAACATGCACGTAAAAGTTAAAGAATAAATAGACAGGATGTTAGAATTTGGCATTGTTGATCCCATAGAGGAATCAGAGTGGGTCAACCCTATGGTGATCATCATAAATAATATGGAAGAATCAGGATTTATGTGGGCTATATGGAGTTGAATGTTGCATGTGTGATTGATCCTTTCCCTACACCTTTTATTAAGGAGATACTAGAAGGCGTTGTAGGGTGTGAAATTTACTCTTTTGTAGATGGATTCTTTGGATATCATCAGGTAAGAATTGCTAAATAGGATCAAGAGAGGATAACTTTCACCACTGAATAGGGAAGTTTTGCATACATAGTAATTCCCTTTGGATTGAAGAATATGCCTACAGTATTTTCGTGCTTTGTGGCTCAAGTATTCCAGGATTTTATTCACAAATTATTGGAGGTTTACTTAGATGATTAGATAGTGTATGGGCTTATCAAGGATCATTGAGACAATTTTTGGTTAATGTTTGAGAGGTGCATATAGTTAAGAATCTCTTTAAAAATCAATAAGTGCATATTTTCTACACCTTTTGGAAATTTGCTAGGGCACGTCATCTGAAAGGAGGGTTTGTTAATAGATCCAGCTAAGGTTGTAGTCATTTTAGGCTTGGAAGAACCCATAAGTTAGAGTGAGGTACACAGATTCTTAGGCCATATAGGGTATTACAAAATATTTATCAAAGGATATGCTAAGATTGTCAAGCCCTTGGAGGAGTTATTAAAAGGTAAAGGGAATTTCTATTAGGGAGAATCGCAACAATGCGCATTTGAAGTGCTGAAGGAAAGTCTTACTACGACACCTATTTTACATTTTATTTCATGGAATATACCCTTTCATATACATGTGGATGCCTCTTGCATGTCCATTGGCATAGTTCTAGCTCATCCTAAAGAAGGTTTTGTAGATCATCCTATCTTTTTTGCTAGTAGAAAGTTAACTCATACAGAACATAATTATACAACTACGGAGCGTAAAGCTTTGTCCATGATCTATGCGCTGCATAAGTTTAGATAGTACTTTCTCAAAACACCTTTTGTGTTCTATACATATCATATATCATTGAAATACTTGGTAAATAATCACATTTTACAGGGGTGCATATGCCAATGGGTTCTATTATTCCAAGAGTTTGACTTTAAAATTGTGGTAAAGCTAGGTAAAAATAATACTTGCCCAGACCACTTATCAAGGATTCAATCAAGAGAGGATGCGTAGAGTATTGAAGATATAATTTCAGATGCACAAGTATACACGTTAAACCGTACGCCCTCGGAATTAGAGGATATTACTATATTTTTATGCATAAGTATGGTGCCTAAAGGAATTAAATCCTTAGAAAATAAACAACTTGAAATTTTTGTCGCACCTTTCATGTTGATCAGTGGTGACTTATACAAACTATGACGAGATGAAATATTATGTCGATGTGTACTGGAGCATGATCACATTACAGTCATGGAGGAGGCTCGTGGCGGTATTGTAAGAGGACACTATGCAGGTGATGCCACAATGCACAAGCTTCTACTCGTTTGTTTATGGTGAGAAACCTTATACAAGGATTGCAAGATTTATTATAAGGTGTGTGATCATTGTCATCACCTTAGAAAAACTAGGTAGAGAGATGAAATTCCTTTGAGGCCTATTACTAGTGTAGATCCTTTTGAAAAATGGGTAATGGACTTTGTGGGGTCCTATTTCCCCAACCACGCACAGAATTGGATTGCACTACATCATCACTTATACAAATTATCTTACAAGGTGGGAAGAAGCAACACCTACAAAGGATTATATAGTGGTTACAGCAGTATGGTTCTTGTGGGAAAATATTCTTACTAGGTATGGATGCATTTTGAGTTTGATAAGTGATAGGGGAACTCACTTCCTAAATGCAACAATCAGGATATTATTGGATGAATTTATGGTCACACACCACAAGACGACATTGTATCACCCTCAAGAAAATGGGACAACTGAGGCTTTCAATAAGATATTGAGCCAGACTTTGACAAAGATTTGTGATGTTGGAAGGACATACTAGGATGATAAAGTTTCTACCGTACTTTGGGCATATAGAACAACCTATAAATAGTTGAATAAGGTAACACACTTTTAGTTGGTGTATGGTGCAGAAGCAGTTCTTCCCATGGAATTCATGTTACCTTCTTTGCATATTGCATGCATGAGAGGTCTATCTGATGAGAAAGCATTGGAAGAACAAATTTACAAGTTTATACAGTTGGATGAAAGGTGCACCATAACACATTGGAGTCAGAAGCAAGAAAAAGCCAAGCAGAAGGCATGGCATGACAGGCACATCAAGGACAAGAAGCTTGAGGTTGGGCTGATGGTACTTCTGTATGATTCAAAGTTTCTACGCCACCTAGTCAAGCTTAAGGTGCATTGGTTGGGATTTTATATTATCACTCATATACTTGAGTCAGACATTTGACAATTAGAAGTGCTTGATGGAACATGGTTTCCTGGTTACTTCAATGGGGGTAGGATAAATCCCTAGTATAAATAATCCTTCTTGGTGTTTATAATAAGGAAGTATTTCCATTTAGATTAAATTTCCCTTACTCTATTTCCTTTAATGTTTTTCCTTCCTCATCGCTATGCTTTGTTAATTTAGTTCAATGTTTTGTGTAATAAGTGAACTTGCATGCCAAAAGATGATTACAACCTGAAGTGCTTTTATGTGCATAGGACTACACATACCCTTAGTATGGGGTGGTTATCATTCAAATATGGGTATGCATATGGAAAAGTAATGGTGCAGGTGATTTCTCTTTATAGAAAGTGCAGATGGTATGGAAAGGTGCTGCTAGAAATAAAATTTCTCCTGAAAGAGTATCATAGTTGAAGAAATGCCCAGTATAATGCAAGGTAAGCTGTGGCCATGGAAACTAATTAAGGGAAGGCACAGTGGTAAGGTACTTCACCACATGGAAGCACGAGAAAGGAGATATGTGGTTAAAAGGTAGAAAGACGCATTGTAAGGTTATAGCTGGGGCATACAGGTGTATCACATGGAAATTCGGTATAATGTTCAATTAATGAGAGGATCGGTGATTAGTGGAGGAGCAATAAATGCGGTAAATTTTTCCAAATCTATATAAGGACAAGATGTGGGTTCATTTTTACCTTTGCGATTACGAGTTTTTGAGCAAGTTTTTTGTGACCAAGCTATGCGATACGCATCGAGGTGCAAAGAACTTTAAAACTAGGTGAGGAGAGTGGATTTATTGATGAAATTTGTTTGTGTTCCCATTAGATAAGGGTTTGAGTGAAAAAGAAGCATACAAAGAAGAGAAATAAGGTGTCAGGGTTTGAGAAGAATCTAGGGCATGTGGTTTCAAGCTAGGGCATGGGATCTTTCTTAACAGAGGTAAAAACATGCAAGTTTGTTTTCTATGGCACCAAGGAGAGCACCTGGAGTAGGAACAAAGGGGAAGAAGAAGGTAGAACTTGAGGTAGATATCAAGGATGCCCTCGAAAGCAAGTTTTCAGAAATGCAGTATCCAAAGGATCTAATCATGGGACGTGATTGGGATTCTCACATTCAAAGGAGTAAGGTAAGTGATTGCAATCATCACTTGACTTACAACAAGGAAGAGTTCAACACACTTTTAAGAAGAAAGACAAACAAGTGCACAGTCGATGACATTCCTACTTATGATGATTCTGGAGAGAAATTGTTAAAGACGATAGGGGTCCTATAATACTATGAACTCCCTTACTTTGGAAAAGATTGGAGACACGCTAAATGACTAGAAGACCTTGGAGGCTGAACTCAAAAATGAATATCTAGAGTTAGTCATTCTTGAGGAAGAGGGTACTGTAGAGTAAACTTCATTCTTTTGTACAATGCTTAATTCATTCTTTCATTCATTATTCTTTATTTTTAGAGGCATAATAAGGAATTCCCGTAGCAGGGGTGGAAATGTACTTTAGTGTGGGGTAATGTTGAGTAGATAATATATGTATCTAAGGTGAAGACACATAAAGGATGTGCGCGCTGGAGTAAAGTGCATTTGAGGGCGTGGAAGAATAGCATAATGGGCACACGCCAAAACACTTTGAATTCAAGACTTATTCATTTTGTGGATAAGGGATATTTTTGGAGATAGCATGTGGAGAACACAAAGACATGAAGAGTTGTAGTCCACATAATGATATTTTGGGAACAAGCAATAGCTGAGCACCATGCATAGTTTAGGCTAATAATAGGATTTCTACTCAGAGTTAACTATAGGAAGTCTATTGTTAGAGCACTTGCATGTGTGTATCTTATTGTAAAGGCACATGGATATTATTAACATTGGATATATTATGAGAAGTGCATGGGCAGTGAAGGGTAAGTCCTAACCCCTATATATGTATTGATTTTCATGGGTTAGAGTGTGTGGAAAACTATGGTAGAGTTATGTTGCTAGTTTTTTCATGCGCATGACTCATGAAGATAATTATGTAATGTAAGAAGCTTTTTTGTTTTACAATATTTAATACAATGGATAATATTGGCTAGATAATGGTGTTGATTATGACTGAATCTGGTTCTTGCATGATGGATCTTGTTATAGTAATTGTTTAGCTCATTCTATATCTATTCTAAGAACTAGATCCAGTTTATGCATTGTGTGTTGTTTACTATTGATAATGAATATGGAAATATTTATGCACCATCATGTTAACATTTTGTCCAAGCAACTCTAAAGAGGGACCTAGTGTCTTTGTGCTCTTCGGGTGAGCATTCAGCTTTGGCTGAGTGATGTACCATCGTGCCTGGGTTATTCAAAGTAAATTCTAGGCTACATCACTTCTTAACCATCTCCTTTTCAATTTCATATTTTTTTTACTTAGTGTGGTGATTATAATCGCTCACCTTTCTCTTGCACATATGCAACTCCCATATATGTCCCATAATCACCCCTTCTAGATACTGCATTTCTGAAAATCACTCTTGAGGTGATTCTTCCACTTCTACACCTGGAGTTTTCCTTCTCTTGCCTCTTGTAGCCACTACAGGTGCTCTTCTTGGTTCCATGTCAACCTCTCATAGCTTATCCTCACATTTTTCTACCTTCTACAACCTATGTGAACTCAACTCGTGTGCCCTAGCTGATGTATTTTCCCTTTCAAACCCTATATCCTTGAAGCCTTCTTTTACACACCTTCCACTCACTCTAAAACTTCCCACTAAAGAGTTATGTTATTTTCATGATAAAATTCACCACTAGTTCGATATTCTATTCGTTTGCACTCACAATTCACGCTTAGTCGCTCTTCAATTCACACTTCTCATCTCAATAACTTAAATATGCAAGGTGAGAATGAAGTCGCATGCACATTTTTTTATAAATCTTTCTAAATTTTACACAATAATTTCTATCCACCTACCACCATACTTCAACTTTAATGATTTTTTAATGCTTTTTTTGCACTTTTTGTTGTTTTCTTCCACATCCCAATCATAACCTTCTAGCGTTCCTATAACTTCTTGGCCACACACCTCCTTACACGTGCCTCCATCTACCAAAGTACATAACCCTCTACACCACATAATAATTAGTTTCCCATGTTGTTTCCTACCTCATGTTACACTGCACGATCTTTATTCTCGCACGGTCCTCAATCTGAGTAATTTTCTTAAGAGCACCTTCATTCATAGAACCTATACCACCTTTCTCTCTCATGCCAATCTGTATTTAAATCTCAATACCAATAAATTCCTTTTTCCTATACCTGATTCATCCCACACTAAAATTATGTCCAGTTCTCTACGCATGAAATCAATAGATAATAATCAACTTCCTACGCATAAGTGTGCTTATTACAAAAAAACACAAAACTAAATTGATAAATCATAGCAACAATAAAAGGAAACACATAAAAGGGAAATCTAATCTAAATGGAAACACTTCCTTATTACAAATACCAAGAAGCCTTATTTATAGTAGGGATTTAGCATACTCCCATTCAAGTAACTGGGAAATAAAGTGTCATCCAGCACCTGCAACTGGAAAATGCCTGATTTAAGTATCTTTATTACCATAAAAGGTCTCAACCAATGTACTTTCAATTTCCCTGGGTGGCATGCAAACTTGGAATCATACATAAGAACCATCTTTCCAACTTCAAAGGTTTTGTTCCTAATGTGCCTATTATGCTAGGCCTTCTATATTTCCTTCTCAGTCTTATGAATCCATCATGCAATAGTGCACCGCTCATCTAACTACATCATTTTTTCAATATGCTCTTCAACAACTTTCTCATCATCTATTCCACCTGTGCATGCAATACGCAAGGTTGGTAACATAAATTTAATAGGAAATATATCCTCTGCATCAAAAACCAACTGAAAAGGTGTGTCCTTATTCAACATTTTATAATCAGTCCTATATGCCCAAAGTACAGCTAATACTTTATCATCCCAATATTTCCTCCTAACATCACATATTTTTGTCAATGTCTATCCCATAATCTTGTCAAAATCTTTAGTAGTACCATTAGTCTATGGGTGATAATGAGTAGTCTTCTGGTGTGTGACCATAAACTCTGCTAAAAAAATTATGATTTTTTCATTTAAGAAATGAGTTCCTCTATCACTTAATATTCTCAATGGGCAACCATACCTTCTAATAATATTCTACCATAAGAATCTTATTGTTGTTGATGTTGTACAATCCTTTATAGGTGTTTCCTCTACCCACTATGTCAGATAATATGTGCAAGAAATAATACATCATCCATCATTCCTATGCATGGGTGGTGAGATAGAACCTACAAAGTCAATACCCCATTTCTCATAAGGTCAACACTTGCACTAGGCCGCAACACCATCTCATCTCTTGTTCTGGGTTTCCCAAGGTGGTGACAATGATCACACATCCTTACATATTCTTTAGTATCCTTATATAAATTTTCCCATCCAACCATAATCTTGTTTGTTGTAGCATCTCCAACATAATGGCCCCTTGCAATCCCACTATGAGCTTCTTCCATAATAGCCTTGCGATCATGCTACAAAACACAATGGAAAAAACTTCATCACGACGTATCTTATACAAATCTCCACCTATCAAATAGTAAGACATAATGTGTATTGCAAGATGCTTCTTTTATAATGTCTTAATTCCCTCAGGTTCTTGTCCAATGTGTAAAAATACTGCAATATCCTCTAGTTCTGTGAGTGCACGGTTTAACGTGAATTTTTTTTCATCTAGCATTGTGTCCTCAATGCTATGTGCATCCTCACCAAAATTGATCCTCAACACATGATTAGGCCCTAAATTGTTTTTATTGGTTTTACAACAACTATAAATTCACACTCCTAGAACAAAAGTATTCATCTCCAAATGTGCCCTTACAAAACATACTTGTTGACCAAATACTTAAGTGTCATATGATTTGTAAAGACTATAAATGGTGTTGCCAACAAGTACTATCTAAACTTGTAAAAATCATAGATCAGAGAAGAAGATTTGCATTAAGTAGTTGTGTAATTCTACTCCATGGGTGTAAACTTCCTACTTGCAAAATATATGGGATGATCCATAATTCCTTCTCCTAGTTGTGCCAAGACTGCACTAATTTCCATGTGAGAAACATCAACATGAACATGAAAGGGTTTGTCCCAAGAATAAAAGCACAAAATAGGTGCAGTGGTCATCTTCTCCTTTAATGTTTCAAACGTATGTTGTTGTGCATCATCCCAATAGAATTTCCCTTTAGCTTTAAATAATTCCTCTAAGGGTGTGGAAATATTTGCATAGCCTTTAATGAAATTTCTGTAATTCCCTATATATCCCATAAATCTGTGCATTTCTCTTTGATTGTTAGGTTTTTCCAATCCCAAGATCACAACTATCTTGGTTGGGCCTACCTAAAATCCTTCCTTATAAATTATGTGTCCAAGTAAAGTGCCAACAGGTGTTACAAAAATGCACTTCTTAATGTTAAGAGAGATTTTCAACTATTTTCACCTCTCAAACATGAGCCTGAGATTATCATAATGGTCCTTTACTGAGCCATAGACTCTCCAATCACCTAGATACACCTATAAGAACTTATGAATAAAGTCCTAAAATACCTGCACAACAATGCGTGAGAACACTATCGGTGCATTCTTCAGTCCAAAGGGAATCACTAAATATGTAAATCTTCCCCACTTAGTCATGAAAGTTATTTTTTCTTAATCTTCCTTCCCAATACGCACTTGATGATAACCTAAAAACCCATCTATAAAAGAGTATATATTTCACCCAGTAACTCCATCAAGAACTTCCTCCGTGAATGGGGTGGGAAAAGGATCAATAACACATGAAGCATTGAGCTCTCCGTAGTCCACACAAATCCTTATCCTCCCATCCTTATTTATGTTTATTACCATGGGGCTAATCCACTCAAATTCATCAATAGGCTCAATTATACCAGACTTGAACATTTTATAAATTTCTTTCTTTACCTTCACACGCAGATTAGGATTCATCTAATAAGGCCTCTTCCTAACTAGGCATGTGCCTTCTTTAATATTGATTTTCATCTCACCTAAAGAAGGGTGTACTCCCTTTAACTCATGATAGCCCCTTGGGAATAAGTCCTAGAATTCGAGCAAGAGTTTAATAATCTTATTCACTTCTTTCTCCTACCACTAATCACCATTAATTGACTCATTACGATCTACCTCTATTCCAATGTTAGCCTTATTGTCTTCATAGGAGCGGGATACACGCGCACCTTCTTATTTGTAGTTTCCATTACCTCACTCATACATTTAGTGTAGTTAACATCTAGTTTATCCACTTCTTCTTCATTTATCATGTACACCAGTTTTCCATTTTTTTACTTTCTAGGTGTGAACCATTTCTTCAAGGTCGAGGTGCACTTCAAGAGCAGGTTCTCCAAACAGTTCTAACATAATGTTTTCAGCCTTCGCGCTATCTCCCAATGTAAGGTGCTTCATAATCTATAGTGCTTCATGGACATGAGGTTTAGTAGAAAAGTAATCAAAAGTTTGCATCATACCCGAAGTCATCTCTAGCTAATTTTTTACTTCTCTTTTCAACTTAGCATGGACATACCATGTGTGCGTGCAACCGCATAAGGTAGAGTATAACTTATGTACCCAAAATGATGGCGATAATGCCTCCTTTCCTTACACCCAAGATCTCTCACACTCCTAGACATGATGCAAGGTAGGAGACTTCCCATGAAATTCACAAGTTAGAGTAGGTAAATTTTTCTAAGTGAACCTAGTAAAAAAGGTGATTCTCACTTCTCGCCATTCCAAAAGGCCATCTCTATGTGTTTCCCACCAACGCATTGTATTCATGCACAAATTATAGACCAGTATATTTCTTCTATCCCCTTCACTCTGCCACTAAGTCTCTATGGCACATAGAAATGTGTCAAAATTCCCTTCACTAGTGTACCTCAGTACCCAGTTGTTTTCTAAGCACCTAATTGTGCACATCCTGATCATGTGAGTAATTGTGTTCTTTATTTCTTACCCAAATACTTCATATGTGACATGTGCCTAGTTATCACAAGTGAAACTAGTGGTGTCACTTACTGACTGAGCATCATCCCACTGTATCACTCCTTCTTTAGATGGCTCAATTACCTTAGGGTATCGTATTGTGCACGCATATATCATGTTCAAGTCCTCTTCACTAAATGGATCAACATACGGATCATCCTGTGTATCAGTCAAAGGTATAATGACACACTCATCCGTGTTCTCAAAGATAATGTACACTTTGTTAAAATGTAAATATGTATTATTTGCACAACGCCAGGGTCACCCAACTAGTGCTAGGAAGTTATTTGCTTCAGCAAGCAGTAATAATTTAAAATC
This sequence comes from Taxus chinensis, assembly GCA_019776745.2. Lineage (NCBI taxonomy): Eukaryota > Viridiplantae > Streptophyta > Pinopsida > Cupressales > Taxaceae > Taxus > Taxus chinensis. The sequence goes on from CM034149.1 coordinate 170,679,483, forward strand.
CCCAGTAAACTTGGCTCTTAGAATTGTAATAGATGCATCCTTTAGTACTCTAATAGGCATAACCCTAGTTTTGTTTGTCATATATAACACATTGAAAGAAGGATGCAATGGTGGTCTTGCCATCTAATTCCAATTATCCAATGTGATTACATTAACCTCCGCACTTGTATCTATCTATTGTTTTTCATAAGCCATCCATTTATGATTGCATTAAGTGTAATTTCCTTTTCAAATTCATGACTACGTGGAGGTATATTTACATGGAGTATCTACCTTTTGTGCTCAGAACCAGTTTGAGGTACCTTTTCTCACAACCATTCTCCTAGCAAAGGGATGATGTTCTCTTGGTGCAACATTTGAAATGCCTCCTTTGGGTCATCTACATCCTTCAGTTGGAGTTCAACCTTATTTTCTCAATCCATAACATGCACCTTATCCTTCAAGCATTGAATCTCTCCCTACATATCCCTGATGACACCCATAAACTCCTGGTAAACTTATTTCGATGTAAAACATCTAGATACTTGGCATTTATCACTTATTTTTTTATTATAGATTTCTTATACTTTGAAATTTCATGTGTGTGTGTAGCCTCAACACATGTAATAACTAAAATGGGTTGAAATTTAGGATTAAGTGTTACCTTCGACATCCATTGATTTTTAACTTCACATTGTACCTTAATCATTCCTGCACCTTTGTCTTGCTTGTGATGTTTGTTCATGTGCTCATATAAGTTAGGACATTCTTATAATTTATGTTACTTTCCACACCATTAGTAAATTAAATTATGAGGGAACTCACGCTAATAATGATCAGGAGATCCACAAGTAAATAAGGTTCTCGGAGGAAATCCTTCTCTGCCACCACCGCAACCTCGACCTCTATATCTTCTACAAAAGCCTCTATTTCTGTTATACCCATTAGTGCTCCCTTCATTATATTGCTCTCCCCATTCCTCAAGTCCACTTTCCACACTAGTCTGACATACATCAATCTCAATGGCTTCATGAAAATGATCAATTAATCTTTAATCATAGGTGTCATGGGTATGGGTTTTTTAAATCTTATAATACATAGATACATTCTTTTGGATCACATGCTATAAGATAAGGCATCTACTCACGTTATGGTCCAAATTACAGATCTCACAATACAACAATGTGATGTGCACCAACTTGCGAGGACATCTATCCTTATTATGTCCTTTAGCCTTGTAATTTTTACATCATATAACACTGCACATCTCATGAGTTGAATTAGCATAGACCTTTTCCAACTACTTCACCATGGTTGTGATTTGTGCTTCTAAAAATAGACTTATTCTAGTGTCCACACTTCCAACTATCTCAGCATACAAATCTACTTCTAATGCCTCACGCAGGTCCACATAAGTCTTATGAGATAGCACCCATTTGAAAGAGGTCAACAATCCACCAACAAACCATTCTGCATGCTAGCTGGGATGAATGTCATAATACAACTTGGATAATAAAGTCTTAAATCATGATTCATACTCCTTTACACTCTCAAATAGACCTTGTTTTATGTCCTTAAACACACTAATACTCTTCTTATAAAACTATGGAATATGGAACTCAACTAAAAACTTAGAGTGCAAAGTAGCATAGTCTACCACATTCTGATGTGGGACATACTTTCTATATCATCTATGCGCATACCCTTGAAGAGTGGTATCAAACTTACTATCTTTTATATCTGAGGCAAAGATTCCTTTAGCATGTCATAGTAGTTAACACTTATGCATATGCTCTATTGTATATTCAATGTATATATACTTAGGTAAATGAAGGGACATCTCATCATAAACTTTATATGGCTGATGCAGGTTTGGACCATGCCCACCAAATCCACAACCAGAGCCCCCACCATTATTTCCTCAACCTCTAGAACCACCTGATCCACTTGATCTTGAACCTCCTGATCCTCTTATAGTGGGCACCAAACTAGTGGATGGACTACCTTACATCCCAACCTTAGTTCTAAACTAAACTTCCACAGTCTATGAATTTTTAGTACTTCCAGATGTATTCCTAATGTTCGGTGCTCCCACACTCTGTCCTGATGACGCACCTAAAAATATTCCTCCAGTCATACCTCTAACCAACGATGTCATTTGGGCTTCCATAGGTATATTTATTTTCTGGTGTACTTCTAAATTTACTATAAAATGATACCTACCCATCTCTACTTTCTTACCAATACTAGCATGCTTCCCAATAACTACTTCTGAAACTGGAACACAATGCGCAAGGGCTAGGTCAATAGGTGGGATCAGATGCATGCCTGTAGTCCTCAATATTTCCTCCTCTGACGTTCTCTCATCCAAATCTTAAGGTGATTCTCTATAATGCTTCCCTAAATATGGGAGTTCTTGATGCTTTGGCTCTATGTCTTCTATGTGAGCTTTAAATCCTTCATGAGCCATCTGCCTCTAAAACTCCATAGACTCCTCAACATCGTGCTTCCTTGCCAATTCCCTCTCTCACACCTCATTTTACTTGATTTTTCTTTCCTCTATCTTCCTCTCTACCACCAAGTACACCATCTTTCACCACACATGCTCCTACCCATGCACACAATGGAGGGTTTAGCTAGCCATAGGTAATTTCTCCAAACTCAATATCACCATCAAAATCTTAATTGCCAAAGGAATAGAGTGCAAGTAAGACCCTCTAGTCTCACGCAATAATTCAAACTCAGAAAATTCCAAATAGGAATACATAGAGATAGTGTATTCCAACGTGCAACTGTGAACTACACCATCCCACCAATGATCTACAACATGATTCCAAGCTTCATTTGCATCAAAAAAAGTCTGGTAATCTTCCTGTATCCAAACCCTCAGCCTGTATCCCCATCTTTTCCTTGATGTGTATGTTGAAAACCACTTGTAAAATTCTATTGGAAAATTTTAAAAAATGACTCATATATCTCATGATAAAGATGATCTTCCACCCACTTACACACATTGAAATCATATCCAGAACCATATCTCTGTGTAAATTGATCATGTTCATTTTCTACCCAACCTTCAATGCTCCCCAGAGTCAATCAGTACACCATCTACATGCAACATCTTGGAAATTATTTTAAAAATGAGCTCCCCCCCCCCACTATAACCTCTCTAGTCCCCCATGTTACCCTCTTCAACTCCATCACGAGCTTAACTAGCTAAACCCATCTCATGCTTGTTGCACCTGATCATGCCACTTGACATCTTGCTCCAATCGCCCATTTTTTCCCTTTAAACCAAGGGGATAGATGGGACAAAAAATTTTGTTCCCCCCACTTGCCTTCTTTGTATTTCTACATGCGATCAACTTTCTAGCTCCTAAGTGTTTACCTAGTAACCCCTCCATCTACACACCTGACTAGATTATGACACTTGGCATGATCTTGCTAAGGTGCCCATTTTTACACCTCTTGTCCATTTTTTCAAGGGTAAAATAGGCACATCAATTGGAATTCATTTGAAATTCCATCATTAAGTCATCTTCAACCACCCACATTCAAACATCAGCTAACCCTAGAAAGACATGAAAACAAGCTAGTTTGTTGCTGAGTTAAATTTCTTTGCACAAGCATGCATATCCATCATTTCTAAAACTTTGAAATATGATTTTTTTCCAAATTATGACATAAATTCTCCCAAATTCATTCCACACCAGCCATGGCCATGAAGATTAAGTGTTTCACATAGCCCTCCATCCAAAAATTGAAGCATGAGACCTTTACGCAAAGTTGAACACAATTTGAGCTCGCTATTTTCACACAGTTGGTCACTTTTGTGAATTTTTTTATCATCAAAGCTTCAATCCTCCATTAATTTATACCATTACATAGAATTGACAGGACAGAGATACCCTTTTTCACTTCTCGAGGATCTGACAGGCGGAATCACTTAAAAATTGGAGAAAACATCTAGTTTCACGCGAGCTTAATTTTGTGCCATGAAGTTCCTAATTTTTAGGGATATTGAGGACTTTATTTTTTCCAGAATTCTTCTCTCAAAGAATTTTTCAATTTCCCAAATATTTGGGATGTGAAATCATCTGAAACTTAGAACAAAGGATCCTCAATAAATCTAGTATTATTTGAACTATTTCTTATATGATGGTGTTTTTGATTTTTTGAAATATGGAGGACTAAATTTTTTCAGTATTCTACCCCCTCTGATGAAAAATTAATTTTATTCATTTGAATGAAGGAATCATCCGAAATTTTAAGCGGGAAATCTTGGAATAAAACCCAAAATTTCAAAACCTCTTTAGATACAATCTGACACCCACAGTGCACTGTTACACCCTTAACCTATTGCTTATATTAGGATATGAGTATCCAAATTTTGGCTTACCATATCATTTTATTATATCATTTATAATTTCTAATGCTTATTAGGTCAGCCTCAGTGATGGCCATAACATATGAATAGTATATATAGGGAATTGTAGGTAGTAGTTCATCATCATTAGAGCATTTGAATCTTATTATATGGTTTGGAGGTTGCCCCCTCGAAGTGGCCGGAAGCTATTCTAATTGCATATTGAGATCATTATTCTGAAATATTCGTATTATTTGGTGTTATATTGTCTACTCATAATCTAAATTATACGAGTAATTTCATTACAAGTGGTATCAGAGCTGCGATTTGGGCCAAAATTAGGGCAAAAAACCCTAATTTTTTTGTTTCCACTCATATATTGTAAACCAGAGCTAATTGGTGGGCGAATAATTTTACCAGAGTAGTACAAATAATTTCAAGTAAAGGGTCCTCTGAAAATTTTCAGACTTTTTTGATTTAGTCTTTTTGCAAAAGTTATTGTACAAGTTTATGGTTTTTCATAAAATTGCTCCCAAGGGTGCAAATGTGGAATGTTTTCAAGCTCTCAAACAAATAGTATTAGTATCTTCTCTGTGAATTTTTTCAGAAAAATCTGTACATTTTCAGAAAAGCTCTCAAACAAATAGTATTAGTATCTTCTCTGTGTTTTTTCCTATTCATCATGAATTTGTATCTAAAACCTAAACCATAAGGTTTGACATCATAGTGGGGCCTTCCACAAGATGCCAAAAAAGAATCCGGTCGACTCTGGGTAAAAACCTAGATAAAGATGGGGTAGTGATTGTAAGAGATGGAGTTAGAAGGGGCAAATACAGATTCAATCAGCACTAGGGTTTACCTCAGTTGATCATAAGGTGAATCCAACTTGAGTATGAGCTGCGAAATGTAGAATCTGAGATGGCCTCTAAAAGAGACATAGAACAAATCAATCAAAAGTTGGATGATATCATACAACATGTAACGGGTAAATAATTTGGCCCAAATCCACTCCATATCAACCAAGGAGGATCTTTAGTTCAAAATCATGGACAAAATAACCATGTTGGATCACGTTTCCAGCCCAATCAGAATCCAACTTATTCGTACAACCACAGAACATGACGCCAAAAGTGGATATGCGCAAATTTGATGGTAAGGATCCCCTGAATTGGATAAATCAAATGGAGAACTTCTTTGAGTTACATCAAACAACATCATAGGACAAAAGGTGACATTGGCATCCCTGTATCTTAAACCAGACCAATTCGTTTGGTATCGATGGTTATGTGCTCAGAGGCAAAAGAATGGTCTCGGTGTCACTTGGACAGTTTTAACCGAGGAGTTGCAATTGCACTATATTTCCAGTTGTTTCAGAGAACTAATTTAGTCAATTAGTTAAAGTTACGGTAAACATAGGATCAGTCAAAGATAATGTGTATCAATTCCAAAACCTATCCTTAAGGGCGGATAATATTCCAAAAGAGAATCTGAATGACCTGTTTCTTGGGGGTCTTAAGGCCCACATCGAGCATGAGGTACATATGTTTAATCCACTCCAAGCTTTCTGATTCTATTATCATGGCACATCCAGCATAGAGGAAAACAGTTCTTTGTAGTAGGAGGCCACCTTTCATTAACACCAAAGACCGTAGTATCTCTTCCCATTCATTTGCTAGGCCAATTAGACTGACTCCTCAACAAATGGAAGAAAAGAGAGCAAAAGGATTATGTTTTAACTGTGATATCAAATATGGACTGGGACATAAATGTGCTGAGAAGAAGTTGTTCTATATTGACATGAGGGTAATGAGGGTATGATGAGGAAGCTAAAATTATAGGAGAGGCTGAGGAACCAGTAGACGATGAAGTATAGAGGATCACCAATCTACAATTTCTTACCATGCATTGTTAGGTATTAGTAAACCTCAAACACTCAAGGTTATTGGCTATCTCAAAAAATAGAAGGTGACGAGTGTTGATTGACTTGGGGAGTACTCATAACTTTATAAATAGTAAGTTAGCTGCCCCCCTCAATTTGTTTTATTTACCCAGTTCTAGAAATGCAAGTTATGATTGTGGATGGTGGGACAGTCAAGTGCACATGAAAGTGCCATAGTATCAAGTCTTTCCATGGGAGACTACATGTTAGACTCACCTATGTTTTCTATTTCTATGGGAGGGGTAGATATTGTTTTTGGGTGTCCAATGGCTCACAACCTTAGGTACTATAGAGATGAATTTCCAAGAATTGTTCATCAGCGATTTCATTCAGATGGAAGGACAATATAGTTGAAATGGATGGTCAGCTAAGTCTCCACAGATTATTAGCTCTCATCAGACGCAGAAGGTTTCTCAAAAAAGGAGTAGATGGATTTATAACAAAGTTATTTTCCATAGAAGTACACAAATACATGAGTCTTCAATGCCACCCGATCTTCAGAAGATTGTTGATGCTCACATCATCTGTTTTTTGATGTAATTACAAAGGGACTACCACTATTTAGGGATCATGATTATGCCATTTAGTTGATTCCAGGGAGCTAAACACCTAACATCAGACCATATAGATACCCATATTCCTAGAAAAGTGAGATCGAGAAAATGGTATGAGGAAATGTTGAAGGTAGGTATCATCAGGCATAACCAGAGTGTATATTCTTCACCAGTGGTCATGGTACATAAAAAGGATGAGACATGGAGGATGTTTCCAGATTACCAATAACTCAACAAGTACACCATCAAAGATAAGTTTCCTATTCCACTAATTGATGATTTACTTGATGAATTACATGGTGTTATTTATTTCACAAAATTAGATCTTCATTCAGGGTACCATCAAATTAGAATAAAAGAGGAAGATCTTCATAAAATGGCTTTCAGGACTCGATGAGGGCCATTATTATTTTTTGGTAATGCCTTTTTGTCTTACAAATGCACCTTCTACCTTTCAAAGCTTGATGAACACTATTTTTAGGTCATTTTAAAGGAAATTTGTATTAGTTTTCTTTGATGACATATTAATTTACAGTAAGACATGGGAAGAACACTTACAACATGTAAATAAAGTGTTAGAAGTTTCGGAGAAACATACTCTCTATGCAAAGCCATCCAAATGTTCTTTTGGTGTACAAGAGGTAGAGTACTTGGGTCACATTGTATCCCATGAAGGCGTCAAAGTTGATCCTCAAAAGATCAAAGCTATGGTGGAATGGCCAAGGCCCAAAACTCTCAAAAATCTTTGTGGGTTCCTAGGACTAACAGGGTACTACAGACATATTTGTGTGGGGATATGGTAGAATAGCGAGCCCCCACTCACTGCATTTCTAAAGAAGGATGTCTTCCATTGGTCAGACGTAGCCACTATATCCTTTGAGTAGTTAAAGGAAGCCATGTGCAACACCCTATTTTTGGCTACTCCCAACTTCTTGAAAACCTTCATTGTTGAATGTGATACTTCATGATTAGGATTGGAAGTAGTTCTAATGCAGGAAGGAAGACCAATTACATTTGAGAGTCACCAATTCAAAGGAAAAGATCTACTCAAACCTGTCTATGAGAAAGAAATGATGGCTATTCTTCATGCAGTCAAGCAATGGATGCCCTATTTTATGGGTAGACACTTCAAGGTAAAAACTAATCATGATAAGTCTCAAATAGTTTTTAGAGCAAAGGTTATCTTCTGAGGAACAAAAAAAGTAGGGTAACAAAAATGTTGGGTTATGATTTTGAAATTGTATACAAAAAGGGTAAAGAAAATGTAGTAGTTGATGCATTGTTCTCGAAGGGATACATCTGTAGATTCCTTACTATGTGGAATGTCCATGTTGAACGACCAACTGGGTGGATGAAGAAAGATTGGAATGAGGATCAAGACAAGGATACACAATCTCAAATATAAAATATCAAGCAAGGATCTATGCCATCTAACAAATTTGAGTGGAAAGGTAATGCTTTTATGGTACAAGGACGATGTTATACTTGAGTAAAGATTCTAAGTTGAAGCATAAGATTCTTGCAGAGCTATATGCATCACATGTTGGACGATACTCTGGGGTTTTGTAAAGACATCTCATAGAATAAAAAGTAAAATTATTTTGGGAAGGACTCAAGAGGGAATGTACAAAAGTTTGTATCAGAGTGTTTAATGTGCCAATAGAACAAAGGGGAAACAATTAAGACACTAGGTCTGTTGCAACCCTTACCAATTCCTAGCCAGAGATGGGAGGAGGTCTCCATGGATTTCATCACCAGATTGCCTTGTTTAGAGGATAAGAATGTTATTTTCATGATTCTGGATAGGCTAAAAAAATATGCCCATTTTTGTGCCTATCACATCCATTTGCAGCCAGTACAGTCGCAACTATTTTTTTGGAGACAGTACAAAGGCTACATGGAACCCCAAAGATAATTATAAGTGATCATGATCCTATTTTCACAAGTAATTTTTAGACAGAATTATTTTCATGTTTGGGTACTCAGCTAGCTCACAGTTCATCTTATCATCCTCAAAATGATGGGCAAATATAAGTGGTCAATAAATGCTTGCAGAGGGTTTATCTACAATTGTTTTGTATCAGATAAGCAGGAAAGGTGGATTAAATGGCTACCACTTTACAGAATGGTGGTATAACACATATTTTCACACCTCTTCTCAAATGACCCCCATTTTTAGCATTATATGGTTACCATCCACCTTCTATCACTTCCTCCTTGAGGGTGTAAACTAAGGTCAAAGATGTTGAGGAACACGTTTAACATCAACAACCAGGTTTTGGATAGTTTGAAGGAGAATTTAGACATTAGCATAAAACAGGATGAAACAACAAGCAGATCAACACCGTAGTGGAAAGACATTTTTGAAATTGGTGACTAGGTTTTTGTATGTCTCCATCCTTACAAACAGATGTCCCTAAAGAACAGAAAAAATGACAACAAACTTGCTCCTAAATATTATGGCCCTTATCAGGTCCTACAGAAAATGGGCAGTGTTGCTTATAAACTAGAGTTGCCTCCATCTTCACACATACACCCAGTATTCCATGTTTCATGTCTGAAGAGGGTTATTGGACATAAATTTTAAGCCCAGATAGAGTTACCAGAACTTGATGAGGAAGGAATAATCATTTTTGATCCATAGAAGATTCTAAAAACACGTACTAAGAGGATGAGACCTAGAGACATTAAGGAATATTTGATCAAGTGGAAGAATCTGAGCATAGAAGATGCAACCTGGGACGATGAAGGTTTTCTGTAGCAACATCTAGGATTATTCAATGTTGAGTAACAATGTTGAGTTTGAAGGGGAAGTCCATGCTACGAAGTGGAAAACCTATTTGCTTGTATTAGGATATTGAGTAGCCGACTTGTGGCTTACCATATCATTTTATTATATCATGTTATACTGTTGCTCATAATCTTAATTAGGTACAAGGCCTTGGTGATTACCATGCACATACTGAATAATATATATAGTGTCCCATTTTAGGTAGTGAGTAAAATGATCATTTGATAAATAAATTGAGTCTTATTGATATGGTTTGGAGGTTTCCCCCTCGAAGTGGCGAAGCTATTCTAATTGCATATTGAGAGTCATTATTCAGGGGAAATATTGCTATTATTTGGTAATCCTAGCTATTACTTGCTCATAATCTGAAAGTTATACAAGTAATTTCATTACACTAACACGTCATGTGGTTTAAGCTTATCATCATGTTGAAGCTATCCATATTGTTTCTTTTGATCCAACCTATGTGTGTGAAGAGTTTGCCTTTGTATATTCCCATCTAACGTTGGACCGTAACTTTGCATCTTCACTTTTTTACACATACGCGTGGCATTATACCATTGTACATCCATCTAATGTTGGGGAAATCCATGCTTCTTGAGTTTTCTTAAGACATAGCTTCGGAAGAACTTCATTCGAGTACAAGTATCCAAGTGGATGATCATCGTGAGCATGTTATGAGAAGATAAATCTTCCAAAACATTCAAATACATAGCTTAGTCAGAATTTTTTCAAAACATTTAGATACACCTGCTATAGAAAAATAAAAAACTCATATAACATTGTATGGAGGTTAAAATCCAGAGACTAAATTAGTAAAATTTAATGTAAAATGCGGGACAAGAAAATTGTTAGCTCAATATCCATTCAAAAATCAAAAATTTCCATGTAGGGAAAATTCAAACCTATATTCAAAAATTGGATAAATTGACAATGCACGCAGTTGCAACCCTGTATCAACATGCATTTTCACTCAAACATTGAAATCTTGTCCTACAAAACCTCTTTCTTGTGAAGTAGAAAAGCTTGTTCATAATGATCACAACAACTCATGAATCATTTTGATCTATCTCCATTAACAAAGTTGAGTTTGCTTACTATGTCGGTCCCAATCTAGTTGAAGTAAACTAATTGAGTTGTAAAGAGCACTCATGTCATCACCATGTGTAAATGATTTTACATGGGACTCACCTTATTCTATTACCTCCATTATTCCCCTTGCATGTATCCTTGCTTGGGGCACCATTTTAATCCTTGTCGTTAAAACACGACCATTTCAGAATTGAAGCTTGATAACAAAAACATTGGTGTAACTACCTTGAACGTTGTTTATTTGAGTATGTGTGTTTGTACTTGTTTATCTTTTAGGTTAGCTGGTTAACTTTCTGATATTGCATTGCATTATGTATGTTGCACATGGAGTTCCACATTTTTAGCAATGAACAAATATTAGTATCATAGCTTTTCATGTTATTTTACACTTTTGTTGTATGCGTTTATTTTAATAAGGGTCGATGATATAGATCATGAATCAACATGGATGAAATCAGAATTTATTTATTGATTGATTGGATACAAAAGCTATTCCTATATTCTTCACTATCATTTCTTATACCCTCCCCTCATTACTCCTTCTCTCCACATGTTCTAATTTCGGGGCAGTAAGAATGTCATTTTAACTATTCCTACCCTATTTCTTCTTACCCGTTATCCTTAGTTCAACATTATCAATCGTGATTAACTTCTTCTAATCACCCCATTGAAAATCGAGGGGGCATCACTTCATCCTACTAATTTCTCTTCAAAAATTTACAATTGTTTATGCTTGTCTACTATGTTTGAAGTGACGTCACTGTGGGGGTTCACCTCAAAGCAAGGGCAATATGTAGATGACTTATAAATCCGCTTATGTAGCTTCTCCATTGCTAGAAAGGTTGCACTAATTACCCCTCATTGAATGCCATGTTCCATTGATGATTAGTGATTTCTACATCAATTAACTAAACGTTGAAATTCTTCTATTTCTTGGTTAATTAACGAGGTTCCTTTACTCTCTGATTAACTAACCTCTATCACATTCTGGATGCCATACTGTACCACACATCGTTAGTTATTTATCCTCTTTCGAGCAAATGAATTAGCGATTATTAGCTAATTAAGCCTATATTACCCTTGTTATGTTGATCAATAAACCCTCTTATTGGTTAATACCCCTCTTTCAACTATTCAAAATCACCCCATTTCCCTCCAAGACATCTCCAAACACTTCAGTTATTGTATCCTGAGCCTCTTAATAGTGACCCTAATTGGTAAATTAAGTAGCACTCTCACATGCTAATTTCACCTACTTAATTTTACCCCTAATCAAGATTAACAAGCCTCTAATATACTTTATCCTTGTAGTCCCACATTTGTCACCAAGTTTAGTGCAAGCTTTTCTAACAATATAAATCCCTAGTAAAAAAGGACCAAGCTCCTACCTTTATCCTTTACACCATACTTTAAGTAATTTAAGTATTTTAATTAGTTTAAGTAGTTTTAATTCAATATTGGGATTCTCCCCATACACAAGAAGGAGGGGATTAGTTGCTCAATCTTTGTGATCCAATCTTCATGATTGGTTAGTAACAGGAAATATCTAATGTGGCCTTGTAGCTTTAGGAGATTAGAGAGATCCTTTCACCATTCCTTGAAGATAGCAACATTTATTTCCCAATTTGACTCTCTGCTTAGTGGTCTTCATAGGCCCATCTTAATTAATAATTCACACAAGTACCTAGTAGGCAATGCTTTAACTTAGATTGATTGATATCATGTTAGTAAATTCTCTCATATTGCATTCCAATAAGCTAAGATCTCTGAATGCATTACTATCTTCCCCTAAATTTGTATGCTTTGCTACATAGACTATGTCCAACACACGTTAGTCTTGTTATTTAGCACTTGCAAGAGTTTGATAGTGCACATGACTGCACATAAGAAACTTGGTGCTATAGTTTGTCATCTTGCATCATATTAGTTCCTTGATAGAATAATCAAGGACACATTGATATGTTCATCATCTTCTATTTCTTTCGATCTCAATATTGTTACCATCCTCATTTTATTCTTCCAGTTCCTTTATTTCTTCATCTTCCTCATCAACATCGTAGGCTACATTTATTGGAGGTGCCTAAATGAGTAAGTTCTGCGTAGGCGGTGGACCCAATTCATATGTCTCTTATTTGGAAAGTTTCGTCTTAGGAGCATATCTATTTATGGAAGCTTGAGCCAATTGCTTCTTGAGTGAGAGAACATCATTAACCAGTCTTTATGCAACTAAGTTAAGTCTTCACTGGTACCTACATACTTATACACTTACATGGCCTTTCTCCTGGTACATCGAGCCTTGTGCTTTATATTACCTAAAATGATTTGGCTTATCACTAAAGAACTTCAATATGTCTAGTCTTCGTGCCTCGTCCATACTATCAGAATGATTGAGTACCACTATCAACATGAAACACACCTCAAGGAGTTGAGCATTTGTGAAATCTAGTAATCTCTTATTTGTTGTCCTCAAGTAGGGGTGGCCAAACTTGGGGGATTTAATACACCTACAATCTTGATTGAAATTTATTCAACTAAACTCCCTCATGGCCTTCATATGGCTCCTTCTTGAGCATGAGACCACTAAATGTTCCTTACGAAGTGCGTGGGTAAAATCCTTCTAACCAAGTTTAAAACTAGTCCTTAGTGATGACTTGGTCTGTCATTACACATGCCTTTGGTTGGTTATCGACCTCCTTAAGCATATGATAAAACCATTTTATTGACCACATCTTTGAAATATGCCTAGGCAAATAGAAGAACTTGATACAGACCTCATAGCCAACTCCTAACACTCTAAAAGCACATGAATCTACCAAGTCCCTGCAATGTATGTAATCTGGGTGCTAGCTGTCCCATCACCATAGAACTTGGGAATTTTTTTTTGTGACCCTCTAGGAAAGCATACATGCAAGGCAGGTTGATGAGTTACATGATCCGTATTTTCCCCATAGGGAAATGATGTTTGTAATAAGGAGACATCATAGATCGGATAAAAACTAATATCAATTACACCATGTGATCACCATACTTAGACACATAAATTACTAGAATCCAAGCACAACTATCCATTCTTGTCGAGGAATGTAGTTCACATAGTTCAACTGCAACTCCATCAATATAGTACTCAAGATGACAAGGAATGGTCAAATCTCCATAGGAGTAATGTTGACATGTTCTTGTTATACATTTGACTGATAGGAGTTTTGAAATCAAATTGCAACTGTTCTTTAAAGTTAGGATCAAGTACACCCACCATGCTCTACAAAGATCTGAAGATCAATACATATCTTTCTGCCAGATGGGGAATGCATCCTTCACCTCACAAGCATCTCTTCATAGGCTATCCTGCTTTTGATTTTGGGCTTGTCTTACTCTTTCCAAAGATTCTAGCATGCTTCTTCTATTAGAATCCATAACTCTTGTAGTTAACATGGTAATGGATAGAAATCTAACTTAATCCTATTATTATCTCTAACTATGCCTGAACCCTCATATATGCTTTAGTCCCGCAATAGATCTTACTTAAGTATGGAAGAGAAGTCTTCTTGGTCTTAGAATTACTTGGGATGCACTCAACCTACTTGGCCTATTTGAAGCCCGTGAAAAAGGTGTAGCATACATCTGAGGACTCATTGTTGGTTTTTTAGGCAAACCATCCTTCAACTGACATTTTTTTAGCTATTTACTTTTTATGGGTTTTTTGTGCACCTTACTGATGTGGTGCCGACCCTCAGCAATAATTATGCTCCACGGTGAGCCAACCTAATAATCCTTCTGGCGAAATAATTACAAATCCCTAGATGCACAACCTTAGTTTATTTTGCATACCAATGCGTCTCTTGAGGACTAAGTCCCTCCTTCTTAGAAAAGGGGAGGCTCCCTTTATTGTTATGTGAAAAAAAAAACTTATGTATGTAATAGAACTATAGGTTGCATGGCCATCTAACAGGAACACTCCACTAACACCCGCGATAAATGCTTGCAACCTTGTGTAAGGGAATACTTTATAGAGAAGGTGAGATGATGTGACCTGATGAAATTAAGAGAGGGGATGTATATTTCAAGTAGGCTAAATCAAACTATTGGACATGGTTATACTAATGGATGTATCCCTCTTGAGACTTGTGCATATTTGGATCCATTGGGATCTTCTTCCCTAGAAATGGAAAATATTGGATGATGATATAGTTGTCTGATAAAACTATAATGATATTGTTAGATTGCTTTGATGTTACTTGTGATTCATATAATCTATATGATTTGGATTCATGTTTAGATTATATTAATATGTAATTGATGGATGATTTTGATTAATGCCCCACGAGGCCGAATAGAGGTATGTGCTGTTCACCACTCTGCTTAGGTATTAAAAGATCACGAGATCAAACATCGGGGGATTGGAGACCAACCTGTACATTGGAACTCTTAGATGAATTCAACAAGGTCATCTCATGACATTCTATGTTTTGTTGTAATCTTGTAGGTTTCCTTGTTCGGAAAACTTGATCCTAGAGTTAAATCCCATGGGGGGATCACCTTAAATGTGACTCATAGAGATTTTATGTATTTCTTGAGGCATTTTTTTGGTCACAACTTTTGTATTAACTCTTCCAACATTCCTTTCACCTATAATAGTAATATATATTCTCCTTTCATTATTTATGTTGCACCTTCCCTTTGCATAATTAATACTATTAACAAAAAAACATGCACTATCAAACTTCACATCACTCAAGAACTATTTACCTAAAAATAATGACATTTTTGGTGTTTCCTCACTCTTCTCTTCATAAGGGAAGAAAATGCTTAAGACTCAAGAGGGATAATATGAGTTTTCATGGCCATCATGTTGTGCCTTCTGGTCATACTTCCAAGGAATAACAATTATAACATGAAATGTGTCCATGTTCATGATGTCACATATCACTTCATCTTCATGTCTCCTAATAAAAAACTTGACCAAATTTTTTTCGTTCACCAACTTCTACAACCAGGAAACCCAATATGTATTCAAATTCTAATCCTCTTTAAATATGGTTTATCCACTTCTACCACTAAGTTATCAATCTTCCCACTATCTACAAGTAATTTGCATATTTGAATTACATACCATCCTAAATAGAATTCTTCTCTACTCAAGGCTAATCTCTTCCAATTCTAGTTTTAATAACATGTTATTGAACATTAGTGATTCTCTCGTCTCTAGTTCTTCTTCATAATTGATCAAGTAATATTCCTCTCCTTCCACAGTGTGGAAATTTGTTTTACCGTCATTTGGGCATATAGTCAGTCATATTCTCTATGAAAAATTTTTACACACATGTAACAAGTGTCACTAAATTTGTAACCTCATTTACAACTTCTTCCCAAAGAATCATGACCACATCCTCGATATGTTACTTCACATCTCATATTTGAGTATGTCTCACTCTCATCTTGCATAAAATTATCTCTTCATTTATTATGTGCATTACTATACATGGAATTCCTTTTTCTATGGTTAGTACTATGTTATTTTTGCTCCTTTTCCACTTCCTATAGATTATATGAATCTGATTCTTCCCTAGCATGAACATGCAACAACTAATCTCATCCTAAATTTCTATGCAAAATTTTTCTATGTTTCTTGATATTTTCTCCAATATCCCACTCTAATGATGAGTTAGAAAAATTACTTAGCGTATTCTCTTATAATAATATCTCTCTGTCATAATCCTTACAACTTTTTGAATAAAATGAATTGGTAAAATATAGGTAACAAATTTTATTTGATATTCACCACAAACATGTCCCATGTCTTAATTTTACACTTTCCACATTACACTCAATTATTTTTTATATTTTCCCACCAAAGAGATGCATGACCCTTCAATTTTGTGCATGCAAACTTGAATTTTTAGGGATCTTCCATGTTTTCATATTCAAAATACTTTTTCTTTTCTATTATCCAATCCACAAGCTTTGTCTATTCTAAACTACCAAAATAACAAGGGGTTTCCAACACTGGATTACTCCTAATCCTATTAATTACATGAAGAAATTTATCCTTAGGACCATCATGTGCTTCCTTTCCCATTCATTTCCATTATCATTTGTATCATCCTCTTGCATTCTATGGTGCATGGATCCACTTTTATTGTCATTATTCTCTTCCAAAACAACACCTCAAAATTGCACGACATTCATGGCTTCCAAGTGATCTTGCATAGTTCGCATCATTTCAACCAATTCCTCAACTCTTATTCCCTAATTTCAAAATCCTACATTCCTCTTTGTGTTATTTAAATTTTATTTTTATTTTTCTTTCTTTCCATAGTTTTTAATGAACGATAATGCATGATGGCATGTGTACAACAAAAACTCTTTAGGAAACAAGTGATATCTCCACTTCTTAAATGCATGTATAATTGTATATAATTCTTGATCATTAACATTTTACTTCATGTCTTTTCATAATTAATTGTATTACTAAAAATTTAAATAGGTTTATCCTCTTGATTAGACACTACATAAATGGATATACCACTAGAATCAAAATCTACTTGAGATATATTTGTGAAATATAATAATGCCAACATTTATTTGTTTATTCTTCTCTTAATTTTTACAAAAACATTTTTGTGACTAAACTCTAGATTAAATTCTTCCTATCCCCTATCATTTCCTTTATAATTGATGTGTGTACACCATTGAATTTCCTGATGAACTTGTGGTAGAATCTAGCTAACCCATTAAAACTACATGCTTCATAAGCACTCCACAATGATGGAAAATTCATAATTATGTGTACCTTTTCATGGTCCATATTCAATCCTTATATAAATATAATAAATCCCAGATGCACCAAATATGATTGCATAAAACTACATTTCTTGAGGTTAATCAACAACTTCCTTTCCTGTAATCTCTGCAACACTTCCCATATATTTTTGTTGCCTAATATTACACCCTTTTTTGAAGCTAGTATCAACACCTAGATTAAATATGGAATGACCTTAAAGGTGTGGGAATATCTCATTTTTAAGGTCAATCTCCATAGAATGTTATTTCCTTCTATTTTAGATCATTGCAACTAATCTAAACATCACTAAACTACTTCTATCTAATCATATCCTAGGAATTCTATTATAAGTATTGATGTGGAAGTTAATAAGGATTCTATTTAATCAGTGGAATCACATTCCATAGAACGAATTATTGTAAAAAATTATGAGGTTCCACCTTCTCATCAATAAAATCCAAAGATGTCGAAGAGGTATCTTGCCAAAATGGAAGTACTTCAGGAAGGAGACTTGCCATAATGTGTGGAAGGAAGAACATTGAGATTAGGGAAACAACTTTGTAATAGAGGTGATCATGATAATTTTTCTCTAACAACTTTTAATTCACAGGAATATGTGCCTAGCTCTTTTTAAGAGGCCAAAGGGAATCCTGAGTGGGAATCATCCATGCAATTGGAATATGATTCCTTGATGAAAAACAAGACATGGGAGCTTATAGAGATTCCACCAGGAAATAAATCCATTAGTTGTAAATGTATTTATAAGGTAAAGTGCAAAGTATATGGTTCCCTAGACAAATATAGATCCAGGCTTGTTGAAAAATGTTATGCACAAGAGGAGGGGTTGATTATGAGGAGACCTTTTTCCCAACCATAAAGATGGTAACTTTTCATTTAATTATTGCTATTGTTTCTCAATTTGGATGATAGGTACTTCAAATGGATGTTAAGAGTGTCATCTTAAATGGTGATCTGGAGGAGGAAGTCTTCATGGTTCAGCCACATGGATTTTAGGTACTTGGTAAGGAACATCTTGTCTACAGGTTTATCAAGTCTTTGTATGGGCTTAAGTAGGTTCCTCGAGCCTCGTATATGAAAATAGATTCTTACCTTAGGGATTATAGTTTCAAAAGGTTTGATTTTGGACCAACTCTATTTGTAAAGGTAATTGATGATCGTATATTGATCTTAGTGGTATATGTTGATGATTTAAGCATCACAGGTAGTAGTGTTAGTCTCATCTAGCAGATTAAATTCGATATTTATTATACTTTTGATATGACAGAATTAGGTCTACTGAAATATTGTTTAGGTGTAGATTTTTGGAAAGGTAATGGTGTTATATTCATGTCACAGAATAATTATGCCAAATCATTTTTGCAAATGTTTAGAATGATGGATTGTAATCCAACTCACACACTGATGGAAGTTAGATCTAAAATTTCCATTGACATTACTTCACCACCGGTCAATGCAGTAGTGTGTTGACATCTAGTGGATAGTCTTTTTTATCTCACTACCACTAGACTGAATATTTGTTTTACAGTAATTTTTCTATCTCACTTCATGTCTAAACCACAAGAAGTACATTGGTTAGCTACAAAATTAGTATTAATATATGTACAAGGTACTCTTTACTTTGGCATATTATATTAAAAGTTTGTAGATTTTGAGCTTTTAAGATATTCTGACTCTAATTGGGCATGTTCAGTAGATTTAATAAAATCTTCAACAGGGTATCTATTTACTCTTGGTTCAAGAGTTTTCTGATGGAAGATAAAACTACAAAATATAGTGGTATTATCTTTGATAGAATTAAAGTATAAAGTTGTGGTCTGTGTAGGCTTTGAAACAATGTGGATAAAGAAAATTATTGAGGATCTTCAATTTGATACATCAAATCCTACTCTGATTTTCTATGATAACCAGAGTGTTGTGAATATTTGTGAATAATCTAGTATTCCATATCAGGACCAAATACATTGAGGTTCACCGTTATTACATATGATAGTTGGTTACAAATGAAGACATTAGTCTCTTCTAGTGCCCCATTGCATAACAACTAGATGATATAGTGACCAAACCACTTAGTGTAGATAATTTCATAAGATTCAAGGATATATTGGTCTTATTTATGGTTTATTCATTAAGGGAGGGTGTTTTAATATTATTGTAATACCTTAGGTTAATGACTAAGGTATAGTTTCTATGCACATCGTTTATTAGGAGCATAATAGATTGAGAGGGAGGGTGAATCAGTCCTTATAAAAATTTCAAATTTACTTCATATCTGAAACTTAAAATATCATATGCATTCAATCACAATAACCACTTATTCAACTTATAGTGTGCACATCATAAACCATCAATAAAAACATATAACCATGAAAGTAAAGTAACACCATAAAAATACAAGATATAAGTGAGAAACGCTCAAGGGGAAGAAAACCCATTGAAACAATATCTTATATTGATATGTTTCTGAATTTGGTGAGGCACCATTCCCACAAGGATCACCAACCCCTAGTTTAGTATAGCACCAACCTTACAAAGAGCACCAACCCCTAATTTTTGTGAACCACCAACTCCACAAGGAAGTTACAACCTCCGAAGATGATCAAGCACACACTCAACCACCTTATGATATGTAGATATCTAATTTTCTTTCTACCACAACTGATGGAGATCTAATATTTATCTCGTTTTCCTTCACTAAAACCCTAGGTTGACAAATCATCACAAAACAAGCTCTTCAATCACTTTAAAAATCATCAAACCCTTACTCTCATGTTCTCTAATATTTCTAAACCTGAAACACACTTTAATTATCCTCAATTCATGCTCCAACACCTTGAAATAACATCCACCTAGGTCTCTCCACCTTGTACACACTTCCCTAGTTCACAAAAGCACAAAAAAACATGTTTGTTATATGCTTCTCCACATTTCTAACCTCAAGAGGTCAGTCCTCCTTGATTAATTAGACCCACACACCTCTATAAAATTCATAAATTTGAATTAAAATAGTTACATTTGACCCATATATGTCTGATTAGCTAAAACCCCCATTACATATGCCAAAAATGGCTCAAAACCCCATAGACACATTTTTAAAAATGTCCTAACATGAGTACCATAAATTTTCATGACCCATGAACCCTTATACATGATTAAAATATCATAAAACATTCAGACATGGTCGAAATTTTTCTCAACCAATCAAATTATTTTATTTACTTGGCCTAGTTCCCTTTAAAATTCTCAAAACAATTGTTTCTTGCACCCTTCAGCACCCTGGAAACTTCATCTGATTACAAAATCACTTATACTAAAAAAACATGTCATGTGACCACCAAAAATAAATTTAAGAACCTGTACAATACTTTTAAAAAATTTATAATTCATGAAACATCCTTCACTTCAAACCAAAGAAACATTTTCCTTCACCATATCAACCTGCCACAAAATTTGTTTCCAAAGGTTAGCGCATAAAAAAAATTCTACAAACATTAAAAACTTTTAAATGAATTAATTTGATTCCAAATTCATCCCTCTTCACATTCCAGGTAATAGGAAGCATCACCCAATCCATCTCATGCATCAAACAACATCAAATGTTCACCACAACAAATCCTGTCTTGAACTACCAAAAACCTTCTTGCTGAAAAAATTCCCTAGAAACCATATCACATCACCTAATTATGAGGAAATCTATCTATAACTGGAAATAAATATTAATCTAATTTTCAACAAAACTTTAATCACCTCAAAATTCCACATGTAGCTCAAGTTATGGCCAAAACACTGGACCTTGTTATTTGAGACCTGAAAATTGCCCTTTGACCAGTGAACCTATTTGGACCTCAAAACATCATGAAACTACATGAACATGTCTTGAAACATCCATGAAAAAAAAAAAAAAACTCTCAATCATCATGTATCATCAATTTTGTATACTACTCCTTTGGACCAACTTGTCCTAAAACCTTCTTCTTCAGCAACTGATATTTTTTAGGTGGGGCCCACATATCATCATGACCTCAACCATACATTTATAGAAATACTAGAGAGTCCTATACAACATAAAATCATCAAATTTTCACTTTCAATCAAAATTTGGGTTATAATACTCCATCTTTTGCAAACTAGGGTTTTAGACCTCTTTACCTTCTTAACATTTGTTCATAAAACCATAGCAATCAACTGACCTAATTTTTTTTTGAAACCTTATAAAATCTCCTTCAAAGAATCCCTAAAATCCACAAGGTCCCATTCAAATCACATTATTCACAATGAGCATTAGAAGTTAAAATTCAAGGTTGATTTTCACATGTTCTTGACCCTGTCTTAAAAAATCAGTCATATCTGGAAAAATACACATCATGGGCACCTGAATTTTTTTTGAGAGCACTATTATTCATCATTATAACATCTCCAATAATTATATCTATTTCATGGCTCAATCTCTCCAGTCATTAAGACTTACCTATGCATGCATGATAGATCTTCATTGTAACAACTAGGGCCAGCTGAAATAATACAATAATTGAACAAGAAACTTCTGAAAATGACCCAAACATACCTCATACACCATTATATACCTAATAGCATGCATTAATGAGCTAAAATATCTCCAATACACTTTTTCATTCCTCCAAGCAAGCATACCTACTCCCAATGAGCACCTGTAACATGGAGAAATACTTGTACCTGCACTATGCCATTGTTCCGAGTGGTCAAGCACTCTCAAATAATATTATCCAACATACCAACATGCTTCCCAAGCAACCAAAAAGCTCACATTTCCAAGTAACACCTCCTAAGCACCTATATGGGCTTCCTAGAGCAAGCATGCATCACTAAATTCTAATGTAACAGTTGATAAACATATGAACCAGTATGTTATCACCTCAATCAACATCATGACATCATCCTACAACATTCAATTTTTCATTATTGTGGTTTTTCATCAATGACAACACCTACTAGGACACCATGCACTATATCACCTATGATCTATACCAACAATGTTAGAATCATCATGATCATGTCTTCATTTATTCATCCTTAACCAATTTTCACCTTTCTAGGCTTAGATTTTTCATATATAATGCATAATTATACTCTTCATACCATATCAATAAGGTGATACCAATACATTTTTGTTAGAGAAATTTAGGCCAACTTTGACATCCACCTATAGATCATCCATGTTTGGAATCATACAATAATTGCTTCCCATGGCCTTAATACCTCTATTCCTAGCTCCTAGGCACAAAATTGACCTACTAGCCTTGTAATCATGCCTTGGAATCAACTTTACAACTTTCTCAATATCCTAAAGTGCCATTTGAGTCTTCTACATTCATTTCCTGCTAAGATAAAGCAAAACCATACCTTCACAACCTTGAACAAGGAGTAAACACCACTTCCTTAGCTTGAATGATCTTGATAACAACATATCACTCCCATGGTTAAAAAAACAAGTACCTCCCCTTCTATAATTAGCATATATACACCAAAAACATCTTAATTTCTTGCTACAACACAAATTAACACTTTTAGAAGACTAAGATCTTCAAATTTTCATCACAACTCCATTTTAGGGGTAGTAACATGTCTTGAAGACACTTAATTACTTACAAACTTTTGCTTGGAAGGACAACCCATACTTCCCTTGTCCTTGATATCTTAACATACATCTTCTTATTATTCAAACCCTTAATTCTAAGTACTGTAACTGGTCACAGTCTACTTTTGAGGTGGAAGTAATAATAAATAGGCCAAACACTAGCACATATCAATCATCAACCATGAGTTCCACACATATCTATCATGATGAACTTAAACCAAGTGCTGAGAAAGCATCCTCTGACTTCATTTTCACTAACATCATGTAACATTATGCATTTACATGCATGTAGAGTGCACTTTTGAGCTAACAACACAGATTTCACCTTTTGACAAGTGAATTTTCCTTCTTCATGTACCATTTCATAGAAAACATGGGTAAATGAATGATACATACCTTTCAATGAGGATTTTGAGCATTAAATAGCATAACATACCTCTTCAACTAAGCAATTTTCCTTCTAGACCACTGAGACACTGGTAGGTCTTTACTTTCTACTTGAGGCAAAATTAGGCTCATACAAGCATGCATTGACTGAGGTCAACAATACACTCACTCCCAACTGTCTTGAAACACTTCTAGGTCAAATTAGAAAAATAAGCAACTCAAGGAATGATACTTCACTTTCATACATACTTGTTAAGACTTCATCTCTACCACTGAATTGTAGAGAGCACTTTTAGCTTGCAATGAGTGAAAAAACACAGTCATTTATTCATCACAATGATGCCTTACTATGAAGAACATTAAATATGTCTTTTGAGAATTCCTTGAACTCATAAAACATCTTCTATACCATGAAAAATCATGAGGAAACCAAGAGTTATGGTTCTTAGTGGAAAAACCTCAACATTGTGCAATTGAGGAAAACCACAAACTTTTTCATTCGTAGTTGGAACTATATGCATACCTTGAGCTCCAAACCACCTTCATCCACTTCTTGAGGACTAAGAAAAACACAGTCTATGGAAGTGAAGTGGAATTTTGACAAAAAAATTCTCTTTTCCTCTTCAAACTAGCATTATCACTTCCCAATAACACCTTCAAACATGAATAACACCTTACCATCTTTTAGATATCATTAGCCACCAAATTTGATACCTGTAACACCTCATTTTTTGTAGAAACCCTAAAACTATGATTTCTTGACTCTAATAGTGTCTATGTCAAACTATTTTAGATCTCACTGATCAAGTAGGAATTGATCACCTTTAATTCACCTTCAAGTAAACTATAGGGAACAAGACATCACATTTACAACCTTTGAAATAGACCAAGACATCCATGGACTATGATACAAACTAGACACAAGATGACAAGACTAACATCAAGACTTATACGACTGTAAAACACACATTTTCAATGCAAGAAAAATATTTTGACTCCATACTTATGAAGGACACCAAGACACAACTATTGGGACCAAACATTCTCTAAGATAACTCAAAATATTCATGTTAAGAGACATACATGACAGTGAGTACCATAACAGACTTAGAGATGTAACACAGACCATATTATGTCATATAAGTCATGATCATGATGTTCAAGACTCGTGAAAAATTTAGACACACATGGAGACATGCCTAGATGATACTAAGTTCTTCATAACACATCATAAATAGACTGCATACCTTGAGAACTCAGGCACGGACTTCATAGACTACTTTGTAATTTTAACATAGAGAAGTAAGAGACATTGACAAGATGTTTGTACAAGAATCATCATAAATAACCAAAACAAGAATCATGAAGAGAAAACCTAAACATACCTTAACCATGAAGTGATGACACACAATGACAAAAAATGATCCACCCTCACCTAGATGATTCATTTGCAATGGTATACCTTTATGAAGCGTAGTGAAGGTATACTTGATCCATGAAGATCTAAAATAAGGTCTTGAATAGGTCCCAAGCCTTATTGAGAACCTATAATACACTATCATATTCTCTCTTCTTCTCTAAACACTGAGATTCAATCTTTATTCCACTAACATCTACGCTTGAGGATGCACCAAGATATCTCCTAGGTTCCCAAGCCCTTCTAGGGGAATACTTGTGCATTCTATCCCTCTAAACACCAAAACTTTGCACTATAGGACCTGAGTAACCTCTTATTGGACCTGATGAATCTTGGAAATAATTATTTTCCACATGCCCAATCTTTTTACAGTTATAACACACCATTGTATTTTTATTTTTTTAGCTCATAAAATTTTCATACACTCACTAGCTAAGTGACCTACTTGATTGCATTTGAAACATTCAACCTTCTTGTCATGATCATCTCTATTTTTTCTCCATAAGTGAGTGTCTCTAGGAGCTCTCCTACACTCCTTAACCCTATGACCAAAATCATTACATAAATAATAAACACCATTGAAATATATTTCATACGTTGAAGCTTGGGGTTGTCTAACTTTCTTGCTTTTCTCCATGTCCTTGACTTAAGGCTCTTTCTTTTCTTCCTTGGTGCTTGATTATCCTACTTCTCTACATGAGATCAGATCTACTTTCACTTTTTTATTGCTCTTGACTTCATATTTGAAGCCTAAACTAGTCCTATCATAGGCATTCATTTGAATTCTTAAGAGATCATCAAGTGATTTACTACCTTCCTCAAACTTTTGATAGGTTTTCTCCTTACTTGTAGCCTCTATAAGTTCCTTCTTGATTGTATTTACTTCCTCCTATTTGGATTGAAGGCTAAGATTCATGTTACTCATCTTTAATTCTAGCCTTCTCACTAATTCTTCAAGTTTTTTAGAAATTTCCCAATGTTTCCCTTCAAGATCTTGTATTTTAGTCTCATATTCCTTGACTTGGGCTGCTAACTTTTTTTCGTTCTTCTTGACATGTTCAAGTTCAGATTGTACACATCCCGATTCAAATCTTAAAACATCATTCTCTTGTTCTTTTTCCTTGCAAGAATCAGGTGAAATGTCACACCAAGGAATTGATCCACCACTAGAAGATCTCATAGCCTCCTTAGTCATGAATAGAACTTCATCCCCAACATCATTGTGATCAGATTCAACCTCTGAATCAGATCTCTCTTCTTCACTCTCATATTCTTCCTTTTTAGTGTAGAGACTTTTCTTTTTCTTGTTCTTGAATTCATTTTTCTTTAACCCCTTCTTCTTCTTATCAAATTTTTGATTCTTCATCTCATTTTCACTATCATGATCATCATTCTTTTTATTATAATGTCTATGAGGACACTTGAAAAAAAAAGACCAATTTTACCACATGAAAAACATTTAACAGGTAGCTTACCCTTGTACTTACCAGTCCCAAGTGTCATTCTTCTAGTAACCATATAAAATAGCTCCTCCTCATCAAACTCTAGAGTAAAATATTCTAATTTCTCCTTCTTATCTTTAGCCACTTTTTCCAACTTGAAGGTTATCTCCTTTTTAGTAGGCTTTGAATCCATCACCATCATCTCATAGGTTATTAGTGTGCCATGTAACTCATCCATGTTTAGCTTAGTAAGATCATTAGCTTCCTCTATAGTTGATACTTTTGAATCAAACTTAGGATTCAGAGATATTAATACCTTTTGGAAAATAACTTCATCTTTTAGTTCTTCACCTATCCCTTTCATACTATTAACTATCTTATCTACTCTAAGAAGATAGGGTAAAATGTTCTCATCATCATTCATCTTAACGGATTCAAATTATTTTCTGAAAGTTTGAAGCTTAGCAATTATTACCTTTGAGTCTCCTTCATAGACCACTTGGAATTTTTCCCATGCCTCCTTTGCTGACTTAAAATTCATTACCTCTCCCATTTCAAATTCTCTAAGACCACCTAAGATAGTACTGAAATACTTTGATTTTTTCGTATATTCCTTCTCTTCATCAGTGAGAGTGGAAGAAGTAGGAGCAGTATGACCACTTGTAATGGTGTTGTAGACATCAAACCCTAGAGCTATGATATAGGCCCTCATTCTAATTCTCCAAAAACTAGATTTCACACCATCAAACATGGGTGGATTTCCAATCACAGTGTTGCTCACCATTTTGTGCTTCAATAATATCCTTTCAAGTTTTCAAACTCCTCTAGAAAGGCCTGATCTAATACCAATTGTTAAGAACACAATGGACTAAGAGGGGGTTGAATCATTCCTTATAAAAATTTCAATTTTACTTCAGATATGAAACTCAAAATATCATATGCATTCAATCACAATAACCACTTATTCAACTTATAATGTGCACACACCATAAACCATCAATAAAACATATAACCATGAAAGTAAACTAACACCATAAGAACACAAGATATAAGTGGGAAACCCTCAAGGGGAATAAAACCCACTAAAAAAATATCTTATATTGATATGTTTCTAAATTTATTGAGGCACCAACCCCTAGTTTAGTAGAGCACCAACCCTACAAGGAGCACCAACCCCTAATTCTGTGAAGAACCAACTCCACAAGGAGGATAAAACCCCCCAAGATGATCAAGAATCCACTCAACCACCTTATGATGTGTATATCTCTAATTTTTTTCTTCCATAACTGATGGAGATCCAGTGTTCAGATCTCTTTCCTTCACTCAAACTCTAGGTGACAAATCTTCACAAAACAAGCTCTTCAATCACTCTAAAAATCATCAAACCCTTGCTCTCATGTTATCTAATTTTTTTTAACCTAAAACACAATTGAATTATCCTAAATTTATGCTCTAACACATGAAAACAACATCCACATAGGTCGTTCCACATTACACACACTTCACTAGTTCACAAAAGCACCAAAAACATGCTTTTTATATATTTCTACACCTTTTCTAAACTCAATAGGTTGGTATAAATTGATGAATTAAACATACACACCTCTATAAAATTCATAAATTTTAATTACAATAGTTACATTTGACCCGTATAGGTCGGCCTAGCTAAAACCCCCATTACATATGCAAAAAGTGGCTCAAAACCCCATAGGCACATTCTAACAAATGCCCTAACATGAGTATCATACTTTTTCATGATCCATGAACCCTTATACATGATCTAAATATCATAAAACATTCATACATGGTTTTAATTTATCTAAACTAATCAAATTATTTCATTTATTGGGCCCAGTTCCCTTTATAATTATCAAAACAGTTATTTCATACACCCTTTAGCACCCTGGAGAATTCATCTAATCACCAAATCACTTATACTTAACCAAAACATGCCATGTGACCACTCCAAAGAACTAGAAGGACCTTTGGAACACTTTTAATCAAGTTATAAGTCATGGACCATCCTACACTTCAAACCACATAAACATTTTCCTTCACCATATCAACTTGCCACAAAAGTTGTTTCCAAAGGTTAGATGATAAAAATATTTATAAAAACACTAAAGACTTAAAAATGGATTAATTTTATACCAAATTCATCCCTCTTCACATTACAGGTAATAGGAAGCATCACCTAATCCATCTCATGCTTCAAACAACATCAAACTTGCACCACAACAGATCTTGTCTTGAACTACCAAAAACCTTCTTGCTGAAAGAATTCCCTATAAATTATATAACATAACCTTATTATGATAAAATACATATATCACTAGAAATAAGTCTGAATATAATTTCCATCACAAATTGGATCACCTCAAAATTCCACATATAGCTCAAGTTATGGCCAAAATACTAGACCTTGCTATTTGAGACCCCAAAACTGTCCTTTGACCAATCAACCTATTTGGACCTCAAAACATCATGAAACTGCATGAAAATGTCCTAAAACCTCCACAAACATAAATAAAAACTCCCAATCATCATGTATCATTAATGTTTTATACTACTTCTTTGGACCAACTTGTCCTAAAACCTTCTTCTCTAGAAACTACTATTTTAAGGTGAGGCCCACATATCATCATGACCTCAACCATACATTTATAGAAATCATGAGGATTCATCTACAACATCTAATCATAAAATTTTTACTTGCAATCAAAAACTAGGTCATTATACTCCATCTTTTTCAAACTACTCCTAGTTAGGGTTTAACTAGGCTTTTAGACCTCTTTACCTTCTTAACATTCGTTCGTAAAAGCCTAATGATCAAATAACTTCATTATTTATTTTAAACCTTATAAAATCACCTAAGAATTATCCCTAAAATACACAATGTCCCATGCAAATCATACTATTCACAACGAGTATTAGAAGTTCAAATTCAAGCTTGATTTTCACCTTGTCTTGACCCTATCTTACAAAATCAGTCATATCTAGAAAAATAAATGTCATGAGAACCTGAAAATTTTATGAGGGAACTATGACTCATCCCTTTAACATATTCAATCATTATAACATAAATTCCATGGCTCATTCTCTCCAATCATGAAGACTTACCTATGCATGCATGTTAGATCCTCACTGTAACAACTACAGGAAACTAAAATAATACAATAAGTGAACAAGAAACTTCTGAAAATGATCCAAATACCTCATACACCATGATATACATGAAATCATTCATTCATAATCTCAAATGTCTCCAATACACTTTTTCACTCCTCCAAGAAAACATACTTGCTCCCAATGAGCACATGTAACATGGAGAAACACTTGTACCTACAATATGCCACTACTGTGAGTGCTCAAGAACTCTAAAATCATGCTAGCCAACACTCTCACATGCTTCCAAAGAAACCAATAAGCTCACATTGCTAAGTAACACCTCCTAGTCACCTGTATGGGTTTGCTAGAGCAAGCATACATCACTAAATTCCAGCGATAAACATATGAATTAGTATGTTTACACCTAGATAAACATCATGAAATCATCCTGAAACATTCACTTTGTCATTAATGTGGTTTTACATTAATGACAACACCTACTAGGACACCATGCCAATATGGTTATAGTGGTATTAACCACTTAGGTTAATGAGTTAGTTAGACCTAGAAATTTTACACTAGACGACATATGTAGTTTCACCCACCTCTTATTATCTAGGATGGTTCATTTGTTCCTTTTTAATAAGATTTCATGTATTGTTTATACACTTTTGTTTTATGTTTGTTAATATATTTTCTCAATTTATTTTTTGAATCTAATAAGAAAAACAAATGTTAAAAAATAAAGGTGATGCACTAAACTAAAATAGGGTTCAATTTTTTCTCCGAAAGACATAGATATAATGTTGCATGTGAAGTTACAAAGAAATGCACATAAAAAATATAGAATAAATAAGATAGATGAGACTGAAACATGCATGAGGACTAAGATATTCACATTAAACACTAGCATATTTAAATGAAAGAGAACACACTCGCATATAATATAAATAACTTATCCATTTATAACTCCATGGAGTAGAAGCATGTGAAAATTCATGGACGTATTACAGAGGTCCATGAGAAAAATATGAGTTCTCAAAAAGGTAGAGCTCTAGTACTTAACATAAAAGAACCTTTGTGTATACCCATATGCTTAAATTTATAAAAAATAGAGAGAAGAGAAGAGAATTAGATCAAACCCAGTAACGAATAACTTCAATCACTCTTAAAACCACTAAGGACCATTCAATGTTCATTTTGTAGGAAAAGTATGGGTTCTTGACATTGCTCCTATCACATGCCAGTGTGGAAAATAATGTGGCACCATTCAATATTTAATTCCAATTATTGGGGTGGTTGGGAATGTTTATCTTAGCTAGGCATGAATTTTCTACACACCGTAGTTTTCAAAAATCTACTATCTTGATATTATCTTCCATAGCTTTTACACCATTTGATAGATCTTGGATGATTTGTGGTTTTTTTTCCTGACCTCCACCATTGATTCAAAATATCTCTATTTTTTCTATTACTCTTATTTGCATTTGTCTTATGATACTTTCACACATTTATTTCCCAAATTTTATTCTTGTACTGTGGATCCTTTTTTAAGTGGATTTGCTTTATGCCACATAATTTAATAGTCTACTTCATTCCACGACTTTTCATCCTTACACGGGTTTCATTTTCCTACAGACTCCTCTTCTATTGTGTGGCTTTGATTCACTCCATACATAATCTACTCCTTTCCTTTCACTCATCAATGCTACTTAGCTTTACTATTTTTCCATGGAATATGCCTCATAGCCTTTCTCCTTTATTATGCATATTTTCAAACTTTTGTGATACATTATTTATTTAATATTTGGAACATCATATTCCTTCATTATACGAAATTAACTTTCAGAATCTTCTTAATTTTAAGATTTGGATCAATTTTTATAAATAATCATGATTGTTTAATTGGGAAATAGTTTGGTGAATTTAAGGGAGCACCTGCCTACTAGATGAATCGAGCAGTAGCCTAGCACATCCATTGGACATAGAGCCATCATATAACTTGATAACTAATTGTTTAGCCCTTTAAACATTTTTTATGAAATATTCCTAATACACTAAATATCCACACCACTTAAAACCTACTAACTTGAGCTATGGCCTTGTTCCTTTAGTCTAGGGATTCTCCATTTTTCCGCACTATTCAATTTTTCTATACAACTATTTTAACCTATGAGAATTACAAATGGGACCAATATCTCGTGTAAAATAAAACTTATTCAAGGGGGGTAACTATAAAATGATTGAGGGAGGGGTCATCAATTTATGTTCAAAAAACAAGAAATAATAGAAAAGACCCTTAACA
This sequence comes from Taxus chinensis, assembly GCA_019776745.2. Classification (NCBI taxonomy): domain Eukaryota; kingdom Viridiplantae; phylum Streptophyta; class Pinopsida; order Cupressales; family Taxaceae; genus Taxus; species Taxus chinensis. Next base: position 170,711,276 of record CM034149.1, read on the forward strand.
AGGGAAAAACAATGAAACTAAAAAACACAAGAGTATCTAAAGTAATATTTACAAGATGCATTTGGATCTACTTAGATTGAAATTTTAAGGTAAATCTCATTGAATGGGATTAGAAGTGCCTCCCCATTGAATTTTTACAAATAAAATTAATTATTTTACTTTCAAATTATGACGATGTAAGGCACACTCTAAAGTGCATCAAACTTCTAGAGTTCTTTCTTAGCTTGGCTCTGTTCACATCCCATTTTAGTATAAGATCACCTTCTTTGAATTTCTTCTCACTAGCCTTCCTATCAAACCACAACTTTGTTGACTTGTTATTTTCTTCTAAGTTTATCATGGTAGACCTCCTTAATTCCTCTAGCTTGATCAACTTTGTCATTTTAATCGTCTCTCATCTTCACATTCCAATTCCAATGAATGACTAATTTTTAATGAAGGAAATTCAAGGGATAATGGAATTCGAGCTTCTCTACCATATACAAGAATGAAAGGATAATTATTTTTTTACCTCTTAGGTTTTATTCTATAAACCCAAAGATCATTATTTATCTTTATATTCTACTACCTATGGTTCATTTCCATTGTCCTTTTCATTATCCTAATTAAGTTCTTATTGATAGATTTTGCAAGGCCATTACATTGAAGGTAATAATTGGATGAATTTTTTAGGTAGACATTGTGTTTGAGGACCCACTCAAATATTCTTAAAAATAATAAATCCTTTGCATTATCATACATTACACTTCATGGGAATCAAAACATTATTACAATATACTCCAAGAAATCTAAAATGGTTGGTTCAGTTGCTTCTTTAAGAGCTACAACCTCTATCCATTTGGTGAAGTAATCATTTGTTAACACCAAATTATTACCCATGCTAAAAGAGGATTGATCATGCCAATGAAGTCAAGGCACCATCGGGAAAAGGGTTAGTCTACTTGAATGGGATAAAGTGTAAGGACCCCAATCTTCTACTTACAACCAACTAAGACACGTTCTTTGCATTTTCTAACCCATTTATGTGATTCTACAAATAATGTGGTTGAAAATAATGTTTCTCTTAATAATTTCATAGTTGTAGCTCATGGGGAGAAATGACCCTTATAAAATCCATTGTAAAACTCCATAAGAACCTTGTTCACTTGTTATTCTTTAATGCATCTCAACAACACTCCATCTAAATTTCTTCCAAAAATATCACCCTTTATCAATGCATAAGGAATGGAAAAGAACCTGAAATATTTCCTTTTGGTTGTATCTAAACCAAAATTATATTCATCGGTGGATAAGAATATATCCATATTATTCCTATAATTTTTGGTATGAGATACACCTACCTCTTCTTGATCATCTAAGACATAATAAGTCTCTTGATCATCACTAACATCTTCACCAAGTTATTAAAATAATCCTCTTCCTCTTACTAGCTTGGTATCCCATAAATTCATATCATATTCCATAATATTTTCTACACATCCATCTCTCTTCTGACTCATCTCATCTTTGATGATTAAACATCTCACACTAGGATGAGAAACTAACATCTTGATATGATTGTTGTCGAGCTTATGCTTGAATTTTTTTAGATATCTCATGATGTAAAACACATGTTTCTCTATGTGGGTGGGCCTTATCTCATAATCCTTTAATTTATAGCTAAAGAAGGAAACTATTTGTTCCAAACCTTCATGATTCTACCAAGTTAGCATATTGGCAACACTACTTTTGGCTCCACAAGCATATAAAATGAAATCCTTTGTATAATTTTGGTTAATGAAAGTGGGTGCTTAACCAATTTCTTCTTTGATTTTAGCAAATATATATTTACCTTCCTTGGTCCACTTGAAAGTAACATCCTTCTTAAGCATTAGAGTGATATGCTTGACTACTTCTGCAAAGTTAGGAATGAATTTCTTAACAAAATTGATCTTTCCAAGAAAAGACTACAAATTCTTATTATGAGCTGATAATGAGGTAGACATGATGGCCAAGAATCATTTTGGGTCATAGAAATAATTTTTTTATACTATGTGGCCCAAAATTTAACGTTGGTGAACAAAAAAAATATACTTCTTTAGATTGAGAGATACCCCAAACTCTCTACACCTCTCAAAAACTTTCTCAAGATATTTCATATGATCTTCACCTACCCATGAGAAGACTATGATATCATTCAATTAAATAAGGATAAGCTAGTTTATGAAGCCCTTAAAAACAATATCCATGGCCCTTTGGAAGGTTGCAACAACATTGGTTAACCAAAATGTAATTTTCTAATATGCATATATTCCCTATTTTGTTGTGAAGGTTGTCTTATACTAATATTCTTCTTTGACTTTGATTTTATTGTAGCTAGAATAACCATATAAAAGAGAGAACCTTTGATCCCCCACTACTATTTGTAAAAAATTTCCCATAGATGGAAAATGGTATGTTGTCAAGTGGCATTATCATTGATGTCAAAAAGAGAAAGGAACAACATGTGTGAAGGTCGATTGGTAGTGTCATTTATTAAATGACAAGTTGAGCTATTTGGTCTAGTTGTCATTCATGAGGTGTCTTGAGTAAGTGTGATGGATTATAGAAGTGATGCAGTGATATTCTGATGTTGTGATGATATCATGAGTGCAAGAAGTAGGTTGTAGTGATTTCATGGAGCTTGTTAACAGTCCTTGTATGTGTGCAAGTGTGGCAGTGCTTGAAGGTATAGATGGTCAAGAAGCCTAGTCATGGCCTAGTCAACATAAATGAAGGAGGATGGTATTTCATGGTGGTTCAAAAGTTTGTAGAAACTTATTATGCACTGTGATATCATAAATAACATGAGGATGAGGTGTTAAGACACGTAAAAGTGTCTAAGAGTGTGTCTACAGGACTTGGACCTCCATTCTAGGCCTGTACTTAGACCTATCTTAAGTCCAAGGTGACCTAATAAGGTAGGTTGGACATTATTAAACATGGATATGTAATTTTGAGAATGGGAAAAGGTGAAGAATTTTATTCCATGTTTATATATGAAGTTTCAGGTCTCATGTTGGAGTAAGCAAGATATGCATTTTTGGGCTTATTGAGCTCAAAGAAGTGTAAACACCAAGCTCGAGGAGGAATTTTTGATGCTCATTGGCATGTGTGACCTCTGCATGGGAGGTTGATATAGAGATGAGAAAGGGTCCTAAGAAGGATCTCCAAGCATTATTTCATAGAATAATGCCGCAAGCTTTATGAACAACCGTTAAGAAGCTAAGGTGGTCTAAACCCCTCCTAAAACCCTACTAAGGTAGAGATGGATAATATTTAGATAAAAATGGATCATAATGGATTAGGTGACTTGGTTTTATGTTTAGAGGATCTATTGGACTCTTCCACCTTTCTCCAGGTGGCATTGGAGTGTCACGAAAGTGAGTGGCCCCACAAAAAGGTAAGTTTCTAAAGAAGTTGGATTTGCTCTTAAGTTTTTCATTAGATTAGATGTGAAATTGGATGGTAGAAGAATTATAGAATCCATAATACATGTCCATGGTGGTTTCAAAACAAGATTTATCCATTACCAAGTCTATGGAAATTAGTAATATAGGAAGATTGGTTTTGGGGGGTAATATGACAGTTTAGGTGGTTATGATGAAATATTGCTATCAGGTGCTTAGTATATGATTTGAGGTGTCCAATAGACATGATGGTATTTTTCATGTCCCATATGCCATGAATAATTTTTTGAAGAAACTATGAAGGTTATTTGGTATGGTGAGAATTTTATCACAAGTTGACCTAGTTGACTTGTTTTAGGACTGTGATGTTAAGGTTCAGAGATTTGTCTATTAAGATAGTAAACTAATGTCTTATATGAGATCATGTTGTTTGGATACTAGAGAGTGATCAAGGTTTCTTAGTGGAACTTTATTATGAATCAAAAGATAATAAATCGGTCAGTATAGGTGTTACATACTCAAGTCTGCTTGATTGGTTTTCATGGTGTGAAGAAAATTATGGGATTGCATGTTTGCAAGGTTTTTATGGGAACTTACAGTATAAGTAATGGTTTTAGAATAATTTAGTGATGAACATGAGGTCATTTATCAAATGACTACCTTTTTTAAGTTTCATGATCAATTTATTTGATGAGTGAATGAGCTTCATCTTTGGAGACATGTTTTTATAAGTGCATAGACCTAATAGGACTGAGTCCTAATGGGTGACTTCATGAAATTAAGAGTTGAAGAATAATATAGAAGGAATGTACTGGACTTCAAAAAAATTTCTAAGATGTTTCTGATGTTTTTTGAAGGTCATATAGGCCAAAATGAGTAAGTCTTGGTGAAGGAGATGTTTTAGGCATTTAGGGCTAATTGGGTCCTAATGAGGATTTGAGTTTTCATATGCTATTTCCAACCTAAGGTCATTTATGAAAGATGTTATTATGATGTTTTCATGTCTATATTTTGTTTTATGCTCCTTTATGTGGGACGTAGATGTGTAATAAGCTTAAGTCTTGTATATAAGCAAGTGAAGAAGACCTATTTGGGAGCTGAGAAGAAGAGAGGTGTAGCAAGAAAAAAGATAGATTGTGAAGATGTGAAGAAAGTTTTTGTGACAATTAAGAGAGGGAGTTTTATGTCATGATGATCTAATTTTTGTTCTATTTTTTAAGATCTATGTCACTTGACCTAATTGGAATTTTTTTTAGAAGAGTGTGTGAAGAAATCTAGAAGGTAATTTTGAAGAAGATAGAAGAAAGGAGATCTAAATAAGTTTCATCATCGATTGCTACAACAAAAAATTTGAAACCTGAAAAACAATCAGGTGGCTTAGTTGATGCGTAATAATCTAGGTATTTGTATCTTTTTGTAGATTTGATTCTCTACTAAAGCTAGGGGTTGGTTCTCCTTGTAGGTTTGGTGTTCTACTAAACTAATAGGGGTTGGTGCTCATTACTGGGTTGGTATTCAACTAAATTTGATTCATCACTCTATAGGAAAAGTTTTCCAAGATTTTTTGAGTGATGTTTCTTCCCTTCATGGGTTTCTCACTTATACTTGGTGTACTTGTGGTCTTATTGCTCATGTATGGTTAATATTATTGTTAAATTCATGTTTAATGGTTAATTTATAATGATAATTGATGAATATTATATTTAATGTGAAATAAAGTTGTAGGGCATAATGATTCACTCCCCCCATGGTTGTGATTCCAACAATTTTTATTAGAGAAATTTCTCTAAAGAAATGTTAACAAGCTTGAGATGATCTATAAGCACAAATATGGCTAGTTAGGAAAGTGGTTCCTCAACTAGAAAATATCGTTTGTTCGATGGGGGAAACTTATGATTTTTTAAGAATCATGATGAACACTCATATAATGTCCTTAGGATGTGATATTTGGAAGTCACTTATAGATGGGTACATTATTCCTCAAACTCATCCAACTGATGCAGCAAGGAAGAAGGAAAGAAATGATAACTCTACAGAAATGAATGCCATTTTTATGGATTTGCATAGTAATACTTTGTCAAGGTAATGCAATGTGCTACAACTAAGGCTATGTGGGATAATCTATAGGTTATCTATGAAGGTGAAACTAAGGTAAAGTTGGTAAAGTTTTAAACCTATAAGATTCAATATGAAATTTTGAAGATTAAGGAAGAGGAAAACATTGCAACATATCTCCTCTAGGTAGATGAAGTGGTCAATACTATTAGAGGATTAGAAGAAATAGTTTAAGAAGCATTAGTGGTAAAAAATGTGTTTAATTCTCTATCTCGTAAGTTTGATCACAAAGTCTCATCTATAGAAGAAGCCAATGTTCTAATTTCACTTAATATAGATGAACTCCCTGGTATCTTGACATTCTATGAGATAATAACATGTGATGAAAAACCTCCCAAGAAGAAAGAATCCTTTAAAACTGAAAAGAATTAAAAAGGGAATAAGATAAAAAGTGATGATGTTTCAGATATAAAGGATGATGAAAGTATTTCTATGTTTTCAAGGAAGTTCAAGACATGCTTTGAAAAGTATAAGGTTAATTTTTCCCTAAAATTTCTTCAATTGTTATGAGATAGGGAATTTTTCATAAAAGTTTCGTCACAAGCATAAGTGTGTTCAAGATAATGAAGAATAGTATTAAAATCATGATGATGAGAAGAGGTCCCACAAGTCTTATAAGAGAAAAAATAAGTTCAAAAATTTTGAGGGTAAGAAGAAGTTCAAAAGAAGCCAATATTCCAAGGAGGATTGTAGCTCATTTGAGGTAAGAAGTGAAACTAGTTATTCTGATGATGATGATGGTGATGATGATGAGTATGATGATGATGATGATGATGATGATGATGATGATAGCCATGAAACCTTATTTATGGAAAAAATATATGGGAGATCTAAAGGATAAGATTCCATATTTGGATGTTCATGTGTGGATTTAGATAAAGAATAGTTTGAAGTTGAGATCATGAGTGTCCTAGAAGAGTTACAACATGCAAAGAAGAAGAATAAGAAATTGAACGTACATGCTAAGGACTATGAATACAAGATTCATTTTATTGAAGAGAGACATAAGACTAAAACTCAGGAGTATGATGATATCATCAAAAAATTAGAATCTCAAATGGATATTATAGCTATAAGCCTAAGGTATAAGTAGGAAGAGTGCATCAGATATGAAATTGAAATGTAATTTTTGATAGAAGAGTTTGATCAGGCATCCAACAAGTTGAAGTCATTTGAGAAGAAAATTTCCACTCTAAAAGATATGTTCATCAGTAAAAAGGTTGTTGGTGACAGGATAAGTCTTGGATTCGTTAGAGACCTCAAAGAGAGAAATGTTAGTCCTTGTATCCATGATGATCATAAGGATAACATGAAAGATGATGACATAATATAAGAATTTATTATTTAGAAAAAATAAAATGCTAGCATGGAAAACAAGAGATATAACTCTATAAGACAAGTTAATGACATGAGGTATGCAAGATCCTTCCATGGTTATTTTAATACATTTAATGAGTTTGGTCATAGGGAAAGAGACTGTAGAAGGTCCTCTGAGTATGAAAATTCATGATTTCATGGAAGGAGTATCAGTTCACACAAAAAAGAGGTAAGAATGGATTTTTTTCTTATAATAGTCAAAGCAATGGTCATATTTCATAGTTATGTCATCGTTGGCCTTCAAGGTAAAGTAAGAAGTTTGAGACTCCTATAGTATAAGAGAGAAAGAAATATAATGCATGGGAACCAAGCTTGTAAATTAGGGAAATATAACTCAAAAAAATCAGATAGTGGAGCAAGTCAAGAATTCTCATAGGTTGTTGATTAGAAGAAGGTTGAGGAATTCAAATCACAGGTGCCACAGAGGTTTTGGAATCTTATAAACTTGTTATTTTAGATCCCTATGGATGGGGATGTATCTAATAATATTATTAGAGGAATTCATAAATTAGAAGAAGCATGTAGTAAGGGGGGTCTTTAATGGAAGAAGTGAAAATTGAATCTTTGTTGAGCTGTTGAGTATATTTGAAGATGTAACTTAGCAATGTGAAGATGTGTTATTGAATTGTAGGTTTAATGACTTCAAGAATAATATTGTGAAATATAAGTGAAGGTATATGTTATTCAAGTAGTGATTAGATGACTTGCTTAGATATAAAATTTGTGTGATAGAGTTGTGACAAGGATAGAGGTATGTTGTAAAGTATTTCAATCTAGTCACATAGTTATATTACCTTGAAGAGGTGCATCAAATACATGTGAAGGATTGTAGGTATATATATTGTTTGGAAGAATCTAATATTCATATTAGATCTTGAAACTATGTTTTGAGACCAAATCTAGGTTCTTAGGAAGGGGATTGGTATATTACAACAATATGACCTTGTGTTATAAGCCTATATGCGTGCATGAAGACCTAAGAGGAATAAGTGTGATGATTAGATTTTGATCAGGAGTGAGATATTAAGGCTATTTTGTACATGTTTATGACACTTAAAAATAGGTATAACATATAATTTTCATAATTGAGCATGAAGAGGAGACCTAGTTGACAAGATGTTGAGTCGTGATATCTCATAAAGGGAGAAGAGTAAGATCAAGAAGAAGAGTATGGTCTCAAGGGGATTTTGATAAAAATTGAAAAGGTATGAAAATATTTCTTGTTTTAGTATTTCATATATGGTTATGTGTTTAGAGTTGATAAAGTAATTAAATTTGAAAGAGGATTTCTCTAGCATTGTTTTGAGAAATTTTGTACTAGTTGCATCAAGGGAAAACTAATAACATCTATATTTGTATCTAGCAATCATGTTAATGGTGTCAAGGAATCAAGGGGATTCAATAAGGTATTTTCTCATCTTAAAAGTGAGATAAGTAAGTTCTTTTAAGGCATGCATATGCTAATAGGGGTTTTATGTTACTCTAATGTAATAAAGATTCAAAATAGAGATGAAGAGGTCAAATGGACCATGTTATGTTTGGTTGATGTTTCCAACCAAATAGAGATACCTATTGTGATGACAGAAGAAGATAACTAGTATGTTGATGGTATGACTCTTTTTCATTAATTTCAAAAGTGTGAGAATGAGATGATGGCTTGAGAAAATGAGCTCGATGTGTTTGTCATTAATATGTTTTCCATCAATTACAAAGAGAAGGATATTGTTAGAAATTTTTTTTCATTGATTTCAATAAGTGTTATTGATGTGAAAAAGAGAAAGGAACTTAAAAGTTGATTTCTAGTGTCTTTCTTTGATGTCATATCATGATGACTATTTTGGTCTACCATTGATGAGGTGACATGATGTATTAAATAGTTGTAGTGGATTGAAGAGGTATTGTAGTGATATGTGGATGATATCATGAGTGCAATAATCTAAAGGCTTCTTGAATGTCATGTAACTTATTTTAGGTCCTTGAAATAGCGTTAAAGTCATGAAATGATCAACATTAGAGGTGTAAGCATGATCAAGAATCCTAATAAGGAGGCATAGTCAACATATATGAAGTAGAATGGTATGACATGATGGATCACAAGTATGTAGGAGTTTGAAAAGCACTATGAGAGAATGGGGATTATGAGGATGAGGTTATAAAGACACTCATACAAGTGTCTTAGACTATACGTACATGGCGTGAGTAATCCATTTTAAGGTCTGTATCTAGAACTATCTTAACCCCTAGGTTGCCTAAAAAAGTAGGTATACATGTTTCTAAGCATGGAGTATGCAAAGATGAGAATTAGGGTTCAAGTTGCAGTAGGTTTTGGAAAAATATTTTTTCAGGTCTCAGGTTTAAGGAGAAAGAAAGATATGTATAGGTTTTCCGTTATCAAGTTCAAGGAAGTGGAGACACTAAGTTTGAGAAGCAATTTCTTGATGCTCATTGGCATAGGGAAACTTTGAGTGGTGAGCCCAATCTCTTCATGGTAGATGGGGAATGTTTCATAAGAAGTATCTCTAGGAATTATTTCAATGTTAAGGAATCGAGATTTACGAACAATCGTAAAGAAGGTAAGATGGCATCTAAACCCTCCTAAAACCCTAGATAGGTAGCGATGAAGAATATTTTACTCAAATCATGGCTCATAATGGATTGGTTTTCAAATTTTTGATTATTGGATGTTGTAAAGGAATCTCTCCAGGTATCTCCAAGTGGTAATGAGGGTGTCAAGATAGTGAGTGGACCCCAAAGTAAAAGGTAAGTTTTTGAAGAAGTTGTGTTTTCTCTCAAGTTTAAAATTAGACCAGGTCTGAATAAATCGATGGTAAAGGAAGTATTGAATCCATAATACATTTACATGGTAGTTTCAGGAAAAATGTGTATCCCTTATGATTTTTTTGTAATTCAATATAGGAATACTGGTTTTTGGGGACAATATGAGAGTTATAGTGGTCATGATGAAGATTTTTCTCTCAGGTGCTAAGGCTTTGTGTTGAGGATTCAAATAGAGATGATGGTTTTTTTAAGGTCATAATAGAACATGAATCAATTATTCAAGAATTTTTGAAAGTCAGTTGGTATGGTGATAAGTTTGTCACAAGTTAACCTAGTTGACAATTTTTAAGACTACACAATTAAGGTTCAAAGATTGAGTCTAGTAAGAATAATATTTATCAATGAGAGAATGTTGTTTTTGTATTGGAGAGTGATCAATGATTTTTATTGGAAATTTTACATTTGGAAATTTTGCATGCCTTAGAAGAATATAAATGGCTAAGTACATGTGTTGACATAGTCAAGTCTTCTTGACTGGTTTTCATGGTGTAAAGATAGTTCTGGGAGTGCATATTGACAAGGTAGTTCTTTGGGAAATTTTAGTCTAAGTTATGGTGTTACAAGAATATCTTGATTACCTTGAGGTCATCTAAAAATTTCATACATTTTTTAGGTGCATGATATAATTTTTCTTATAAGTGAATGAGCTCATTTGTGAAGACTATTTTTTCTTAGTGCATAGACCTAATAGGACTAAGTCCTAATAGGAGGATTCATGATATGACCTAATGATGTAGAGTTAAAAAATCATGTAGAAGGAATATAATGGAATTATACAACATGTTTGAGTGGTCCCTGATGTTTGGTGAAGGCCATATAGGCCAATATGACTAAGTCTTGGTGAAGGAGGTGTTTGAGTGCATCTAGGCCTAATTGAGTCCTAATGAAGGATTTAGTTTTCATATACTATTTTTGACCTAGATAGGTGAATGAATGATGTTATTATGATTTTTTCATTTCTAAATTGTGTTATATGATCTAAAAAATGGATGGCCTAATTATGTGTCTTATGATGCATAAGTCTTGTATATAATAAAGTGAAGAAAACCTATTTTTGTGTGAGAGAAAGGAAGATTTTAGTGAGCAAGAAGTCAAATTATGAAGAGGTGGAGAAGGTCTTTGTGACCATCAAGAGAGGGCAGAGATTATTTCATGATGATCTAAATCTGTTGTTATACTATTGAAGAGCTATTTCACTTGACCTAATCAGTAACTTGGTGAAGAAGTTCTTGAGAAAAGAAGCCTAGATGGCATATTTGAAGAAGATAGAAGAAAGGAGATTTGAACAAGTATCATCATTAGTTATTGTGGAAACATTCTATAGGTGATAAAAAATGAGGTGGATGATTTTCTGTTGAGTCATCTAGGGATTTGTAGCTTCCTTTTAGGGTTCGTGATCTACTAAATTTAGGGGTCGGTTCTTCTTTTAGGGTTGGTTTAATACTAAACTTCTAGGGGTTGGTGCTCCTTGTTGGGTTGGTGATCAACTAAATTTGATTCATTACTTGTAGAGGAAAAAATTTCCAAGTGTTTCATTTAGTGGGTTTTCTTCCCTTAAAAGGTTTTTCCACTTATATTTGGTGAACTTGTGTCCTTGTGTTCTTATTGCTCATTTATGGTTATGATTCTTGGTGAATGCATGTTTAATGGTTATGATGAAATGATAATTGATTAATAATAAAGTGAATGTAAAAGAAATATTTAGGGCACACTGGTTCACCCCCCCCCCCCTCTCTCAATAGTTGTGCTTCTAACAGGGTAGTGATCCTTAAGGGAGTCTCTATTTAAGTCCCTAGAATTCACACAAAGTTGGATTTCTCAATTTTTCTTCCTTACATGGATTAAGTTTTCCACCCAATAAAAATACGTGATAGGAAATATAATCTTGGATTCTATGAGTTTGGATAACGTTTTCTCATGAGGGGCTTAACTTTAGGATTTACAGACCTTTGTTTTTGTTTCATGGTCTTGGCATTGAGATCAAGATCTATAGCATGTTGGGAACTATTTGGGTCAAAAACCCCAATGTATTAATAACCCTTCGATAAAACATCATTATAATATTGACATAAGGAGATGAATATTTGTTGTTATTTTGTATCATATACCTTTCCTAACATTATATCTTTTCACTATGCAATGGTTCTTCGTTTGCTATCATGTTTTTATTTTCTCTCTTAAACTCGTCATGTGGGCCGAATATATTTTCAATTTTCACTAGTCCTCTATGCAACTTGTTTGTTTTTAAATGTTGTTTTTGTCACCATAGCTTTCTTGCAGCCCTAACTATAGTTTTGATTAAAATTATTCCTCATTTTGGATGAGCTGGACTATTTTCTCATAACTGTAAAAAACTTGTGAAATTAATTATCTAGAATGAATTTCCTAACCACCATGTTAACATACTCTTATTTCCTTGGATGAAGTCCTCATGTGGAGAAAATTGTGATCCTACAATTGACATTTGATTAGCTTCATTATTTTTCTTTCTTGGCACCACTTGTAGATATACAACATCAAAATTTTCCATGAAATCCAACACTCTACGCCTATAATATTTTATAATCTTGTTCTTTGTAGTACACTTTCCTCTTACTTAATGGACCACTAACTCAGCATCTCCAAACATCTTCAATTATTTGATTTTTCTTTTCTCATACAAAATCAATATGTGAATCATTTCCTTGTTTTCTGCCACATTTTTGGAACATGTAAACTGCAATATGTGGGAGAAAAAAAGTTTCTTATCCATAAGAGCCACTAAAACTACACCCGCTCCTACCCTATTTCTACTTATCAAACCATCAAAGAACATATCCCACAAACCTGAAGCATCACCTTCTTATTTGTGTGACATGGGGACAACAAGATCATCCTCTTGGATACAATAAATATATGAACTAGTTTCCTCAGTTGTATTGTATAGATCAAACTTATAATGCTCTCTAGCTCATTCATCTAATAAAATATTAGGCAATGACATGGGAAAAATAGATTGTTGTATTGTCACTAATTAATTTTATTCCTCTTCTTGATTTATGGAATTAGAGTATAGGGGATAAGGTTCATAGGACACAACATGATAAGATTAAATTGGCGCAACTCTAATTTTAAATCTTATGACATGCCTAGTCCTTAAGAGCATATGGGACTAGTCAAAAGAAAAGAACTCACCCACTTTTCCTATGAAATATCTTGATATGAAAAGGGAAAATAAAGGAGGTAGGTTAATGAGTGATATGTCTTGCGTGATGGCCAAACTAAGACAAACATGGAGGCTTAACCCAAGATATTTTATGACTCCTAATATTCTGACCATTATGTCATCAATTCCTAAAATACCCTTAGAAGATGGATTATACTTAATGCCTAAAATGCATACTACCTTCTTGGGCATTATAGAAGTACTAAAACTTGATTCTATCAAGAAATTATCTACTAAGTGCTTTCCCACAATCAATGATATATAAGGGTAGTGGCTTCTTGACTTTACTTACATGTTTATCCTTAGGTTGGCATAGGACAACTGAAGGATTTTTCTTTTGTATAGCTAGTTCAGAATATGGAATCTACTTCAAAGATTCTTCTAATAGACCCCTCTGAGATGGGATATAAAAAATATCCCACATAGTCATGTTCAAAAAATTTTTCTTCATTTTATCTACAATGCTGAAAGGGATACTGATGGTCTTATCCATAGAACTTGATAAGGGTTTCTCACATCTTCCATCAGTGGAAAAAATATTTTTTACATGGGGACCAATATCCTTTGTATGGCTAGAGTCACTACATACATCTACTTGTTTTATCTTTCCCAATTTTATGACAGATTATTTTTCTTTGAGGGGAATACTATCTTGTACTAGAGGGGGTGGACTAATAGTCCCTAACTTCCTCTTATTTGACCTTACATTGTCCATAACATGAAGTTACAATCTACTTGAGCTATCAATAGTTTTCTTGACATGAAAAAAATCATATGGACTTCAAAACATTAGATTAACCTTAGATTTTTCTTCTTGCACCATCTCTAGATTAGGATTTTTCATTTCCATCAATTGTTCTTGTTGATTGAAATAATTTTTCATCGTGAGGGTCTAAACTTGCACACCATTTACACAAGTATTTTGATTGTGAACTTGGATACATGGAAAATGTCACTTAGCTTATTGGAATACATTATTTTATATTATAAAAAAGTCCTTACTTATGCTAGAAGCATGAATTTTTTTTGCAAGACAAATTATGAAGAGGAAAATTAGGAGTGTGCCCTTAAAACCTGTTTGGCTAATATTTTTGGCCATATCTCTTATTGGGATATTGAGATCCATATTTTTAATAACCTAGATTAAACATCTGACTTGAATACTACCCTTGATTGAAGATTAGATAATTTATGGATATTTCGGCTTGTTGTCTCTTGAGTGAGACAATTTCATGTTGGGGTTAGCACAAGGTTGTACAGATTATATGTCAAATCTAAGCATACATGAAAATAAAAATGGATATTCTACCAGAAGAAATATACAAAACAAAATATATAAATCAACACCAGATTTAACGTGGTTCACCCAGTGTGGGCTACATCCACTAAGAAACAAACCAATCTATTATCCAAATCTTTCACAAGATATACAATTGAAGATTTACAATCTTCCACACCTCTCAAATGTACAGTATTGTCTTTCACTCAATATTTTGTTTTTTCTCCAAGAATTATCTCTCTCACAATTATTCTCACAGTGATCATAAACTTTTGAAAGTTCTTCTTAATTCTTACTTCTAAACCCTAGATTTCATGCTTATATAGGTGTATACAAACTCAAGTAACTTAGCCATGCAATTACAATCAATAGATCTACTTTAATTCTAAAAATAGATCTAATTTCTGAGAGTTAAATAAAACACTCCTACCCAGGTAACTGACATCAGTTAGCCCTAACTAATGTCAATTCCTCCTTTCCTGATCGATGTTAGTCCCTCCTTAACCGATGTCAGTTACTATATTTTCTAGGAAGTTTCATATTACATGATGATCCAAAGTAATTGAGATTCAAAACTCAACAATCTCCCACTTGGAGATTAATTATTACACCATACATGTATAATGTCATTCTTAGATCATTCCTTATCTTTGTTTCTTTCTCTTCAAGTATCAAACTTGAATACCAACAGAAGTGGAGTGTAGCTCTAACTTCTCCTTTGCTAATAACTTTGTAAGCATATCTGCAGAGTTCTCACTCATATGAATCTTTTCCATATTTAACTTCCCATCCTCCAATACCTGTCGTATGAAGTGATACCTCAACTGAATGTGTTTTGTTCTTGAATGAAACACTGAGTTCTTTGCCAAATGAATTGCACTCTGACTATCACTGAACAATTTGTAATCACTTTTCTTCTTTCCCAACTCTTCCATGAACCTACTCATCCATATCATCTCCTTACTAGCCTCTGTAGCTACAACATACTCTACCTCTATAGTAGATAAATCCACAACCTTCTGCAATCTTGAAATCCAGCTAACTTCTGTCCCACCTACTGTGAAAATATATCTAGTAGTTCTCCTCCTACCATCCAGATATCCAACTATATCTGAATCAACATACCCACATAATGAAATATGTGAATCTCCATAGCATAACTACATGTTAGATGTCCCTTTCAAATACCTAAGTATCCATTGGAATGGTTTCCAATTCTCTTTACTTGGATTGTCCATATATCTACTCACAACTCCCAATGCATGTACAATGTATGGCCTGGTACCAACCATAGCATATATTAGACTCCTAACTAATGAAGCATATGAAACTTGTGTCATGTATTTGACCTCCTCATGTGATGATGGAAACTGATCTTTACTAAATTTGAAGTGTTCAGCCATAGGTGTACTAACAGGTTTTTCATTCTGCATCTTGAACATTTATAACCCCATGTAAATATAATCCTTCTGAGACAAATATAATTTCTTGTTCTTCCTGTCTCTATGTATTTGCATGCCAAGGATTCTTTTTACAGCTCTTAAATCCATCATACAAAATGTGTGAGCTAGCTTTCCCTTAAGCTCACCAATGCCCTATATACTAGATCATGTAATAAGCATATCATCTACATACAATAACAAAATAATATAGCTCCCATTTTCAAGCTTCTTGAAATAAACACAATGGTCATATTCACATCTCAAGTAATCATGCTCATGCATAAAACTATCAAACCTCATGTACCATTACCTTAGAGCTTGCTTCAGCCCATATAGACTCTTTTTCAACTTGCACACTAATTTCTCCTTACCCTTGACTTCATACCCAAGCGGATGTTGTATATAAATATCTTCATCCAAATCACCATGAATAAAATTCGTCTTCACATCTAGTTTCTCTAAATGTAAATAATGTACTACAACTAAACTCAATACAGTACGAATATAAGTCATCTTAACAACAGGAGAAAATATTTCACCAAAGTTAATATCTGCTTTCTGTGTAAATCATTTTACTACAAGCCTTACCTTATACCTTTTTTGTCCACCCTCTTCTTCCTTGATCCTATAAACCCACTTGTTCTACAATTTCCTCTTACCTGCTGACAACTTAACCAAATCCCAAGTCTGGTTCTGTTCCAAGGAGTCCATCTCCTCATCCATGCCATGTTCCCACTAGATGTGAGTATTATCCTGCATTGCTTCTTCAAAACTTTTTGGTTCACCATTATCAGTCAATAATAAATAAAATAGAGAAGGTTTAAATCTTTCTAGAGATTTACTTACCCGTTGTAACCTTCTCAAGGGAGTTTTGGGTACATCAGGCTCATTCTGGACCTCCTTGACATTTGTATCCAAATTTGTCAGTGACCAACGTCGGTCACTTGTAATTGATGTCGATTCTGATAACTAATATCAGTTGGGATCTTCTATAACCGATACCGGTTCTGTTGACTGATGTTGATCAGGGATCACCTGACACTAGTTACTATGTAACCCTGTCGGTATTACTTTAAAATTCAAGAGTTCATTTTCATTCATAAAATTCTCAACCGGTTCATCCTTGGGTACCAAAATTTGATCCATGTACATTCTTTATTCATTCCATTCAATGTCACGACTCATAATAATTTTAGAATTCTCTAAATCCCAAAAATGGAATCCAAAATCACCAGATCCATAACCAATGAAAGTGCATCTCTTCGATTTTGCATCCAAATTTTTCCTATTTTCCTTATCAATGTGCACAAAAGCTTCTAAACCAAAAACTTTAAGAAAAGAAATATCTACCTCTTTTCCGGTCCAAGCTTCCTCTAGTATTCCTCCATCTAGTGAACTTGAAGACCCATGGTTAATCAAATAAACTGATGTATTAACTGCTTCTTTCCAAAAATTATAAATGTAATCCAGAATGTATCCTCATACTTCTAACACGTTTCATGATTGTCCTATTCATTTTTTCTTTAACACCATTCTCTTGTGGTGTTCTTGGAACTGTTCTTTCTCTACATATCTCATTCACTCAACAATAATTATTGAAATCCTTACTACAGTATTCACCACCATTATCATATCTAAGGCACTTTAAATTTGAATTTGATTCATTATCAACAAGGGATTTCCATATTTTAAAAGTCTCAAAAACATCAAATTTATGTTTAATACAATAAACCCATACCTCTGTTGTAGCATCATTAATGAAGTAACATAATACTAGGATCCTCCATGAGAAGATACCTAAGTTGATCCCCGCGCATATGAGTGTGAAAGCTCCAATTTATGCTTCTTCTTAGTTGCCCCAACTTTGAGAATTCTCACTCTCTTTTTCTTTCCAAAGATAAAATGCTAACATAAATCAAAATCAAAATCTTGCAAATCTGATAACTTACTCTTAGCCTTTAAGATTTGCATTATTTTTTGACTCATATGGCCCAACTAATTATACCACACACATGCATCTAAATCTGAAGTAGATAATGCAGAAAAAGAATTAGTAACATAGATAGATAAATATAACGTTCCTACCTTCTTACCTCTTGCCACAATAAAAGAACCCTTGGTGACTTTCCAAGAGTCTGTTGTGAATGTAACCATGCAACCAAATTCACCTAATTTCCCTAGGGAAATAAGATTCCTCTTGAGGCTTGGCACATGCCTCACCTCTTTCAATACCCATGTATTTTCAATCTACAATTTTAAATGAACTTCCCCTTTACCAATAATACTGCAAGGATTATCATCACCCAAATAAACATGTCCAAAATTACCCTAGACATAGTTTTTGAAATAACCCTTATTAGGAGCTACATGGAAAGAACCTCCTGAATCTAAAACCTATTATTCAATTCTACTATCTAAATAAAGAATAAGAGCATCTTGCATTACCTCTGTTGCTGCAAGATTTTCTTCTTTACCTTTGTTTGGTTGTTGGTTCTCTTTATCCTTTGACCAACAATATTTCTTTACATGTCCTTTCTTTCCAAATTTCCAACAAGTAATTCCCTTACCTCTGGATTTAGATCTACCATCCCTTGACTTTTATTTCCCATTATTACTCTTGGATCTCTCCTTCTACCTGTCTCTTCTTTCTACGTTTGAAACATTCCCAGATGATTCCTTTCTACTTTTCCTGTGAATTTCTTCATTCAAGATTATACTAACCACATCATCAAAATTCAAAATATTATTAGCAGATGTTGTATTACTAATAGTCATTACCAATTTATCCCAACTATTAGGAAAAGAACATAAGAATAAAAGTTCTTTCACTTCATCATCAAATGATATATCAACCAATTTTAATTGATTTACAATAGATCAGAAATCATTCAAATCACTAGATGTAGATCTACCTTCATGCATCTTAGAACTAAATAGTTTCTTCATAAATAAAATGTATTTGAAACACTAGGTTTTTCATATAAATTTTCAAGAGATTTCATTTACTCTATCGTAGATGTTGCTTGTATAATATTGGAAGCCATGGATGATGTCAGGCTCAATCTTATAGATTCCAAATACTTTCTTTCAAGAATATTATATTCCTCATCATTCATGTTCGTAGGTCTATACTTTTTGTC
The DNA here is from genome assembly GCA_019776745.2 of Taxus chinensis. NCBI lineage: Eukaryota > Viridiplantae > Streptophyta > Pinopsida > Cupressales > Taxaceae > Taxus > Taxus chinensis. Next base: position 170,730,100 of record CM034149.1, read on the forward strand.
TAACGGTAAGTACAAATATCTTTGATACAGATAATCCTCAATCTTCATCTTCCATAATTGATAATTTCGGTCGTCAAACTTCTCTACCTTGTATTTGTTTTCTTATGCCATTGTTCTAGCTCCCACTCAATTAGAAAACTCTTTATGATTAAATTTATCAACACATAAAACCCTCAAACAAATCTCTAATACCAGTTGTTGGGGTTAGCAAGGTTTTATAGATTATATATCAGATCTAGGCATACATGCAAATAAAAACGGATATTCTACCAAAAGGAATATACCAAACAAGGGATATAAATCAACACCATATTTAACGTGGTTAACCCAGTTTGGGCTACATCCACTAAGAAACAAGCCAATATATTATCCAAAGCTTTCACAAGATATACAATTGAATATTTACAATCTTCCACACCTCTCAGATGTATAGTATTGTCTTTCACTCAAGATTTTTCTTATTCTTCAAGAATTCTCTCTCTCACAATTATTCTCATAGTAATCATCAAAATTTGCAAGTTCTTCTTAATTCTTACTTCTAAATCCTAGCTTTCATGCTTATATAGGTGAATACAAACTTAGGGAACTTAGCTATGTAATTAAAATCAATAGATTTGCTTTAATACTAAAAATGAATCTAATTTTCGAGAGTTAAATAAAACACTCCCGCACAGGTAACCAACGTCGGTTAGCCCTAACCGATGTTGGTTCCCCCTTTCCTAACTGATGTCGGTCCCTCCTTAGCTAATGTCAGTGACTGTATTTTCTAGCAAGTTTCATATTACATGCTAATCTGAAGTAATTAAGCTCCATAAATCAACATTTCATTGGATACGTTCTTCACCATGGCTCTAAGGTCATTAATATCATCTTGATTATTGGGAGAATAAGTTATGGAAGCAGATGATGGAGTGTTTGGCTATGGGACAAGAGAAATATAGGGTTTAATACTTTGGGGAAAATATGGAAAATGAGGTGTAGGAAGTATATGATCTATTTTTCTAGCTTATATTAAATAATTTTCAGCCCTAATGTATATTGTATATGCATCCATTAATTTTGTTGATCCCATAAATTGGATCATTACTGTAATATCATAATAAATATCTCACAAAAAGTATTGAAAAATTCACCTTGAGGAGTTGGTTTCAGAAAATCTAGAATCTTGTTTCAAGTCCTCTAAAATCTGAAGTTGAAATCCTCCATTGGTTCAGTAGGAGCTCTCTTAATAGTTGTCAATTTTTTCAACGAAGAGATGTTGTATTCTTTATCTTCAAACTACAATATCATCTCACGAATGGATTAAGTTAGGACATATACTTATATACCATTGTAGCACTTTTCCTTTAAAAGAGGAAGGTAAAATCCTTATTGTGACATCATCCTCAGTTACAAAATGGATTGAATGCACATTTTTGATATCTTAGATGTCTTTTATAGGGGTGGTAAGGTTTTCAGTATTTAATAATGGGATAATTTTCAAATTAGTAGTTGGTATATCATTATGTATGGTTAAAGATAAATTATTGGCTCCATTAAAGGTTGCGAAAGGTAGGTTTCTTTGGAGATCCATGAAGGGGATAGGTCTTAAATTTTTGACGGGAAAAGAGTAGGGTATATAAAGAGGGGGATTGGAATAATCCTATTAGGAGGTGATTGAAACCTCTAAGCTAATAATACATTCTTTCTTATTCTCCTTGGTGAGATTTGTGGTTGTTTAACTAGATCTCTTCTAGCCTAAATTTTTCTTGTGTGTATCCTTCTTATGAAAAATGGGAACTGAACTACTTGAAATAGTATATTTGAATTTGGGAGCTTCTAGATGTGTTAAAATATTCCTCCAAAGATCAAATATCCCTAGGATACACACCAATATTAGTGAAATATTATCAAAAGTGATATATAATTGACTCAAATTTATCCCACTGAGCATGCCAAAAAATGTTGTCACATGAGATTGCACCCTTTGATGAAGCTAAGCTCAACACCTTAGTGAAACATGGATTGACATTCAAAATATGGGAAAATGATAGCTTTAAGGTAAATCTCTAGAAAATTTTGCTTCCTTCTATTCTACCTCATTGTAACTAATCTAACCAGCACTAAAGTAATTTTATCTAATCCTACCATAAGAATTCCAAGGGACAAGAGTTTAGAAGAATAAAAGATGAAAAATAAAGGTGAAACACTAAACTAAAAAATAGTTCAATTCTATCTTGAAAGATACATATATAATATTACATGTGAAGTTCTAAAGGAATGTGCACATAAATTATGGGAGAAATAACCTAGATGAGACTTAAATGTATGAGAGGACTGAGATATTCACATTAAATGCTAACGTTTTCAAAAAAAGAGATAACACTTTCATAAACTATAAAAAAATTATCCATTTACAAATCCATGGAGTAGAAGTGAGTGAAACTTCATGAACACATTACAGAGGTCTATGAGAAAAATATTATTTCTCAAAAAGGAAGATCTCTATAAATTATTAGAAAAGACCATTTATGTATACCCATATACTCACATTTATAGAAAATAGAGAGGAGGAAAAATAGAATCAGATCACACCCGCAAATGAATAAATTCAACAACTCTGTCAACAACTAAGGACCAATTGATGTTCAATTTGTAGGCCAAGTATGGGCACCTAACATTTCTTTAATCACACGCCATCAGACCATCTGGAAAAGAGGGAAGCATTATTCAAGATTTAATGTTAATTTTTGGGGTGGTTGGGCATGTTGATCTTAGTTAGGCATGTATTTTCTATACTCCATGGTTTTTTAGACAATCTGATATATTTCTTATATCCTATGGATTTTACACCATTTGGAAGATCTTGGATGATATGTGATTTTGTTCCTAACTTCTACCTTTAATTGATGATCTCTCCATTCCATTTCATAACTTTGGTTTACACTAGTATTCCACAACCTTCTTATTTCTGTTTAGTATATTTGATTCTTGTACCTAGGATCCTTTGTTTTCTGTATTTACTCTAACCTGCATAATTTCTCTCTCTTATTCATCCCATAGATTTTCATCCCTATGAGGGTTTCATTTTCCAATGGAATCCTCTTTTTCCCGTGGATCTCATTCACTCCTTTTCTTTCACTCCACAATGTTTCATGTCTTTATTATTTTTTCCATGATATATAACGTGTGGCCTTTCTACTTTACTACATATATTTTATAAATTTTGCAATACACTATTTCTTCAATCCACATAGCACCATGTTCCTGTTAGTGCAGAATCACAGCACTCCCAAATGGACTCATGTGTGAGTGGTGCATTGGGTTTGATTTCACAACATGGGACCATCTCTCAAGTTGTGGGACTTACAAAACTTGAGATGGACGTCCGAAGAAAGTCAATTCTTGCCTCCTAATCTACCTACCACGAGCTACTCTAGTGCAAGAAGAATCTTACTAATCCTAATCTAACCACTCCAAGGGACCAGAGAGAAAGAGAGAGTGAAAGAAAGCCTACACTAAAGAGGTGATACACCAGAGAAGGGAAAGAGTGAGATGCTTTGTTAAGGGAGGATGAAACAAGGTAGGAAGGAAGACGGGAAGGTCAGGCAGAAGTGACTCAAACCCAAATCCTAATCCATGATCAAAACTCCATGAAACACAATGCCCTACACCTGTAAATGCAAAATACATGCACATAAAATAGATTTGAAAGGGAGAGGCATGAGGAGACAACAAAACAATGCAAAGGGTTGAGGAAACACCACAAAAACACATTTTATTTCTCTATATGGGTGCACAGACCATTACATTTCTACTTAAAGGTGAAAAAATGCTTTCCAAGCATAGGAGAAGGTTTTTAACTCAAAATGGAGTTGGGAAAATAAATTTGATAGAGTTTCCCTACACCCAGAAATCTCTCCCCCTTCTCAAATGAGAAGTGTTACAATATATAGAAACAAAAAGAGAGAGAAGAGGGAAAATTTGAATCCTGTTTCAACCACCACGGGATATGCAGATCCTACCTTGAAGACTCAACCACTATCAATCAATGCCCATTTCAAATTTTCCCCAAATCTATCGATTCATGCTCCCTATGTCTGTCCATCGTATTGAAGAAGAACGACATATCGAATCAAATCAGATCCGATAGCTGAGGAAATCAGATTCTGCTTTAATGGCCTGGAAGAGATTTTCCCATTTTCACCCACCAATGCCTACAAAAAATGATATTTTATGTCTCCATGGCATAGAGGGTGTCGAGAAGTTTCCAAAAAGTATTCTCCCACCCAAATCTAATTTCTCAGTCAAAAGATATGGCCATTTGAATTTTTTTAGGTCGCGGTCACATAATATTTAAATGATTCTGTCTGTATCAGGCCATGTGGCAACTCTGTGCTCATTTGAGTCTTGACTCCTTCCTTTTCTCTTGGAATAGCGCCCATGTGACACGTGGTGACATTTTCAGGTTTCCCTTTTTCCCTTGTATTCTTCCTGAGTATTTTCCATAGGCAGAGGCATTGTATTCGACCCAAGACATGTGGAGGCTTCCACATATGCTTTTGGACCTTTCAACAGTCACCTTAATCATTTCGGACTCTAGGACACATGGAAGGCTTGCGCTTGTCTGAGAATTTCTTTGGGACTTTGCCTTTGAAATGGTGTCGTTTTGACACTTGGCTTCCTCCACTGGTCTGCCTCTATTTTGACTATTCACCCCCGACTCTATCTCCCTTTTGGGACCTGGGACACATGGAAGGCCCACACTCATTTGACAACCTACTCAAGGTCTCACTTTTGAATGTGTGTTGTTTGGACACATGGCACCTTCCACCTACATTCATTACTTAGCCATTTTGGGCCCATTCTCTTTTTGACCTTTATTGACCATTGGCTACGTGGAGGGATGGCACAAGTTTGATTCTTGACCTTGGGCTCCCATTTTGGAATTGCACTAAGCTGACACTTGACACCTTCCACCAAGTTGACTTTTCAATGGCCAGTGTAACTTTTGGAGCTCTAGACATGTGGAGGCTTAGCGCTTGTTTGAGCCTGCCCCTTTGGTTTTAACATTTGGGGGTGCATTGTTTGGACACTTGGAAGCTTCCATTATCTCTCCCTTACTTAGTTGATTTCAGGGTCCATCCTGAACTATTTAAGAGCCCAAAGACTTTGAATCTTCATTGTTTCTTTTCTTTTGAGTCTCTAGTTCCTTTGACACTATTCGGCCTCCTTCCCCAACCCTGTTATTCCATTTTAGAACTTGTTTGAGTTCCTCCTTACTTGTCTGTTGGATTTGAAGCATGGGCTCGCTTAACAAAGCCGTTTTCTTTAATTTCTTCCTGTGTAGGGTCAAATCTGACTTTTTTGGGTCTCTGTTTTCTCTTATGTCATTTAGCCTCATTTTCCCCTACGCTTGTTTAGTTGAACTTACCTGTAACCCTGCTTGTCATTCTAGAAAGTGAGTTCATGGTTCTAAATCGTTTCCTCCATAGTTTCTTTAAGTGTGGGGCTCGTTTTGACCAAATTTTCTAGGGGTGAATTTGAGATAACAATTTGGTAACTCACGGGGAAATCTTCCTGCTAGATGAAGAGACCAGTAGCCTTAAAACATCCATAGGGCATGGAGTCAAGAATAATAGCCTGTTACTGATCCTTTTTCTTTGAAAATATGATCCCCAAGCTACCACGAGCTCGAGTGCTTGCACTTGCTGACTCTGAGCCTTCCCGCGCATCTACACTCTCAATTTTCATAAGAAAATATTGAAATGGAGTTTCTAAGAGTAGAAAATTGTATTGACCTGGGGCTTTCATTCATCCCCGAGATGGACTGTAGGCATGTTGAACTATATGGTGATATAACCTCGGAGAAACAAAACACAAAAACATGCACTATGTACAAATATAAAATCATACATGCCTCAAATGAGACATGTAAAGTGTGCACAAGCACTTTTTATGCTGGAAGCAAATCTACTCCTACTCCTACACTAACTAAAGAGATGTAAAGCTAAACAAAACCTGCCATAAGTAGGGAGAAATAGCTCCCTTTTCTCAAAGCGGGCAACCAAGCAAATGATTTGACACTGAATATGGTTGTCTGTATGAGTGAAAAACTGACAATAAGCCAGTCTTCCACCTATATCATTAAGGTATCAACATTAATGGGGAGCACTTCATCAATCTAATTAGCATTGGAATCTTGGAGGTTTTGATGATGACCCTTGGTACTTTGATGCTTATCCTCATGCCCTACGGTAGGCATGACTAGTTTTGGCTTCTCCCTTGGCTCGAATGAAGCCAATTACCTGATTGGGCAAGGTATGGTCCTTTGAATCTACCCATGGTTATGAACTCTAACTCCAAAAATGGAGTAATTTTGTGGACCTTCTTGGATGGATGGTGAGAGAGATATGATGACATCTCCTTTCCTTTTCTCTTCCTTCTCCTGTGAAGAACAGGGAAGACTCATACCTTCCAACTTTGGTTCTAGAGGGCTATTGTGAGACACAGGCTACTATCATTAAATTCCCTCCATTATAGCAGCAGGATCATGTGCTTGGAAGATGGGTGGAGGAGTAAATGATGTAATCTCCATGGGCTCCTCTCCATCAAAGAAATCCTCCAAGTCAAATAGATAATTTTCCTCCTAATCTGTAACTTGATCACCATGGCTCCCTTTGTCCTCAGACATGAAATTTGAAAGCTCAAACTCTTATTCAACATCAGATCTTGAAGGGGATGAAGTGGAAGGAAGAAATGAAGGTTCTCCTATAGCTTGCTCCACACTTGGAGCCTCTAAAACTGTATGGTCCTCCTCTACTACAAACTCAGCCTTAGTCACTACTGGTTCTTCAACTCTGACCTCCTCTATTGGCTTGACCATTAGGGGGATCTTTGTAAACCTAAATTTGGTAGCCCAAATCTTTAGATTTCCTATTATTTTCCTTGATTGGATTCTTGAATCTCTTCCAACATGGACTTGGGAAAGCAATGGGAGTGACAGGTTGGGGTTCAACCAGCTTTGCAATTGTTTGTGGTAGGGAGGGGAGTGTAACTTCTTGTTTTTTTGGAGGGGATGACTGCTTGGAAGGGAAAAGGGGAGAAGAATTTAATTGGGGTGGAATATCAGGAGATGGAGAAGAGAAATCAACTCTTGTAGTAGCAATTGAGGGGCTTGACTCATGACACTGCTAAAATGATAAAGATTGAGGAAGAGGAAAAGAAAAGCTAGGAGGTGGTGGACTTACCCATTGAAAAGGTTGTCTTGTATCTAACTCATAAGTCTCAATCTCCTCAGTCCATTGTGCAAGTTGAGGCAACATTTCAACCTTGAATTCAATCTTCTCCTGAGGGTTGTAGGGTCTTGGAAAAGGGCCTTCCCATGCTTAAGGTTCCTTACAACCAATCTTGAATGCCTTCATTTATTTTGTAGCCCTGGATTGCACCATGCGAGCATCCATTTTTTGGATATTCTCCAAAAAACAAGAATTTTCTATGTAGCTACCACCATTATATGTACCCCCTTGTTCTTGATAAGCTTCATGGCTGAACTAGTTTTGACCCCATTCATATGGGTAAGCATAATGGTTCTGGATCTGATTATAATACTGATTTGGTGAATTTGGGAAATGCAATGGAGGTGAACTGCATTGTAGTTGTAAGTGTGAGGTCTATGAAGGGAATGAAGTCATGATTGCACAACTTCATAGAATGGGAAAAAATGAAAGAGATGAAAGAAGAAAATGGATGAAAATGAGTGTAAATGGATGGAAAAGGTTTGAAACTCAGAATATGGGTTATTGACTCGATGGAGTCACCATATGTGCTTGTATGTGCCTCAAAAGGCTGAACCTTAACAAGAACACACCAACCTACTAAGATGGAGTGGTAAGGTGCTTCAGACCCGTCCCACCGAACGTGCCAAAATTGTTAGTGCAGAATCACAGCACCCCTGAATGGACTCATGTGTGATTGGGTCATTCAGTGTGATTGCACAACATGGGACCATCTCTCAAGTTGTGGGACTTACAAAACTTGAGATGGATCTTCGAAGAGATTCGGCTCTTGCCTCCAAATCTACCTACCACGAGCTACTCCAGTGCAGGTAGAGTCTAACTAATCCTAATCTAACCACTCTAAGGGACTAGAGAGAAAGAGAGAGTGAAAGAAAGCCTACACTAAAGTGGTGATACACCAGAGAAGGGAAAGGGTGAGATGCTCTATTGAGGGAGGATGAAACAGGGGAGGAAGAAAGATGGGAAGGTCAGGAAAAAGTGACTCAAACCCAGATCCTAATCCATGATCAAAACTCCATGAAACATAATGCCCTGCACCTATAAATGTGAAATAGATTCATAGAAAATAGATTTTAAAGGGAGAGGCATGGGGAGACAACAAAACAATGCAAAGGGTTAACGAAACACCACAAAAACACATTTTTTTGCTCTATATGGGTGCACAGACCATTACATTTCTGCTTACAGGCACAAAAATGTTTGTCAAGTGTAGGAGAAGGTTTTCAACTCAAAATGGAGTCAAGAAAAAAAAATTGGTATAGTTTCCCTATGCCCATAAATCTCTCCCCCTTCTCAAATGAAAAGTGTTACAATATATAGAAAGAAAAAGAGAGAGAAAAGGGAAATGTCGAATCCTGTTTTAACCACCACAGGATATGCAATGGATCCTACCTTGAAGACTCAACCACTATCAATCAATGCCCCTTTCAAATTCTCCTCAAATCTATCAATTCAAGCTTCCTCTATCTGTCCAGCTTATTGAAGAAGAACAGTGGATCAAATCGAATCAGATGTGGTAGCTAAGGAAATCAGATTCTGTTTTAATGTCCTGGAATACATTTTCCCATTTTTCACCCACCAAAACCTACAAAAAAATGATATTTTATGTTTCCATGGCATAGAGGGTGTCGATACATTTCCAAAAAGTCATCTCCTGCCCAAATCTAAGTTCTCAGTCAAAAGATATGGCCATTTGAATTTTTTTGGGTCACGAGCACGTAATATTTAAATGAGTCTGTCTATACCAGGCCACGTGGTAGCTCTGCACTCGTTTGAGTCTTGAATCCTTCCTTTTCTCTTGGAATAGCACCCATGTGACACGTGGCGACATTTTCAAGTTTCCCTTTTTCCCTTGTATTTTTCCTGAGTCTTTTCCGCGGGTGGAGGCACTATATCCAACCCAAGACACATGGAGGCTTCCGTGGATGCTTTTGGACCTTTCAACAGTCACCTTCACCTTTTTAGGCTCTGGGATGTGTGGAAGGCCCACTCTTGGCTGAGATTTTCTTTAGGAATGTGCCTTTGAAATGGTGTCATTTTGACACTTGGCTTCCTCCGCTGGCCTGCCTCTGTTTTGACTATTCAACCCCCGTCTCTATCTTCCTTTTGGGACCTAGGATGCATAGAAGGCCCACATTCATTTGACAACCTACTCAGGGTCCTGCTTTTGAATATGTGTTGTTTGGACACCTGGCACCTTCCACCTGCATTCATTACTTAGCCATTTAGGGCCCGTTCTCTTTTGACCTCTGTTGACCATTGGCTATGTGGAGGGTTAGCACAAGTTTAAGTCTTGACCTTGGGCTCCCATTTTGGAATTACGCTGAGCCGACACTTGGCACCTTCCACCGAGTCAAATAATTTTCAACAACTGGTGTAACTTTTGGAGCCTTAGACGCGTGGAGGCTTGGCACTTATTTGATCCTGTCCCTTTGGTTTTAACTTTTGGGGGTGTGCCATTTGGACACTTGGCAGCTTCCGCTGTCTCCCCTATACTTATTCAATTTTGGGGTTTGTCTTGAACTATTTCAGAGCCCAAAGACTTTGAATCTTCATCGTTTATTTTCTTTTGAGTCTCTAGTTCCTTTGACACTGTTCGTCCTCCTTCCCCGACCCTGCTATTCCATTTTAGAACCTGCCTAAGTTTTTCCTTACTTGTCTGTTGAATTTGAAGCACAGGCTTGCTTGACAGAGCCATTTTCTTTAATTTCTTCTTGTGCAGGGTCAAATCTGACTTTTTTGGGTCTCTGGTTTCTCTTGTGTCATTCAACCTCATTTTTCCGCTACGCTCATTAAGTTGAGCTTTCCTGCAACCCTACTTTTTGTTCTAGAAAGTGAGTTCGCGGGTCTAAATCATTTCCTCCATAGTTCCTTTAAGTGCAGGGCTCGTTTTGACCAAATTTTTTGGGGGCAAATTTGGGATAACAGTTCTTTCATTCTGTAACCTTTACTTTCTGAATCTTCTTAAGTCTATGATTTGAATCAAGTTTTCTAAATAAGCATTAGTGCTTAGTTTGGAAACATATATGTAATAAATTCTCTTCACATTTCCTACTGAAAATCATAATATCATTAAGGTACATGATCACAACCTTTCCTTAAAAATATTTTCTTGACTTGATTCATCAGCCACGTGAAATTACTTAGTTCATTTATTAAACCAAATGGAATTACAATGCCCTCATATAATCCTTCTTGATTCTTAAATTTTTTCTTCCATTCATCTCCTTCCCTTATGCAAATTGGATGATAACTTCTATTCAAGTCAATATTTCTAAAATATTTCACTTAGCTCAAATAATCCATGATGTAATCCATGCACATATTTGGAAACATGTGTACTTGATGGTGAAGTTATTTATGTGCATTTAGCCTTACATGTCATCCTAAATAGACTTCTTCTCTTCTTAGGGCCAATATTTTCCCTTTATATTTTCACTAGTATGTTCTTGAACATGAGAATGTCTCCTATATCTAGTATTTATTCATGACTCATCAACCCATATTCTTCTCCTTGCACAGGGTGGCACTTCACTCGCCACCATTCTGGGCATGCATACCCTCATATTCTTTATTCCTAGTTTCTCTACACCCATAATAAGTGTTGTTGAATCTGTGACCTCATCTACGACCACTTTTTTTATACACATGACCACCACCTCAAGATGTTCCTTCACATTGCATAGTCAAACATGATTCATTCTTATATTTCATAAAATTATCTCTTCCTTTATTATATACATGACCATGTATGGTCTTTCCTTTTTTGCACTCGACACTGTGTTTTTCATGTTCCATCTTTTCCTCTTCCTTTAGAGCATACAAATAGGATTCTTCCACAAAATGAACTTGCAACCTACTAATCTTATCCTCAATTTTTATGCACAATTTAGTTATGTAACTTGATATTTCTCCACATGCCCCATTCCAATGATGAGTTGGTAAAATTACTTTTGTATTATCTTGCGCTAAGATCTCTCTTTTGTAATCTTTAAAACCTTTTGAAAAAATTAATCTAGTAATGTATGGGCAATAATTTACTTTGATTTGTTCCACCAACTTTTCCCATGTCTCAATATTCTTCTTTCCATATTGCATCCAATTGGTTTGAATATGATCCCATCAAATAGATGCACAACTCTTCAATTTTTTGCATGAAAATTTGAACTTTTGGGGATATTTCATGTCTTCATATTAAAAATACTTTTCCATCTCTGTTAGCCAATCCACAATTTTTGTATATTCCAAACTATCAAAATAACAATGGATATCAAACTTTGGCTTACTCCCAATCCTATTGATTGCAAGAAGTAGTCTATCCTTAGGTAAATATTGCACTTCCTTTTCATTTGCATTTTCATCCTTGTTCACATTATCATCTTGCACTCCTTATTGTGTGGATCCACTTTTATTATTACTATTGTCTTCCACAACAACACCTCATTATCATTCAGCGTCCATGGCTTCCAAGTGAGCTTGCATAGTTCACATAATTTCATCCAATTCCTCAACTCTCATGCCATGATTTCAAATCCCATATTCCTATGGTATGTCATTTCAATGCTATTTTTATTTCTTTCTTGAAATTCATGAAAACAATCTCTGTAATCTTCTACCCAACAATCATATTTTTGGAAGATTCGTGTTATGACCTTCTACCCATAATCCACACTGTGAAAATCCACAAAAGATTACTATGTCACTTATCTCTCATACCTTATACCCAACAATCACCCATTAGAAGATGTCTACAATGATTTTCTACCCAAACTTACAAACATGGAGAATAACATAAGCCATTGTGCCTCTCCTCAAGGAAATAAATCTCGCTTTGATACCAAATGACATAAAAAAGGTGAGGGAATCCAATGAAGGAAAAACTCCAATGTAGAAACCTGTTGATGTAGGTGGTATATTTATTCACTTATTTAGTGTTATTCCACCTCACCAGGTGAGTCATCTCACTTAGGTGGACATGGATCTAGGTGTCATCTTAGTTATGACAGATTCTCTTACAAAATCTGTCATATGTGTAAGTGTGTCATAGGAGTTACATTCCCATTTGGGAAAGTAACTCCTCTTCTCCATTATGGAGGAATCTTCTCTTACATGGGAGTTACACATTCACTCCCCTATATGTACACCACCTCTTTTGATCTATGATAAGCCAATACAAGCTAAGCTAAGGCTTCCATTCCACTCCACTTTTCAAATCTTGAGCTCTCATATGCATGCACATTGCTTTACAAAGTTTGCTTGCTTCAATCTCGCAAATCCTACACATTGGTGAAATGCAACTATTTGATGCACGTGAATTCCTTCCAGGTCTTCGTCCTGCACTCCTTCATGGTATCAGAGCGTGGGGACCGGAATCACGTTGCTCACCATCGTTGCTCCACCGTGTAGTTGCTTGTGCAAGCTCTCACTTTTGCATGTGCTCTACTTGCATATTTAGAGATTCTGTGGGTGTTTTTGGGGTGTTTGTGGTTTTCTGTCTTTTGCATGCATTGGACTTGGTTGTTGACGAGATCTTCTTGGTCTATAGGTCAGTTTTGATCTTGCATCTCCTGCATTTCTCTTTGTATTCACGACCTGCACTGGTTTAAGCTCATCTACACCTTATTGGTAGCTCAACCTTCCTCATCGTGCACCGGGCTCGTGGGTGTGTTGACTCATTTCCAATTCACTGGCATGGCTATCGGCCTTATGGGCTCGTGCATTGCTTGACAGCTCATTTTTTGCAACTCATAAATTACTCATTGTGCTGAACGTTTGTGACTGTTGCATTATCAACCGGTGCATCAAATACAACTAGTGTAACAATCAACTCCAGCTCGTGCATTGGTTTGACGGCTCTGCAACGCCACTCGGGCTCATTTTTTTGTCGGCGAGTTAGTGTTTTATTGTGCATAGACATTATTTGCATTAGATTTTTAAATTTTTGCAATGGTCTACCTATCTCTCTAATGGATGAATCACCCTGCATTGTTTTGGCTCGAGTTCTGCTCCCTTGTGGTTGGTTTGGCCGCTCGTGCTTGGCTCGTTGGAATATTGATACATCAGCTTTCTTTGCCTCATTGGCTCAGTTATGAATTATTGATAGCTTAGTTGTTAATTCTGGTGCTCCGTTGGATGAGCTGAGCCTTCCTGCGTTTGGATTGACGCTGCAATCTTGCTTGTGCCTCCATTGTTTCTTTGATCTCCTGCTTAAAGGATCTCTCCATTGCCAACTCATGGTTTTGCAGTTTCGTTACAAATATTTAGACCTTCTTTGGTTGTTTCCTGTCTTCTCCAGTGGTTTAGACCTACTCCAGTTGTTGGCTCGTGATTGATCCCTGCTTCTGCATGGCCGTTTCTGTGTGGTTGTTTAAAACGTTTTTCTGCACCCTCAGTTTGACATCAACGTGGAAAAACTCTGACACAAAGCCTCAGACTCTTCAAATGTTTCATTTCTACATTTTGGGTAGTGGGCATGTGGTCACAACCTACTCTGCAACGGTTTCATCAGCCTTGGCGGTTACAACCAGCACCACACGTGGGCTTCCATTCTCTAAGCTCAGTCAAACATTGCCCTCTCGCCCCTTTTGCAGTCAACATTCTTTTTTTAGTATTGATTACTGCTAAATCAAATCACCTTTCATGTTTTAAGGTGTTAAAAATATTTATTTTATTGGCATTGTAAAAATTTGGGTTATTTGGCTTGTTTTATCAACCCTCCTACGAGCGTCGAAGACGGAGGGCGAGGTCCGGGGTTGGCAGGAGGCTAATCCCCCCTAGCAGTCAAAACAAACCCTACCTAAAATTTCATGCCATTTCTAACGAGTACCCACAGGATACCCTTTGCACCTATTTCATGCACTTTTTAAATGTGTTTGCAGCATTTGTTGACTTTTTCCATCAGTTGCGGGAATTGTATTTATGCCATAACTTTTGACTTGCTGCTCATTTCTGAGCACTTCCTTGGTCAAAGTTGCATAATTTTTTGCACACTACGTGATGGCATTACCAATTTTGTAAATGCACTACTTTTATAAAGTGCCACATTCTTGGGGGGTTGTTTGTACTCTTAGGCCTACACACGCAGACGCATTATCGGCCGAGTCTGACGTCTTGCTTTTGTGCATCTTACATTTTTGCATCATGGAGAGTGCTCTTTCTAGGCTTGAGCATCGTAGGATCGCCTTACAACCTCCGCCACTTCTCACCGGGAGAGAGACCTATTCAGCTTGGCGTGCTTCCATGGAACGTTACTTCACCCACGAGGGACTTTTACCCTTCTTGCTTGGGCCAGTTCCTGCACCCACTGATCATCATCATCTAGAGGACTTCCTCAACACTTATGACCATGTCTTTGGTCACATGATGATGCATGTCTCTCGTTCTCTCTGGTTTCAAGTGGCAGACTCAGATCCACCTCACCGTGTCTGGAGCATTCTTCAGTCCCTCTATGGAGACCCTTCACATTCTATCTCCATTGTTGTTGTTGTTGATTCAGTTGTCTCCTCCATTTCTTCATGTGATGATAGTTCCACTGAAACAGGCTCGCTTGGTTCTACTTCTGATGTCGAGAGTACTACAGAGGACTCTTCTCCTCTTTCTCTCACTATTCCAGACATTGTTATCACCCCCCACATCTCATCAGATATTGAGCAATCTCATACTCAGTCTCACACCATCATTAGACCAGCCTCCTTTCCACTTCCAGTGTGTGAGGCCCATTCCACTCCTCTACCTTCATTAGATGACTCATACCTATCATACATCACTCTTCTATTTGTTGAGACCTCTTATTAGGACGAGTATCTTCCTGACCTTAGTCGTCTTTTCACAGAGTCTACTTGTGATGCTCTACATGTCCCTCATCCATCTACAGGTGTTTCAGAGGAGTTCATCATCTCCGTTGTTGGGAATGCCCAGTCTAGGACTCTTACCACTTACACTTTCCGGAGACCTTCATTGATCCACCATCAGCTGTGGATCCCTTTTTTGTTGTGGAGGATGTTTTGTTCCCTTCACATCACTTAGACATCCTTTCTGCGGATGTTCCTCTTCACTCTGATAGTTCTACGCACGTGGCATTACCTTCGGTTCCTTGGCACTCACTCGCTAGACCTATGTCACACTTCTGTGCACCAGACTCAAAGTTCTTCGTGTTTTTGCCTTCAATTTCCTTTGTGGAGAGGGCAGACTTCCAGCACGTCATTTCTATCCTTCCTAAGGGTAGGCACACAGTTCATTGTGGGTAGCTCTTCTTCAGTCCAGAGGAAGAGGATCTTGTCATCGACATTCTTTTGGGAGACTTCCTATAGCTACAGAGATCAGATCCGTCCATGGCATCTTCTACATTCCTCTCGTCTCCCTCTTCTTCTCTCTTCTTCTTCTTTTTGAGAGATTTCCTCTTTGTACATGGGTACCTTTACAGGCTTGTCTAGAGCTGGGACCCATATTTGGCATCTTTCTTAGATTAGAGAGTGTGTTGTTCTCTTGTGGTGGATGTTTTTCCCACTGGGTTTTCCTTCACTTCTTGGGATCTTCTTCTTGTACATGGGTACCTCATCAGGCTTTGTGTCAGGACCCATTTCTCATTTCTGACTTTCCGACTCATCCTAAGTTACGATGAAGGGGGGGTGTTGGTGTAGGTGGTATATTTATTCACTTATTTAGTGTTATTCCACCTCACCAGGTGAGTCAACTCACTTAGGTGGACATGGATCTAGGTGTCATCTTAGTTATGACAGATTCTCTTACAAAATCTGTCATATGTGTAAGTGTGTCATAGGAGTTACATTCCCATTTGGGAAAGTAACTCCTCTTCTCCATTATGGAGGAATCTTCTCTTACATGGGAGTTACAAATTCACTCCCCTATATGTACACCACCTCTGTTGATCTATGATAAGCCAATACAAGCTAAGCTAAGGCTTCCATTCCACTCCACTTTTTGAATCTTCAGCTCTCATATGCATGCACATTGCTTTACAAAGCTTGCTTGCTTCAATCTCGCAACTCCTACACTTTGGTGAAGTGCAACTATTCGATGCATGTGAATTCCTTCCAGGTCTTTGTCCTGCACTCCTTCAAAACCTTCATAATGCATGGAACAACATGAAACAGAAAGAAAATATGGATCAACAAAAATATCTAATGGGCATATATTTAAATGAAAATAGAGCTATAGGATATCATATTTAGATAAATAACAGTTCATCATACCGATCACTAATAATTTAGTCTTTTCATCTTATGAAGAGTTATTTTTACACCAATATTATCATCTTAATTTAGTGAGAAATTATATCCTCTCACGTCACATCTTCTCCATTCATTATATTCACATTAAGCCTTAATTTGTCCCCATATTTCCTTAAGCACTGAGTTCACTTCCCTAAACTTCAATTGCTCTCATAATGCAATTGTCTCTACTTCAATATAGTATTTCAAGCTACCTCCTAACACACCTAATTCTATAGAATTGAAATTATAGTACCCGAAGGAACCAAATACATATATGAATATATATAATCAACCCTTTTTGTAACTTATGTCTTCATTTTTTCAAAGTTCATGGCTCAAAAAATATTTCTGAACCAATGTCACACATTAGATGACTAGATGTAATAGATCAAACATGGTGTAGAAGAACTGTAAACTCTACAAACATTGGTAAAGGACTTTTCCACTCTAAAAAATGTAAAAAAATCTCCATGACTCTTCATCAATGTATTTCTTCACTTCACAGCTCAAGAAACATAAAAAAACATGATCTACAGAATGTAAATATTGGTTGACTCCATTGTGAAACTATTATTGGTTGACACAAGATTTCATATGATCACACTTGTTGTTGTGTCATAAATACATTCATAAGGCGTATCTCTCAATCTTATATATTTGTTTGCATTACCTCTATAATTTTGTGTAACCGCCTTTATTTTCTTTAAATATTAATTGCCTCCTGATTATTTAATGACCAATTTTATAAGTTATGTGCAATATGTGAAAATTCATTGTTGATGAGGAATTGAATCCATTACTTTAAATTTTTCAAATAGAAAAATTGAATTCATTACTTTAAAGGTTGCAAATCCATATGTAATAGACTATTTAGAAGTTTGAACTTTGTTTCCAAATTTATATTTGATATGAAATTTTTAAGTTCCAATTTAGTTATGGACAAAAGTCATAAAATTTTCCTAATTTTTATTTTGGTTATTTATTTTAATTTTATTATATGTTTTATTTTCTTATTAAATTATTTATTTATTATATCTATGAATTTTTTTAATCAAAATTATCATAAAGATTATTTTTTATGAACTAATTATAATGGGTGGTTTTCTATTTGAAGCCACACTTAATTATATTTTAAAATATAAACAACTATAGTGAATTACTCTTAATATTTTTTAATCAACAAATAAATATATTTTTTAAAAATAAAAAACAAAATTTTGAAATTAGAAATAAATCTTCTAGATAAAACAATGTCAAGTTTATTTGATCGACAATTTGGATCACTCTCCATGATCCATTGTCAGAATGAGAAAACTATAATGATAGATTACATATTTAAAGTTTTGAAATTTAACGCATTTGTTCTTAAAATGTATGATAAATAAAGGTTTGGATTGTGTGTAGCAAATTCACATAAAGGAGTTTTTTAATAGACTAAAACCTTCAAGAAAGTTCAATTGGGTGAATATAAAGTCAATCTTTATAATGTTTCCATCATCCTACAAATGTTATCAAAATTGAAACTCCACAACATGATATGACCATCAGTCTAAACATATTTAAAGCATATTTTTGTCACATGTTGTAGTTGGAAGTACCAATATAAAAGTATACAGACTACACATGAAGTATTTAACAAAATACCTTGTGAAATAAGGTACTTGTAAATAATATTTAATCTTCCTTACTTTATGAAATATTTTTTTATTATGGTATGTTCATTAGCTTTAAGTTGTGTTTTATTAGTACAAAATGTAAATAATAAATTTCTTTCTATGATTTTTTAACCATTTCACAACAATAAGCATGCATCTAAATTTTCCACAAACACCTATGGATGTTGTTTCTAAGATATGTTTTTTTTAACTTCCATGTGATTTTCCACAACTTTGGTTTTATTATATAGGATAATAATCATGTATGAGTGATCTAGTCCAATTTTCATTACAAGTGAGTTCTTTCCTTATCCATTAGGTTCATTTTTTACGAGAAAAAATATGAGATAGTGATAACAAGAAATTTTGTTATTTTATTTTATTCAATTTAAATTTCATTTTTGATATGGCTAATATTGAAAATTGATGGTTATTTACATGTATTTATGGTTTTAGTCATAAATTATTTGCAAATAATGTATTTCACTGTATATTTCAACTTGTAAGTGTATAATTTGATAGTAATTTTCATATGGATTTATCCATTTGAATAAATATATTAAAATATTAAAATATATAAAAGAAGTCTTTTTGTCACTATTTTAAAAATAATACTATTATGAACATTATAAAGGACAATAGTAAAAAAAACTTCACTATTTGTTTGGTAGTTCCATAAGTAATTGTAGAATTTAAACCTTTATTAAAAGATATAATAAATTGTTAATGTGTTAACTCCTGTGAATTGCATGGTTAACTTGAGGATCCCCCTCCATTAAATAAATTTATAAATATAATATAAAATGTATACTTAACTATATTGAATAAAAATCATAATATCTCATAGATCAAAGGAATTAATACAATAAGAAAAGGGAAAGTGTATTTATATTAAAGTGAGAAAGCACTCCCAACTATTAAATATTTGACTCAAAGAAAAAAACACTTCATCCATGACTCTATGCATTTCTTATTTTGCAACACTAACATACAAAACACAAGTTTCAAAATGAAGAAGATAAGTGAATATGAATGAACTAGAACATCAAATTTCTATAAAATAGAGGTATTAGTGTTGAATGGAATATAAGGTCATGGTTTCCATCAATCATCTATAAAATTAAATAAAACCACCTCAAATAATTGATAATGTCCTTTATTTCATTGGTAAGATGTCACATTTATTTAGTAATCATAATGATCTTGTTACTACTCCTCTTGTTTTAGCAACATGATTCATTACACCTACAATAAGTTGAATAGTCCCGCAATGCACCTTATACTTTAACTATATTCTTGGTCTATTATTACATAAGGGAATCTATTTGTTGGTTAAGGTCCATTCATACTATAGATTTTCTTCTCAAGTCTTCATAGCTCTAAGCAAATACATCTGGGAACTCTTGGAAAAGTATATGGTCATGATGGGCTTGGAAGCATTGATTGTGATTATTTAAATGCAAGAATGGAAGTTCAAATTCTCTCTACATAGAATGTGATAAAAAAATTGGAGGTTTTTTTATGGTATTTACATATGGTTTTCATCTTTATGTTGGCTGTAATATTCGAAAAATGATTATGAACATACATGGGGGGATGTGGGGAAGATAATTTTAATTGTAAGAATTATATTAAGACACTAAATTTCTCATGGTCGGATAAAGAAAAATAGGAATGTGTACTAAGTGCATGTCATGAAGGATAAGAAGATTTCTATATGTATAAATATGAAACATAAGTTAATAAAAATATCCCATAAGATTGCATTGAGAAAATGATACATTGACACGTTAGAAGGATCTTATATGTAGTGTGTTTCCCATCGCTCTTAGTTGGAAAGATAATTTGATGGCCATCTAAATTTTACACGTTCTTTATTTGGAAATTCGTGTGTAAATTATTGGATTGCTCCTTATCATCAAAATTTAATTAAATTTGTGAGTACCTCATTAGTAAACACACCTAAGAGATCATGATTGTATTACCTTTTGAATCCAAAAGAATAATAATGTTATAACAAAATAAAATGTTAAAATTTAAAATGAAGATATAAATGAGATAAGATAAATAATTAATAAAAAAGGTAGGTGAAGAGTGGAAGTTTAAGGATTTGTGTAGGTTAGTGTAGTGGGTGTAGGGTAGGTAGGAAGGGTTGTGGAGTTGTCAGGTGAGGGTAGTGCTAAAGGAATGACCAACATTGTTCCACTGTATGCAACAAATAGGTCTCAAGTCTGATCAATTCACCTTTGTCATCATCCTCCCTACCTTTACCAGAATGGGAATGTTTGATTTCAAGCTTGCACAAATGGGTTTGTTGTAGAGGCTTTAGAAAATTCCAGAAAATACATTGATATGTGTAAATCCAAACACAACAACCTTTTCCATCATAAACCTTGTCAATGCCAAAATGGGAGCTCTGGAACAGGTTATGGATAGTCCTTCAAAGCATAAGGATAGATGATCTTGGTCAAAATTTTTTGTTATAAATTCCCTAGTGGACATGTATGTTATTGTGGAAGCGCATAGCCAGGCATAAGGATCTCTTGACAAACTTCCTAAAAGAAACGTGGCCTTTGGAACATGTATGTTGACCATTGTATAGAATAAATTTTACCTCTTCAACTTAACTTAATAAGCAAGAGAATAAAACTTACCTAACCTCAGTATGGTGGGGTTTAGAGGTACTCACAGATGTGGATAGATTACGTTGAAGTTGAACTTTGTATATAAAAGAGATATACAATCCTTTTCTATGAGAATACCTGCAGATCATAGCCACTAAACAATATATGATTAATAAGATATTAGGTAGATTTCCTAGCAAAGGCCAGTCCCTAGAAATCAAAGAACTTCCTAACAAGGGTGCCAATCCACTTTTACAATCAAGTCGATATGGAAATAATGATTAATACACGATAAATGATAGTAATAAATGTCTTGAAAAAATGTTTCATTATTGAAAAATATAAATCTAATAAATGATATTTTTATGATAAATAAGAACTATGCTTAGAAATCAGAATCCAAATCATTATCTGAATTCTCATAGGTTGGAGAAATCTCTTCTTCAGTGGTTTCATGTTCTTCTTCTCGAAAGCAATCTGAACTCTCGTCTTCAATATACTCTTTCTTAAAGAAGAATGAAATGTATTTTGGTTCTTCTTCTTCTATGTTAGAATCAGAATCACAATCTTAGTGTTCAAGATTAGTTTAATCTTCAGATTCAGTCTCAAAGCTCAATTCTTCTAATTCAGCTTCATATTGATACTCAAACCAAGCCAAATCTACTCGGATATGCAGAACCTCAAATAGGCTTCCCAGAATTCACTTGTGGCTTCATGGATTCCTTGAGTGGATTCAAAGATGTTTTGTAAACTATCCAAAGGGGTGGAGTGGACAACACACAGATCGAGGTCGTGTAGAATTCTGTATTGCTCCCAGTGTAATGGATGATGGATGATAGGAAATGAATTGATGCTAGTTATTTCATGACCTTGACCACCTAGTGTAATTTAATAGAATCCATATTGGACAGCATGTTAGCAGCAGAAGAGATGCAATACAATTGATAACTGAAAATTGAGGAAGGGAAATAGAGAAGACAAGAATTGCCGGTGATTCTAGTAATTGCTAGCGATTATTGATGAATAATAAAATGTCGATAATAAAAAGTATTTAACCAACTAATTTGAGATTGCGATGTTTCAAGATTTTAAATAATAATATGAGATGAAGAAATTAGCAAATATATAAATGAAGGTATAACATGATAACTGACCTTGATTGGAAATGGTGAATGAAATTGATAAAAATTGTATCTAGATGGTGATTTGTTGGTCCTAACAGGCTCGAAAATGGTTCCCGAAATTGCTCAGTGATTAAGAATAACAATACTGGATAATAATGCATTGATGTTAATGTTATATAACAGTGATAAAATCTTATAGAGAACTCGAGCTCCAAAAATGCGAGAAGATGATCTCAAAACGTGACTATAAATTGGGCTTATATAATCATTGGCGATTTACCAAATCGCCGGCAATTTTGGCTTGTTTGTATTTTTTTAGTAAATTTTTAGAACAACTTACTAATTTGATATTTTCGTTTGTGTTTTTGAGGGATGGTTTTGTTAGGTTTGTTTAGAAGTGTAATATTAGTTAGGGTAAAAGATAGAATAGGCTGGATTTGGTCTAATTTAACTACGATGGATATTAGGTGTTTGTTTAGAAAAATATTATGTGAGATAATATAAGATGATGTAAGATATTTAATAGATAAATACGATGGAGATAGGATAATGATGGGTTTAGCTTAATTAATATACTTAATTAGAATAAATGGGTGTTAATTAACTAATGGTAAATATGGGGTATGATGTAGGTTTATTTAATTAATTAAATGTGGGATGTAGATGTATGTAATTAATTGAGGTGGTGAGTGTAGTGTGTAAAATATTGATATATTTAATTAATGATCTGGACCAAGATAACAGAGTGTAAATTTTTTGTGCCTACATTTTCCCCTTTTTCTGGAAGTTTTAACGTCAAAGCATCAGACAAAAATGATGAAAAGTCAATTTATATGGGTGATCCAACTGCCACGTAATACAGGGAACACCAATGCTTTTATATGTGCTTTGTAAAAAATTACCCCATTCTGAGGGATACCAAAACAATATGTGCTACCAAGGAATCAAATGATAGGGGAACCAAGGGGTTCAATGCATATGGATGTATGATTCACGAAGGCAAACTAAATAGATAGGGAAAGTCAAGAGATGGGGACAAAGGGCACATGTCCCATAGACAAATGATGAATCTCAATGTTGATTTTTTTTTATTCAATTTAATGTTTCAAGGACTAGGGTCCATTGAAAGTAACATACACTTTGAAAAAAGTGATGAATGAACATGTTTTGGAGCAAAAGAGGGGATGATGACTAAAATAGGGGCTAATCACTAGCGATTGATAAAATCACTGGCGATTAGGATCGTTGGCAATTAGGGAAATCGTCAGTGATTGCCCCTAAGGTAAAATTTGGGCTATAAATAGCTGATTACGAGTTCATTTTAACACATTTTTACCACTGTGAAAATAATTGTGAGACATAGCGAAGAGGGGTGAAAAAATGTTTTTTGAGGAGAAAGAAGTGAAATTTGGACGAAAGACATCTTCTAGCAGACATCAAAAGCCCATAATGGTTGAGGTAGGCACTTTTGACCTGTTTTGTTGATTTTTGTGGTTTTAGGGTTTTCTTGCCATGTTGGGGGGGGTGGGGGGGGGGGGGGTGGGGGGGGGGGGGGGGGGCATTCAGATGCCCTAGGGAAAAAATGTAGGAATCGTCGGTGATTCATGCAATCACTAATGATTGAAGTGAATCACCGGTGATTCACCTATAATGTAGATAGTTTGCATTTTTGGTTATTGACATGTTTTTTTAAGAGATGTTTTGGAATTTACATGGTGTTTTTGGTTCCAATATAGAAATTGGTGTGGAATGTAATTTATATTGATTATGTTTTACAATGATGTTGATATCTAAGAAATTTTACATAGTTACTTTATTTTGTTCACAAGCGGAGAATTTTGGTTTTGGACAATAATGTGCTATTGTAATCATTTTGATGTTTTAGATGTTGTTGGTATTATAAGGTGATGATGTTGATGTTGATGTTGATGTTGATGTTGATGTAAAGAAATTTTTGATATGTTGTGAATAATGCTTCTGATATTTTTTGACAATCATACTAATATTTATTTGTGTGTTTTTGTGTTTACAAGTGGACGCTAAGTTGACTATTCGTGATCACATACCACTGATCTTGGATGAGGTGAGGATTGTTATATCAAACGATGATTGGGAGCATGTAGATGTTGTTGATTTTGGATCTGTGAGACATTATTGATGGTTACACAGATGTCGGAGATTGATGTTGGATTTTTTGGAGTGGTGGAATCCTTCCACCAATACTTTTTGGTTTCCTATATGGGAGATCATGATTACTTTAGAGGATGTACACCGCATCCTGAGACTACCTATCTGGGCAGAGGGTGTATACATTACTACTGAGGAAGAGAGAGATGATGTGATGAATAGGTTGTATGGAGAGGATGTAAGGGATATCAAATTTGAATTAGGGGCATTTTCTTATGGTAAACTAAATTCAACTAAGATAGAGGGTCGTACTTAGATGACCATGATGATGATGATGGCCATCATTTTTTATTCTTGACCAGATTCTAGAGGTGGCTGATTTCCACGGATGATGGCAAGGGTTGTGGCTAAGATGATGGACCATCGTACTATTTTTGAGTAGGTTTTTACCCTACTTACATATACATTTAGATATTTGTGGTCCTAGAAGGTCCAAAAGAAGTATGGTATTGATATTGGGTTCTTATTACAAGCTTGGGCCTTAGAGCACATTGTTTTTTCTTGACCAGTGGGGCTACCTTGGGGGATTGGTGATGGGAACCCTGGATTTTTGAGATGGAGGGAGGATGCAGGTCATGGGATGAAGATGAGGACATGATATTATCTAGAGCTATAGTCTGGATTACAGGTGGGAGATGTGGTATGGAGGCCATACATAGATTTTCCTATTTGGCCTGAGTTTTCTCATGAGTTGGTCATTTTACAGGAGGCTATGTGGGTTTAGGCTTGCCAACTGGGTGAGCACGAGTTACTTCACTTTGATCATGTCAGGAGATAGTTTGGGTTGGGACAGGGAGTGCTAGAGGAGTATGTATAGTACAGACAAGAGGACGGAGATACAAAGACTCCAATGGCAGTTGTGACAAAGCCTAAGATTATTGAAGATCATCGAGGGGCCATGGGTCATAATGATGAGGGTCAGATTATTATGATTGATGATGTGGGGATTACCCCAGAGTATACAACCTAGTGGACCCAAGAATTGAGGATTTTTCACAGGGCTCGGTTTACACAAAGAGCAACACAAAGAAGTAGGCAGGTACGTTCTCATGCGGTATGAGGAGCACCAGTATAGTAGGTAGTGGAGGGTACTGAGGATGATAGTGAGGAGGAGGGTGATGATGATTTGGCTATAGCTATTGTAATTGTGAGGTCTGAGAATTTCGTAGTGGGGTGGGAGAAAGATGCAACTCGGAGAGAGTGAGATAACATCCTAGGTGTTTGGGATACTTTGGTCGCAGAGCAAGATGACTTGATTTTCGAGAGGGATGGTGTGATAGTAGAGCAAGAGGATCTCAAAGCATAGTTGGCTCAAGCTATTGGCACAATTGGCACATTTGGATAGAGAGATGGGGTGAGGAAGGCCATAAGGATTACAAGGATTTTTGTTTCTAGCGCGAAGCTAGCGGGGATGGCCCAGGCCAGTAGGCAGAGAGCAGAGGATAGTAGTAAGGCTAGTGGGAAAAGGTCAAGGGCTAGTGGATCGAGGCCACCTATGGATTCTGGGATGGTTTCTAGGGATCATTATGAGGCACTATATGAAGAGCGTGATTATTATGTTGATATGGTCATGAATGATTATCCTGATGATACTTTGTATGTTGATCACTTGGCCACCAAGACGAAAAGCCCTAGTATTAGTTCTGCAAGTGTGGGTCACCCACCTTGGAGACCAGAGTGAGTAGGTGATAGCGAGGGAGGAGCTGGAGGAAATGTTGGTGTTATGGGTGGTGTGGGTGCAGTTGGATATGGAGATTCTTAGGGAGGTAGTACAGCCTCTCCGAGCCAGTCTCTTAGAGGTTTTCAGTTCACTAACTGATGACCCTTTTGATGTATTTGATTTACAGCTCATAGAAGTCTATTTTTGTATTTCATTGATATGATATTGTATGGCTCTTAGAATCCCATTTTTGTATGACATTGATGAGATGATGATTATGATGTATATGGACTTGATTTATATGATGATGAGGTTTTATTACTTATGTTGTTTTGTCTTGCATGTGTTAATGTATGTTTTTAATTTGAATCAATGTTATTAGTGTTACATGGATTTTGATGGTTGAGTTATGATATTTTGTGAATATATTGAATTATGTTTAATTAATTAAATGAATTTAAAATGTGATTTGGAAATGAACTATATCAGAAATATGATGTAAATGAAATTATTGCCCCATGATAGATTTGATACATACATGATGGGTTTTGAAAGCTTGAACACATTTTCACTAGCAGCCTTAATGACTGTTAAATAAGATCATCAATGGATAGTTACATAAAAATTAATAAAATTTGGGATTAAATAAATTCTCCTTTCTAAGACATGAAATGGGTTTTGAACATGTGTAGGTAGAGATAGGAATAAGGTTCTCCTTTTGCACAGACTCATTAAGAAATTCCTTCAACTTTACACATTTTTATTTTAAAGCAA
Source organism: Taxus chinensis (assembly GCA_019776745.2). NCBI lineage: Eukaryota > Viridiplantae > Streptophyta > Pinopsida > Cupressales > Taxaceae > Taxus > Taxus chinensis. Next base: position 170,756,634 of record CM034149.1, read on the forward strand.
ACTAATCAATGCAGGAAGTTTTTCTATAAGGGGAAAATTGATCAATGTGGGAAGCTTTCTTGGATGCTTTTGATATTGATGTATTTATTTTGAAGGTTGATCAATGCGGGAATCCTTTTTTATGGGTATCCATCCTTCGAGGGTATGGTCTACATTTTTAACTAGTAGTTGTCCTTCGAGGGATCGGTCTACTTTTTATTTTTTATTTTTATAGATAGTCGTCCTTTAAGGGATCATTCTATGATTTTGATGGATAGTTGTCCTTCAAGGGATCATTCTATCACTTATTTTTGAGTGTTTGAAAAATGCATCCAAATGATTTTAATACGTATATTTTTAGTTGAGGGTAAATCCCTGCTAGACGATTTCAAGGAGGGGAGAAGATATATATGATCTACACATTTGTGCCCCACGTCATGCCTATGGTAAGTGAGTATAATTATTAAAGGGGTTTCCGCAAGAGAGGAACTTATCCAAAGAAAAAGATGTGAAAAAAAGAGTTGTGGTATTCATCTTTAAGGTATATCTAAGATAATGACGGATAACCATATGCTTTCAAATCATTATTATGATAAGATGGATGATATGACATAGTGACAAGATTCTAAATGTAACTACTATCATGACAATCAATCATTTAACAGTAAAATGGTCACAAGTGCAAGGCGTTCAGAGGATCCTTTTTAGGGTCACCGTCAAGGAAAGTAAGAGGATACACTCCCGACCCTTACTTACAAGTGATGATGTATGAACCGATCCAATTAGGGGAAAAATTTCCACGTTTACTTCATTTTAATTAAGTGACATTTTGACTTTCTTTAATCACAAGATCACCAATTTTAAAGTCACATTATTTGATATGTTTATTATATGTTTGTTTAATACGTTCTTGATAAACCTGATGGTGTTTAAGGGTCATTAGATGTTTTTCATCTAATAGTTCAAGTTGTGATAAGTGGTCTTGCTGATATTCTTCATCAAGGATGAAGTATTTAAGAGATACACAGAGTGATGGAATTTGAATTTAAAGAGGTAAGACAGCTTCGGAGTCATAGATGAGTGAATAAGGTGTGGCTCTTATGGGAGTACAGATGTTAGTTCGATAAGTCCAAAGAGAAAATGGGATTTAGAGATGTCAATTCCTTCCTGCATCATTTACTTTTTTCATGAGGATTTTATTAAGTGTTTTATTTGAGGCTTCATCCTGTCCATTTACTTGAAGATAATATGGCGATGAAAAGCTGAGTTTAATGTTAAAAGTATCACAAAGCTTCTTAACTTCTTTATTTTTAAAATATTTTCCATTGTCTATGATAATTTTATATGGGATTCCGAAACAACATATAATGTATTGATATATGAAATTGATAATAGGTTTTGACTTAGTGGATTTTAAGGGAATAACTTCAACCCGTTTAGTGAAGTACTTAGTAGTTATGATAATAGAGTGATGTTGTTGAGATTATTTAGGGTTAAAATTTGCACCAACGAGGTCTAAACCCCACTGAGAGAAAGGTAGTAGGTCCTGAGCAGGTTGTAATGTTTGACTGGGGACATGGATGAAATCTGAGTGAATTTGACATTTAACACATTTCTTAACATATTCACAACAATCCTTGGTGATAGTAGGCCAATAGTATCCTAACCGTATGACATGTTTGACAATGGAATTTCCACTAAAATTTCCTCCCTAAATTCCATCATGGACTTATTTTATTGCTTTAATCAACTCATGTGATTTAACACACCTTAATAGGACACCATCAAAACTAAATTTGTAAAGGATACCACCGATAATGACCAAGCAAGTGGTATGTTGAAGAAATGATTGTTTAGCGTTATGTGATAAGTTAGATGGAATTTTTGATTCAACAAGATAATCATATATCTGAGTATACCATACATTAGTTGTGTTATCGTCAGTGATATTTATGGGAGGAAATTCATATTTATATGAAGGGTGATCCAATCGTTGAACAACGATGGATACTTTAGTGTTGTCTTTTGACTCTTATATTTCTAATGGGATGAGGGTTCCTTAAGATGTCATTTTATCTACAAACTTATTATAGGAACATGGGATGGTTTGGATAGTGTAGAGATCAAAAGCGCCAAGGAGAAAGTCAACGTTGGCTTTATATTTTTGTAATATTTCATTTTTACATTGATATTCTCCTTTGACTTGACTGATAACAAGTTGTGAATCTCCATAGATGTCTAAGATGTGAACACCTAGGAGAATAGTGGTTGTGAGACCCATGATTAAAACCTCATATTCTGACATGTTATTAGTGCACTCGAAGTTAATTTTGAATGATAACGTCATAGGAATGCCCCGTGGAGGTATGATAACAACACCAACTCCTCCCCCTTCCTAGTATTTAGACCCATCGAAGAAGAGATTCATTTTGATAGGGATGAATTCATATTCATCAACATTGTTGATGGATTCATCTAGAAAGTATTCATGAGGTAGTTGATTATCAGGAAAGGGAGCATCAGCGAGTTGATCTGCAATGGCCTATCCCTTAATAGATTTTTGTGATATGAATTTGAGGTCAAACTCAGTCATAAGCATAATCCATCGAGTGATACAATCACTATGATATGGTTTAGAGTGTATAGTTTTGAGGGGATTGAAGCTAATGACAGCATAATTTTTTTGATTAAGAAGATAGTGACACAACGTGGAAGTGAAGTACAAAGCAAAACATATCTTTTCAACTTCAGTGTAATGAGTTTCATATTCATGGAGTGTGCGACTGATATAATATACAACTTTTTCTCGACCCTGATTATTGTGGTGAGAGACCATGGCTCTAAGGCATGTTCTGAAGAAGATATGTATAGGTAAAATGGTTCCACTTCACGAGGTGGAGTAAACATAGGTGGTGAAAGAAGATATTGTTTAATCTCATCGAAGGATTTCTAATAACCAGAATCTCAGTGAAAATTAACATCTTTACGAGAAGATGATGAAATGGTTCACAACGACCAGAAGCTATGATCTAAAACGTCAGATTGACTGCAACTTACCTTGAAGACTACATAATTTTGTAAGATTGGATGACGGAGGTATTCCAATGATGGCCTTAACTTTGGTTAGGTCAACTTCAATACCTCATATAGATATGATAATTCCTTCAAACATTCCAGTGAGAACATCGAAAACACATTTTACAGGATTGAGACAAAGACAATATTGAATGGGATGAGTGAAGATGGATTCAAGGACATTAAGATGATCCTTGCGTTGTTTATATTTTCCTAAAATATCATCTACACAATCTTCAACTATTTTGTGAATGAGGTCATGAAAAATCTAAGTCATGTCACATTGATAAGTAGCTCCTGCATTATTAAGGCCAAATGGCATGACACGGTAGCAAAATGTTCCCCAAGGTGTAATGAAAGAGGTTTTATGTTGTTCATCAGTGGCGATAAGAATTTGATTATAACCAGAAAAACCATCCATGAGGGAAATAATTTCATGGCCATCTATTAGGTCAACAAGATGATCTATGTTTGGAAGAGGGAAATCATCCTTAGGAAAAGAAATATTAAGATCCCTAAAGTCTGTGTAGATACATAAATTTACTGAGGATTTGGTTACGGGAATGATGTTATAGATCCATTGTGGATAATCAATGGGTGTGATAAATAAGGAAAATAAAAGGCATTGTAACTCTTCTTTAACAAGGATAGCTATATGTGGATGCATCTTACGAAGTTTTTGTTTAACTAACTTAGCATTTGGATATGTGACAATATTATGTAAAGAAATATTGGGTTTAATTCCAGGCATATAGCTATATCACCAAGAAAAGGCTTAGTAATATTTTGATAAAAATGTAGTGAAGTTATCCAGCTCCTATGGATTTAGTGATTGACCTACTTTAACTATACAAGGATCTTGAGGGGTTTCTAAATTTACGTCGATGGTGGATTCATTAAGGATGGTTTTTGTATCATATGGTAGGTATTTTTGGAAGAATTTATCTTTGACTCCCATATGAGATACCTATGGTAAGTGAGTCTTATTTGATCATTTTTTCCAAATAAGAGGAAGTTGTTTAATGGCATGGATGGAATGATAGGTGAATGGTCCTGAAGATATGGTATTGATTGAAAAAAATTAGTCGAGATAGGTATAACATCATCTATATCGATAGGATCCTCAAGGGTTGTAGGTATTGATGGTTCTAATTTAGTAATGAGCATGGATGTACCAGGTTTGGATATAGTGGCTTCAAATGTTTTGGAGTCGGGTTTCTTATAACCTAAACCATATTTCTCATAAGTTTCAAAGGAGCATTGGAGAACCACATCATGTATTCCATGTTCATAATGGCCAAGGCCAAAACCTCTCCATGCACAATGGTAAAGATACATGTGGGAAAAATTTGGATTATCTAAAGATTTGAAATCTGATGTAAAAGGCATGGCATGGTGTTGATTAATTGTATGGGATGAAGGATAATCAAGTCCCCCATAAACAATATTTGTTTTGAGGTAAGCGGGTCCGTAAGAGATAACATCTCCTACAATAGGATGCTATGTGGGTTGTTTGTCAAGGCGGCCATAAGTCTTAGGTGAAGAAATGTGATTAAGCATGAGGAGAGGGTATTCCCCTGATGTCAGGAATTATACAACATCACTGAGGGAGGAATCATCTATAAATTTAGAGGAAGGTATGGATGTGCTAGTAGATGTTTCATCAAATGATTCGAATGTGGATTTAAGAAAAAGTATGTCATTTGGATGATAAATTATGTGACAATCAGCGAAAGGATTTGGATCTGCAGGAACGGTGAATGTCTCACCCTCATGTTCATATTTAAGGCAGCGATGGAGAGTCAACGGAATGCAATGCATGGTGTGTATCCATGGGAATCCTAGTAACATATTATATTTAAATTATCCTTCTATGATATAGTAGAGTTCTGGTAAGGTTTTAACACCAAGTTTAAGTGGTAAGATAACAGTGCCTAATGTAGATATGATAGTGTTGTTGAAGGATCGTAGTAAGACTGTAGTTTGGCTGATAACAGTATTGGTTAGCTTAATTTGATCATGTTGTGGTGATAAAGTTAAGTGGACTCCACCACTGCAGTATGCCCCAACATTAAATTAAAAAAAAAAATCATCAAACTTTATTGTTAAGGTTTTTCACATTTAAGAGTGAAGTGGCTCGACCAATTCACCCACCAACATTGAATTGGGTAATCCCTCTCGGGATTGGTTTTCTACAATGTATACATGTTGTACAAACTAACTTAAAGATTGAGATCTTATTATAAGATACAATCGATGATCATTGTATGATCTGATCAAGGAAAAAAATAGCTCTGCAGACATTATAAAAATACTGCGAACTAGAAGTGGAAGTGTTGGGTTAAACTTGTGTGAATTCTTAATAAAGACAATGTTTTACCAGTGGATTTTTTTGCTTCAGGTATCTTCACTTAAATCTAGTGTCATCTATATTTTTTTTGTGTTTACTTTCTTTCATATCTTACTCATTATGCTCTTTTATTCGATATCTCTTTCAAGTTATCTCTATGTCTTGTTGTCACTCTCAGAATTCCCCTCATTTTTTAAGTCAAGCTTTCAAAAAAATTGAGTTGGTGCCTTTGAGAGATGTTTGAGTAGAGTGAGAAGTCTGGAGAGAGAGAGAGAGAGACAGAGAGAAAATTCATGCTTTGAAGAAATTGGTGCTCATTTGCAATCTCGCCCTGTTGAAATCTTACAGTCCACATGGTTTGATTATTTCTATCTTCCCGTCTAGATGCTTGAAATTGTATCATTCATTTGAATGAAATTGTCAAATCCTTTCTCTATGACCGTGGATCGTATCGAGCATAGTGTTGTTTACATTTCTCCTTTCCATGAGGAGCAATGTGTTATTCAGGCGTAAATGGTGGAGTTTTCCCTCTCTATATTTTTCCACAGTCGTGAGTGACAGGCCTATCTTCCCTATCAATTTTTGGACCAAGTGCCCACGAGTACATGGACATCTCTAATTAGATGCGAGAAGGTGGGTCATTGGGTAACTTTTGGAAATTTTGTTTTGTATGAAGAAATGTAGTTTTCAATCGAGGCCTAAATCAGCTAAGTATAAGCGGATCAGCAAATGGTGCCACATGTCTTTTCGGTGCACTTTTGGTGTGGCACACAAAAGCAGAGACTCCAAACAAGTGCTAGCCCTCCATGTGTCTAGATTCCAAAAAGACAAAAAGCTAGCTGATAAATCGGCTAAGTATAAGAAATCAGCTAAGTATAAGGTGTTGGCGGAATCCTCCACGTGTCCCAGTGGCGCACCTCTAAATGCCAAGTTCAAAGAAGGATCCTAAGTTTACACAGACTTACCACATGCCTCATCGGTGCAACTTCAAAAGTGTGGCCCAAAGAAAGCCCCTAAACTAGCGCCAGCCCTCCACATGTATAGGGTCTGATAGCAGTCAAATGGGCAGTAGGCTCGAATTGACTAAGTATAAAAGAACTGGTGGGACTATTCACATGTCTCATCAGTGCACTTTCAAGGGTCAAAGCCAAAGGTGGTCCCCCAAATGAACGCTAGCTTTCCATGTGTCCTAGGTCCAAAAAGGAGATAGAACCGGTCGTAGAATCAGCTAAGTATATAAGGGTTTACGGATGCCTCCACATGTCAGCGTGGTGCAACTTCAAAGGAAAAATCTGGAGGTAGGTCCCAAATGTGCGTTGAGCCTCCACGTGTCCAGGTTCAGGCCTATGGCCTCACCAAACAAAAGGGACATTGCCAAAACACAAAGAAACAAGGTGAGGCAATGGAAGGAGCCACGTGTCTCTTCGGCGCTCTTTCAAGAGGAAAATACAAAGCGAGTCCCCAAATTAGTGGGAAGCCTCCACGTGTCCTGGGTCGGACATAAAGCTTTCACCAAAATGAAGAAAAAAAGTCAAATGTTGAACCCGCATCAAAATTCAAAGTGGGAAGGTGGGTTGGCGAAGGACTTTGAGGTTTTTAGCCTTGTTTCATAAAAGGCATAAAATAAAAAAGTGAACCGTACCCCCGCTCATGCCAAGGGAAAAAGTCAAATATCGAGCCCACATGAAGAGTCAAAGTGGGGAAGCGGATCATCGGAGCCTTTTGAGATTTTGAACCTTGTTTCCAAGAGGGAAAAGTTAAATGTTTAGCCCGACTCAAAAGTCAAAGCGGAGAGGCGGGTCGACAGAGAACTTTGAGGTTTTGAGCCTCGTTTCTACAAGAAGTAAAATTATGAAGTGAGTTGCGACTCTGTTACCATTCAGATAATGCCACGTGTCAAACCCAAATGTAAAATGTGAAGTTTCGGGCTTGCGGGGCTGTGGGGAACTTTTCCACTTTTGCACTTTTGCATCTTTTGCGCTAAAAGCACAATTTCAATTTCGGGCCCGCGGATCCATTTTTGCTTTTTCACCATTTTTGTATGGGTTTGATTCAAATATTCAAATGAGCATAAATTTCACTCCAGTGCTTGAAATTTGACAAACTATATAATGTTAGAAAGGTCTTGGTCTCCTCTACTCCATGGAATCATAAAATATTGTTTTCAGTAGGGTTTGGTGGTTGGAAATCTAGAAAATGTATTTCAAGCCATTAATACGGGATTCGATTGCTTCAACTACCCAGATCTGATTTGTTCTTCCATAATTCCTTCTCCAACACGCCAAACAGACATGGAGAATCGGCTAGATATCTTGATTTGGGTGAAAACCTAGAAAACATCTTTCGTGTCATTAATATGTGATCGGACTACTTCAACTAAATCAAATTTCATCTAATCTCTCATCCTTCCTTCTTCAGCATGCCAAAGATGTGTAGAACAATATTTGATAGATTGTAGGTGGATTTACAGGGGCATATGTAGTTGGTGGTTGGGCACCAAATCATATTTTATTCCCTCTATTCTTCTCCTCTCTTGGCTTCATCTATAAATGTAAGAGCTTGGCTCATTACAAAGGGTTGGACTCTGATAATTTTTAAGTGTAATTATAGTCGAAAGTAAATCAATACAGAAGGATTTTCCCCTTTTCTCTATCGTCCTCCATTGTCCTGTCATCACCAATCTGGCACTATGATAATTCTTCACCGGGAACTCCTCGTGCTATGATTATTTACTAATGCACAACCTTTAGTTTGGTGGATGTAATCTGGAAACAAAACAACAACCGAACACAAGAATACCATCGACTATGATAAGACAGAATGATGACAAATCTGAAATATCAAAGTAAATTATAATATTAACATGAAATTGTTACAATCTCACCCATGAGGTACTTCAACAAGACTATGGGAGAAACTTTACAATTACACCTCTTGATGGTTTCTTCAACACACCTTTAACTGATGGCTTCCTTTGCACACTTCCTACAATATTTCTCACTACTTCTTTCTATGCTCAATGAGGGAGGTGGCCTCTCTATTTATAGAACTTCCAGGCTTATCCATCCTATCTCTAAGATAGGATAAGAAATCCACTCTGACGAATCATATTCCATACCTTAACTCTTATCTGTACATGTAAGCTTATCTCTTAAGATAAGATAAACCTTATCATTTTACATGGGTTCCACATTTTTAGACTTTTTACAAATAAAATACACAAAATATTTATGACCTCACTCCTTGTCCTTATTACCAATATAATATTCTAATTCCTAATCATGTAGACCCTACTTCTCTAATTACCCAAACTTTGACATTTTAACATTACCGGACCACTTACGACAAATATTTACTTTTTATAACATTCCTATTGTACTTTGACTGTTACCGTACTCCACATTATTGGTGACACCGTACTGATGGCACCGTTATCTTCTATCAGACGCTACTACTAATTATACTTAACAACATCCTATTCCTAATACATACATTAATGAAATAGAAATTATGGAGGAAAATTTTAGTGTCGACATCTTCCCCCTTCCTAGCTTCTACTCCATCCTCGGAGTAGACTATTCTGGTGCTTGGAAAATCTTCAACTTGTCGTGGTTGACCCACTTCGTAATGGGAGTGCCATCCAATTCCTCCAGTCGGTACGTACCATTTTCATGCACAGCTGCTATTTTGTAGGGCCCCATCCATTTTGGAAGAAATTTTCTCTGTTTTCTTTTTTTGTATCTGGAATCATATACTAGAACCAAGTCATTCACATGAAATGGAGACCACCGGATCTTTTGATCAAAGTATTCCTTCTGCTTCATTTTCTTCTTATAGCTTGTATCCTTTGCTATTTCTCTCATTTCCTCCAGCAAATGAAGATGTACCAACCTTTCTTTTACTGAATCACTTTCATCCATCCTTTCATTTTTCATAACTCTCACAGTGGGAATATCAAACTCAATAGGAAGAACTGGATCAATGCCATAGGCCAACTGAAATGGGGAGTATCCTGTTACTGACTTTGATGTTGCCCTATATGCCCACAATGTTGCATGAATCCTTTTATCCCATTTATGTACCTACAAGGCTGCATCTTTTGCTAGAATTTGACACAACACAAAATTTGTTTGTTCCACTTGTCCATTTGTGTTTGGCTTGTATGTTGTTGCCTTCCTGTGCTTAATAGAAAACTTATTGACTAGGGCTTCTACCACTTCATTAATGAAGTGGCTTCCTTGATCTGTTACAATTTCTAATGGGCAACCAAATCTGGTGACAATGCGTTCATACATGAACCTTGCCACTTCATCCATGGAAGCTGTTTTTAATGGCCTAGCTTCAACCCACTTGGTTAAGTAATCTGTGGCAACTACAATATACTTATTTTGGCGTGATGTAGTTGGAAATGGACCTACAATATCTATTCCCCACTTTTCAAAGGGACCAAGGGGAAGAATAGGGCATAATGGAGCTGATGAAGTCTTACGGTTACCATGCGTTTGACAAATATCACATGTCTTACAATAATCATAACAATCTTTAAAAAGAGTGGGCCAGTGATAACCTGCATCCAAGATCCTTCTTGCTGTAAGTTGTCCAGAGAAGTGCCCTCCACATCTACCATTGTGGAATTCTTCTAGCAGTTCCTTCCCTTGATCACGTCCAACTGCCCTCTTGTACTGTCCATCAGGTCCTATTCAAAATAATACTCCATGCATAATAGAATATGGACGACTGGCTTGAGTAATCTTTCTCTTAGTCTTTGCATTGGCACCATCAGGAAACTTGAATTCATTCAGATAATTCCAAATATCTATTTATTCACTAAGGATTGTGTCAAGGGATAACAATGTTGCATCGGGGAAATCATCATCATCACAAGATGATCCTAAACCATCATAGGCTCGAGAGAGTGCATCTGCATTGACATGCTTCTTTCTTGGCCTATCTATAATATCAAATTCAAACTCTTGTAGCAAAATTATCCATCTTGCTATCCTTCCTGATGGGTTAGGCTTATTTACAATATATTTTAGAGCCTGATAATCAGTTACAACTAGAAATTTTTGCCCTAGCAAGTAATTTCTAAACTTCTTTACAGCAAAAATGATAGCCAGGGCCTCTTTTTCAGTTACAGTATAATTTACCTCAGCATTGCTCATTTGTCTACTCCCAAAGTAAATTGGATGTTCATTCCCATTTTCATCCTTTTGGCTCAAAGTACTTCCTAGTGTTGTATCTGAGGCATCAGTGTACACAATGAATGGCTTGCTCCAATCTAGATTCTTCAAAACAGGTGAAGACACCAGGGCTTCCTTCAGTTGTCCAAAAGCTTCATGCGCCTTATTTCCTGGTTCATAAGTAACATCCTTCTTCAAGAACTGGGTTAGTGGTTGTGCAATCTTTGAGAAATTCTTGATCAACCTTCTATAGTAACCCACATGGCCTAAAAATGATCTCAACTTATTTCTATTAAGAGGAATTGGTAAATCTTTGATTTTTGAAACTTTATCAGGATCAGTACCAATACCATCTCTGGATACAACATGCCCTAACAAAACGCCTTAGAACATCCAAAGACACACTTTGTAGGGTTTAGTGAGGCTTGTGCTTCATCTAACCTTTGAAATGTTGTCTCCATTTGGTGTAGGTGGTCTAACTTGCTCCCATAGATGCAAAAATCATCCATAAATACTCTGATGAAGGTCCCAATGTAGGGTTTCGAACACCCTATTCATCAAATGCTAGAATGTTGCTGAAGCATTACACAACCCAAAAGGCATAACTCTATAAGCAAATGTTCCCCAAGGAGTGGTGAACGTGGTCTTCAGCTGATCTTTCTCTGCTATACGAACTTGGTTGTAGCCGCTATATCCATCAGCAAAACTATAGCACTCCTGGCCAGCTACTTCATCCAAGATCTGATCTGAAAATAGAAGAGGGTAATGATCCTTCTTTGTTGCCTTATTGAGCTTCCTGTAATCAACACAAATGCGTAGCTTCCCATTATTTTTTATTGAGATCACAATGGGAGAAACCCATTCTGAATTCTCCACAGCAAATATGAATCCTGCATCAAGCAACTTATCTATTTCTTCTTTTACAATCTTGGAAAAATTAGGATTCATTCTATATGGCATTTGCTTTATGGGTTTAGCACCATCTACCAGCTCAATACAATGTTCTACCCAACTTACTTGACAGAGTTCCTTGTAATCAAAAGTGAATAGGTGTATGTACCTTCGAAAGAGCTGGAGGTAGGATTCCTTCTCACTCTCCATCACAGCATCACCAATCTTTATTTGTTGGAGACGATCATCAACTTCTTCAGATAATTTTATGGGGTCATGAGTTGGTGTGACTGGCAGGATATCCATGACTGAAACATCCACCTCTCTTTCTTCATCTTCAGTGTCCACTTCACTAGTACTAGAGTAATCAGAGGATGTCTAATCATCAGTTTCATCACTTGAATCCACAGGTTCTACCTTATGATGTCGATGGATCACATTTATCTTCACCCTCTCTCTACCACGTCCAAGTGTCATGAAACCTTCATTCCAGTAGTTTCTTGCATGAACTCTCCTTATCCATGGTCTTCACAGCAGCATTAGGTAGGCAACAGTACCATTTTTCATCACCTGAAAGTCTACCACACATACCACACCCATAACAGATATTGCCACATTTGAAACTACACCTTCTGGTTTAGTTTTTCCTTTATTTAATGACCTTAACATAAGTGTTGAAGGGCGATCAATTTTTAAACCCAACATATTCATTACAGACTCGGTCATTACATTAACTACAGCACCTCCATCAACTAATACATCATGAATTGAAATACCATTACATAATACCTCAGCTTGTGGAGCATAGGGATCTGCCTCTACCTCCAAAACAGGGACCTTAACCTCCTTCCTTCTTCGAGCATTGAGTCCACCTCGCAACTCCCACCTCTTCTCAGAAGACATAGTCAAGAGTTGACCATATGTAATATTTGTAGGCCTTTTGGACAGATCTTCCAAGATGGAGTATGGTCCTTGCCCCTGTGAAATCAGAAAATCCTGCACACCCAACTTTCTTCTCCTATGTTTCTTACTAGTTTCTTCTTTCATCTTCTTAGGATCATTTCCATCTTGATTATCTTTTTCTTTCTTTCTTTTTGTTACAAACACATCTACTTCATTATTTCTGCTCTTATTTACTTCATCAAAAGAATTCACAGGTGCTTTTCTTTTATCATTATCTCCTTTACCAGATGTAGAAGCTCTATCTGGACAATTATACTTATAATGACCCTTTTTATAACAACCATAAAAAACAACTTCAGAAATATTTCTTTTTGGACCTCTATCTCCTCCCTGAGAAATAAATTTCTTTCCTTGAAGAAGATTAATAGTTAACTGACCCATCCTTTTGAGTAGATCTTCATACTCAGTAGATGTACTAGGAGAAATATTTGTGCTCACCGGGAGTGGTTGTGGATTCTGGACCAAAGGTGCTGGTGTAGGCTCTACTTTAGCAACAATTTCTTTGGGCTCCTCTTCCATGCTTTCTTCTTGCCTTCTTGCAATCTCCTTTGCTTGTTCAATGGTAGCTGGGCGGTCATACTTCACTCGTTGTCTGATCTCTGGCTTCATCCCAAGAATGAAGTGCTTACAGAGGAGATTATCCACGCCATTCATCAACCCATCCACTAATCCTTCCTTCCGGATATGGGCATCGAGCTTCCTCCTTAGCTCTAGAACACGAGCATGATAATCCCTTATCTTCTCCTTCTCTCCTTGGGATAGCTTTGTGATCTCGATCATGAGATCTGCATATTTCTGTTGTTCACCAAATTCTTCAAGAAAACTTTCAGTTAATAAATCCCATGAATTTTTCACATTATCACCTAGTGTTTCAAACCACCTAAGTGCAGAACCATCCAAAAAGGTAGGAAAAAATTTAGTCCATTGTTCCCTTCTTATAAGGCCATTACAAATACAAGATCGCTTAAACTCTTGAATGAAAGAAGAAGCATCTTCATTAGATTGAGCTGAAAAAACAGGAATCTTTCCCATTTTCAAAAGTAACCACCGTGAAATACCAATCCACAAGTACAATCAACAAGATTTATGTGCACAAATAATTGGAATTACTATAGAAATGACCATGGTAAACTATGGTAAAACTTGACTTACTATGGTAAAAACTGATTTTACTGTAGTAAACACTATTCACGGTAAAAAGTGAAGTTACTGCGGTAAATACTATTCACGGTAAAAAGTGACTTTACTGTGATAAATACTATTCACAGCAAAAATGACTTTATCATGGTAACTACTATTCACAGTAAAAATGAATTTACCATGGTAACTACTATGCACAGTAAAAATAAGGTTACCCTCCAATTGATTTTTGACTAAGTGGGAATATCTCTCCAGAAAATCCACCAACGAGGAATGGTCCCGGCAACGGAACCAAAATGTCATCACCAATCTGGCACTATGATAATTCTTCACCGGGAACTCCTCGTGCTATGATTATTTACTAATGCACAACCTTTAGTTTGGTGGATGTAATCTGGAAATAAAACAACAACCGAACACAAGAATACCATCGACTATGATAAGACGGAATGATGACAAATCTAAAATATCAAAGTAAATTATAATATTAACATGAAATTGTTACAATCTCACCCATGAGGTACTTCAACAAGACTATGGGAGAAACTTTACAATTACACCTCTTGATGGCTTCTTCAACACACCTTTAACTGATGGCTTCCTTTGCACACTTCCTAAAATATTTCTCACTACTTCTTTCTATGCTCAATGAGGGAGGTGGCCTCTCTATTTATAGAAGTTTCAGACTTATCCATCCTATCTCTAAGATAGGATAAGAAATCCACTCTGATGAATCATATTCCATACCTTAACTCTTATCTGTACATGTAAGCTTATCTCTTAAGATAAGATAAACCTTATCATTTTACATGGGTTCCACATTTTTAGACTTTTTACAAATAAAATACACAAAATATTTATGACCTCACTCCTTATCCTTATTACCAATATAATATTCTAATTCCTAATCATGTAGACCCTACTTCTCTAATTACCCAAACTTTGACATTTTAACATTACCGGACCACTTACGACAAATATTTACTTTTTACAACATTCCTATTGTACTTTGACTGTTACCGTACTCTACATTATTGGCGACACCGTACTGACGGCACCGTTATCTTCTATCAGACGCTACTACTAATTATACTTAACAACATCATATTCCTAATACATACATTAATGAAATAGAAATTATGGAGGAAAATTTTAGTGTCGACAGTCCCTTCTTGCTCAACTGAAATTCATGGATCATTTAATTTCTGTGATAAGAAAATTTGTGTCTGTGGAATGATATCTTATGTTGTGAATGTGAATGATTATGTTCTATATCACTCTTGCTTAGCACGTATAGGGTTATACTCTGCTATCTATATTTCTTGAAAGTGTTGTTATATTCTACTCTTTCCTTTCTTCAATTCTTCCATTCGTTTGTATTGATAATCTTTTGGTATAAAAGAATTTCAAGATGTCAGAGGTCCAGCCTTAAGATGAAAATTGTACATTTGTATATAAGCTTTGTTGTTTGTTTTCAATAAGGGAACCTCTCCCATAAAGAGGAAGGACTTGTTGTCCCCTGATTGTGGTTTTGAGCAAAGTACCATTTTAAAACCCAATATGTCTAAATCGACTACATATCATAATCTATAATCTTTGGCATTAATGGTGGATCTGTGATCTGTGGATTACATTTCCCCTTCTAAATCTAACATGGTATGAGAGTTGGTGATTGTGCATGTGCAGGATTGATCTAGAAGTTTTTAACTTGAAGAGGTGAAGAAGCTTTAAGTTTATTTGCAGATCTACAAAACCCTAAAATTTCCACAGTCGTCTTCAAGAAAACCAAGTTTAAACTTCCTGTTCCCACCTAAATATTGTTTGAATATTGGTTAAATGTGGGATAAATTTATGTTTAGATTGTGTTTGAGATTTTGTATGCTTAGATATTTGCTTTTGCATCTTGTTTCAGTCGTTTATGGTTTAAATCCTTTGTCTGTGAGCTTATTTTAAGTTTTTGTGTCATTTATAGTCATTTGGGTCATTTTTTGACTTTGGATCCGAAATATTTATTTAGAGCTAGTTTTCTTGTGGATTCTAACTCCGATCTAGCAATAAAGATCTTTTTTTTTTCTATTTTGGTCTTATTGAAGCTTGTTCTAATCAATTTGTGCCATCTATCTTCGTATTTTTTGTCTTTCGGTTTTGCGAAGTTTGGACCAATACAATTGCTCTAAGTGGCTTCATTATTGTTATTTTTTGTGTTTATGAAGTTGTACCCTCGCCAAGTGGATTCAACTTGACACCTTTTTATCTGTTTTAAGCACAATCCAATCTTCTAGTGCCATCTGGCTTCGCCCTGTCAGACTTATTTGATTTTTTCCATTTCTGTGAAGTTCTCTTGACTACAAAGCTTGAGCCAATCATATTATTCTAGCTAGTTTTGCATTGTCAGTTTTTACAAATCCCGATCCAATCATAAGGATCCATCTTGCCTCATGCTGTCACTAATATTGTTTATCTGATTGTCAATTGCAAAACATGAACCAATAATGGCTTTACATGTGTTTTTCACGTTATCATACTTGGTTTAGTTGTCCTTTGTCATTTGCAAAATTTGAGCCAATAGGATTGCTCCAAGTAGCTCCATATTTCTCTTTATCAGTCTTCTTTTATTTTTCCTCGAACATATGCGAAGGGTGAACCAATAAAATTACTCCAAGTGTCCACATTTGTCAGATTTGTGAAATCTGAGCCAATAGAATTACTCCACATTTCACATTTGTTTGTCTTTCATTTGTGGTAGTAGTTATCCATTAAGAATTTGCCACCTTTTTCGCATTTGTCAATGTTCATCAATCTTGCGAAAATTGATCCATTTAAAAGGCTCCATGTGTCCTCAATTTTTTTAAATAGTCATTTTTGTTGCACTGCGAAGTGCAAACTAATAGTATTTTCACATGTACATCTCTTTTTCATATCTGTCAGTCTGTTAGACTTACGAAGTTCAAACCTTTTAAAAGGCTCCACGTATCTTCTTTTTGACTTAGTCTTTTTTTAGATTTGTGAAGCACGAACCAAGTGTCTCTTGAAATTTTTATTAATTTTTTAATTGTGTCACCCTTTGCAACTGTCAGGGTGTGAGTCTTTACTTTGGCTTAGCCACTTAAACTGTGACACATGTCTTTTACATCTTTTGGACCCAAAATTTATTTTAAATTTGGTCTATTCCACGAACCTTAAGTTCGCCTAAGGCAATTTTTTAAAGTTTGGCAGAAAGCCACCAAGTGTCAAGCCTTTAGTCATTAAATTTTTGACAAGTGGCCTCGTTTAACTAAGAATTTGATTTTGCATTGTGTCAGACTGCGAAAAAGAGAACCAATTAATTAAATACATGTGTATATGATTCTTTTTTAATTAATTGTCTTATAGATTATTAGCTACATTACAAAATGTGAGCTAATTGAAAAGTGACACATGTATTTTGTTTTCCGTTGTTTTTAGTCTTGTCATAGTTTTTTGGCGTGTGTTTTTTTATTGTCGCCGACCCAAAAATATATTGATTTTATTTTTTAAAATATTTCGCATTCGCCTGAGGATCTATTTAAAATCTGACATGTGCCTCTCTTGGTATTGTTGATCTATGCCACGTGTTGCCCCCGCCTTGGTTTTTTTTAACTTATTTTTATTTTTTAAAGTATCTCGTTTTGAGCACGTGTCACTCATTTTTTGAGCTCGCCCCTTTGAGCTGCTAAATAACTCATCGAGCTACTCTAACCCAACTCATTCCTAGCTCGGTTAGCTTTCATGTAAACTTGACCTAGACTAAGCTCTGTCAAATTGATCTTAAATTCGATCAAATCAAACTATTTTTTACTAAAGTCGAGTTGTTTACATTCGTATAGCTATTAAAAGGATCTGTAACTAGTTTTTTATCTCTTTTTGGCTTCCTTGATTTGTTTTTTAGCTTTATTTGTCTTCATTGTTGTCTGAGTATTAAAATGGCTAGTTCTACTAATTTTTTGATGGATAAGTCTCATCTTTTGAATGGAACAAATTATAGCATTTAGAAAGTACGTTTAAAAGCTTGTTTTATGGCTAGGAAGCTTTGGGATCTTCTGACTGGTATAGAAAAATGTCCCATAGGAAGAAAATTTACCCCTAAAAACATCATCGTCTTCTCTCATAGGTCTCTGGAAGCTTTGTCCATCCTATTGCAAAGCATTAGAGATATATTTTTGATGCATATAGGCCATATGGACTCATCTGTAGATGCATGGAAGCAATTAGAAACCATGCATGAAGGCAATAGGTTATCTAAGATTATTAAACTGGTTTTAGAGTTGTTTACAACACCCATGAAGGGGGATGAGAAAATTGTCTATTATATAGCTAAAATCAAGAACATTAAAGATCAATTAGATGGTTGTAAATGTGAATTATTTCAAGATAAGATTATGTACTTTATAATTCAGATTAATATTCATGAAAAATTCATACATTACATCTCACTTATTAATTCTAAGTATCAGAATGAGAATGATTTGCCTAATCTAGATACGTTGTCTTCTTTGTTGATTCAAAAAAAAAGAGTCATGGAGAACTTTGATTCAAAAGATATTGCTTCTCAATCTTTTTACTAACAGAATTAGAAGTTTTCTCATAATATAAATAATAGCAATCATAATCAAAATTCAAATAGAGCTCTCTAGGAGACATTAACAAGTTCAAGGAAAATTTGGTAGCTCATGGTTTCACTTAGAAACTAGGAATTGACTATGTTGAGACTTTTACTCCTATTGCTAAGATGAGAATTGTTAAAATTCTTCTTGCATTGGTTGCCCAATATGGTTGGGAGATTCACCAAATGGATGTTAAAAATACTTATTTTAAAGGTGACTTAAAATAATAAATCTATATGAGTCAGGCTAAAGTCTTTGAAGTCCCTAGTAAGGAACTTTATGTATGTAAGCTTAAATGGTCTTTGTATGGTCTTAAGCAAGCTTCTAGAGCTTGGTATGCTAAAATTAATTGTTTCTTTCAAGATCTTGGTTTTTCTAGCTATTGTTATGATAATTATTTATTTTTTATAGTTGAAAACAATCATATTATCATTATTGTCTTGTATGTTGATGATCATTTTATTACTAGTAGTGATAAAAATTTAAATGTTAGAATCAAAGAAAGGTTAAAAAATGTTTTTAAATGACTGATTTAGGTTTATTAAATCATTTTCTTGGCATGATTATATTTCAAGATCATTAGTCTCTTAATGCATCTCAATCTCAGTATGCTATGAATTTTCTTAGAATATTTAACATGATTGACTGTAATCCTGTCACCATTCCTATTTAATTTGGTGTTAAACTAGACCCTAAACCATCTTGTGCTAAATTTGATCATACTTTGTATAGGCAACTAGTTGATAGTTTAATTTATTTAACTATTACTATACCTGATATTTCTTATGCAGTAGGATTAGTTTCAAGATTTATGCAAGAACCTTATGAAGATCATTGGAAAATGGCAACAAGGATTTTGAAATATATTAAAGGAATGATCAATTATGGTCTTTTTTATTCTTCTTGTAATGATGCACAATTATTTGGATATTGTGATTCTAATCATGTGTGTGATGTTCAAGATAGGAAGTCTACTTCTGGATATATTTTCAAGTTGGGTGGAGGTGTCATCACTTGGAGTGGAAAGAAGCAACCAACAGAGTCTATCTCTTCTACTGAAACACAGTATAAAAGCACTATGGAAGCTGCAAAAGAAGTTATGTGGCTAAAAAAATAGTTATATGAGCTACACATTTGTGTCAAAGGGATTACTACTCTTCTATGTGACAGTCAGAGTTGTATTTCTCTCGCAAAGAATCTAGTTCAACATCAAAGGACCAAGCATATTGAAGTTCATATGCACTTCATTAGAGATAAAGTCCTTAATGGTGATATTGATCTCAAGTTTTGTTCAACTGAAGATGAATTTACAGATATCTTCACAAAATTGTTGTGTTCTATAAAAATTTTCAAATTTCATGCCTTGTTGGGCCTATCAGTGTTTCCCTTTAGGGGGAGTGTTCATGACAATGCCACCTCTTAACAACCTGTTAAAAACTTCCAATACTTCCTCTAGTTTGTTATAAGTAGATGTGTCACATTATGTGAAGTTACTTGTAAATCCCAGTGAAGCTTCAGCTATGAGTATGCCTTAGTTTATAAAATTCTCCATAGTCTAATGTAAGTCTTCATATGTAAAGCAATGGTCTTAGCACTTTTTATATGGGAAGATCTGTGGATTTCCCTTGTTTGCATGCTAGCCTAAATCATTGTTTTTTATTGAAGGTCTATAAATCCTTTTGTATAAAAAGGTTGATTTGGTATGTTTGGTTTTTCATTTCTACTTAACATTAAGGGGGAGTATTGGGGTGATAATGTTAAGTGGATTCCACCACTATAGTATGCCCCAACATTAAATTAAAATTTTGTTCATCAAACTTTATTGTGAAGGTCTTTCACATTTAAGAGTGAAGTGACTTGACCGATTCACCCACCCACATTGATTTTGTTGATCCCTCTTGGGATTAGTTGTCTACAATGTATACATGTTGTATAGACTGACTTAAAGACTTAGATCTTATTATAAGATACAATCGATGATCATTGTGTGATCTGATCAAGGAAAAAAAATAGCTTTGTAGACATTGTAAAAAGATTGTGAACTGGAAGTGGAAGTGTTGGGTTAAAATTGTGTGAATTCTTAATAAAGACAGTGTTTTACCAGTGGAGTTTTTTCCTTTAGGTTTCTCCACTTAAATCTAGTGTCATCTATCTCTACTCTTTTTTTACTTTCTTTCAGCTCTTTCTCATTATGCTCTGTTATTCGCTATCTCTTTCAAGATATCTTTGTGTCTAAACCAACTACATATCATAATCTATAATCTTCAGCATTAATGGTGGATATTTGATCTGTGGATTATATTTCCCCTACTAAATCTAATAGATCAAAAGTGAGGGAGGATATAATGTTAATAGCGATACCACTATCAATCATGACCCTTTTGATACAAACGTTATTAATTTGAGCAATGATGAAAACTGGTAAGTCATGATCTTCTGGTTTAAGAGAGGGTATTTTGGATGGTTCGAATGATATGGCGGAAGACGCTTTGAGGGATCCTAAAAAATTTGTAAAGGATGAAGGATCATTTGAAGGTACTATTATTGATTAGAGGTATTCAATCATGGCTTGTTTATGAAGAGGTGATATTTGTATCAGTTTGTATAGTGGCATTTTAACGGGAGCTTGATGTAATTGTTTAATGATGACCTTTTGAATTGCAATGGATGGTGAAGGTGGTGTGGCGAGGATATAAACCCTATTTTTGGGTGAAATTATTTGACCAGATGTTTTTAGAGTTGAAGGGATGGACTCTTTTGGTTTATCTGATGGAGGAGTTATTTATGGAGGTAGAGGTATAACTACGAAATTTTTACCTTTCTTAGGTTCATATGGGTCTGTTTCATAATTTTGTGAACATGTAGTGATATGTACAACATCGACTTAGTGAGAAGGAGATTTATACAAATGTGATGATGATGATGATGTTGATGTTAAATGTAATTTTGAAGGAAGGGAAGCCGGATCTACCAGCTTCTATGCGATTAGGTGGAATTCTTTACAATTCTTAATGGAATGTCCTCTTGTTCTATAATAATCATATGAGACGTGGTAATCATACCAAGCGGGTTTCCATCCTTGTGGATCTGATAAATTTGATGGTGGAAATGTTATGTGTGATTTTTGGAGGAGGTCATCTAAAATGGTTGCATAACACCCCTTAGGTGTTGATGTCAATGGGGATGAAGTTTTAGGTATCTTATCTTCTAGTAGGAATAAGGCATTAATTGCAGGTCGTTGAATTTTTTTTTTGATGATTCCTAGATAGTATAGTAAATGGGGTATGGGGACCTAGTTGGGAATATTTATAAGGAGGTCTTAGATGTGGAATGGTAGGATAATTACTAGGAGTTGAAATGAACCCTTCTAGGAGGAGATGGGAGAAAAGGCCGGGGACCGTAGAATAGATATGGCTTGGGAAATTTATAAGGACTTTTGAAAACTTGGACAATACCTTCTTTGTGAGGTCATTTGGTGGTTTTGGATGAGCTAGGTATGGATGTAGAGGCATTTTTTGATGAAGGAAAGGGAGTTTGAATAATACAATTGATGAGATCCAAATAACTTGTGGATTTTGTAGTTTTGGGATTGGTTGATGTAGAGATAATTGATTTTAAATATGGAGGACGAATGTGGCTTGTAATTTCCTTAGGTGGTAGTATTTTTGTCATAAATGTTTCGAGAGGTGTCATAGTTATATTTATAAATGAAGGTGTAGTTGTATGTGTAACTATACTAGAGGATATGATTGGTGGAGGGATAGATTTGGTAATAACATGTGATGAGGATGGAAAGATAGTTTCAGTAATGTTGATAGTAGACAGGGATTTGGTAAATACAAATTTAGGTTCAATAGGTATTGTTGTTGGTTGCGTGGATGTGAATTTTTGTTCAGTAGGAATGGTTTTTGGTTCAATATATGTGGATGTTGATTCAATAGATGTTGATAGTGATTTGGGAAGGGGTAATGTTTTAGTAATGGTTTTAATCATGTGGTGAGCATGAACAACATTTGTGTGTGGTTGATCAGTGGATGGGGGATGATTTCAAAAGGGATGCTTGAATATGTGTTTTGATTTGGGGGGTGCATTTGGATTATCCAAGTGAAGTTCACCCTTGTTAATCGATTCTTGAAGAACATTGTGAAACGTACTACACCTTTCAATGTCATGTCCTTTGACCATATGGTATTTACAATATTCATTATCTCAATACCAAGATGGATTAGATATAGATGTATCGATGGGTTGGATAGGTGGGATATTTATCATATCTTTGGCGAGTGATTTATCAAAGACTGCACTATAAGTTTCTCCTATTGGTGTGTAATTATGTTGTGGATGAGAATGATTAGTAGTGGGGTTTCCTTACGAGTGGATTTGACTACTATGGAATTAGCAGATGGTTTGGATTTGTTAGGACTAGAAGATGACTTAGAAGTAAACTCAGTTCTTGGTTTCTTAGGAAAAATCTTAACAGGAACATATTCTATACTTCGTAGTTCTAATTTACGGGCTATGGTAAAAGCTTCATCGAAACTCTATAATGATTTAATTTGTAATGTTGACAAAATATGTTTGGTGCATAATCCATATAAAACTTTAATCAATTCGGCTTGTGGTAATGAAAAGGATAATTGATTGATTGTACCCCTCTAGAGGGAAATAAAATCAAAAATGGATTCATTCTCAAATTTTTTTATAGAATAAAGGTCATTAATAGTGACTTTGTGGGCTATGTTTATAGAGAACTTTTCTAATAATGATTATGTGAGTTGTGTGAAGGAGAAAAGGGAGTATTGTAGAATGTTATTGTACCAGTCCAACACAGGACCGGTGAGGGACATGGGAAAAGTCCTCAACATGAGGTCTTGATTATGGGTTATTAGATAACAAGTGTGCCAAAAAGCATGAATATGTTGTTGAGGATATTCCTTGCTAAAGAATTTAATAAATTTTGTAAGTTCCCAATGAGGTGGATATGCTTTATACGAGACTAAGGGGTGGATAGGTTCATTGTAGATTTGATCGTATGAGAGCAAATTTTTAGGTGTAGATGAGGTAGCTTCTAGACTGGATATACAATTCATGAGATCTTGAAGGGGTTCAGTTTGTGTTGGTTGTTGTGAGGATGATCTAGGTTGAAATGAAAATTGGCTAGGTTGTGATTACATCTGGTATTGTTTAGGGGTGTTTTGTTGGTAAGGAGTGTTCTATTGAGGAACATTTTGTCGGTAAGGAATGTTTTGTTGTGGTATATTTTGTTGAGGGATATTATAAGTGAGTGGAATGTTTTGTTGAAGTGGAATATTCTACTGAGAAATGTTTTGCTTGGGAACATACTATTGAGAAGGAATGCTTTGTTGTGAATTGATATTTTGTTGTGGAACGCTTTCCTGAGGGATGTTATAAATAAGCAGAATGTTTTTTGTGGGATGTTTTGTTGAGGGATGTATTATTGGGAAGGAATATTTTGTTGTGGAATATTTTGTTGAGGGATGTATTGCTGTGAAGGAATGTTTTTTTGTAGGACATTTTGTTGTGGAATGTACTATTGAGATGCTAAAGGTTTTAAAGATTTTATATATTGGTAAGGGTATGGTTGTGAATAAGGAGGTTGTTGTTGAAAGGGCATAATAGAGGCACCATAATATTGTGCCTATTGTGGAATGATTTGAGGAGTAGATTGTGGTGTGGAGATTAATGGCTTAAATAGTTGTGGTATATATTGTGAAACATGGTGAGTAGTGACGATAGCACTAGTATTGATTAAAGGACTAGATCTCGGAATAGACATGGTGATATCGTGAATATTGCTAACTGGTTGAGATACAACAGTAGAAGTAGCAATAGAACTCATTGGAGGTGTTTGGGTAACCGAGGATACTAGAGGGGTAGATGATGAAGCACTAGTATTGTTTTGTGGGGGTGTTGAACTAGTAGAAGGCTCAGGGGAGGATGTATGTTGTTGGGCATTTTGTCTTGAGAGGAAACCATATGAAGACTAAGAATAGGAATGGAAGATGAAACTTTCGACATTTCCAGGTTGACTTAAAGGTGGATATGAATGTATTTGTTGAATGACAGGTTGGTAGTTTAGATCAATAAGATGTGAAACCCCGAATGAAGGATAGGGGACATAATGCGATGGTTGAGATATATTATTGGTTTGAATTGATGGGGGTGAAGAACTAGATAGAGGATCAGGGATATTTGAGGTTGTTTTGAGTTCAAGTTGTGAAGATCCAGATAAAGGATTTGGAATGTTTGAGGATGGTTTAAGTGATGGATGAAGTTGAACACCCCTAGCTTTCAAATAGGCGTTGAGAGAAATGGGGTTTGAATACAACATTTCTTTGAAAATAGGTTCTTTTCTTTCAAATAATGTAGGAGTAGAAGGTACTGATTGTGAGCTGGGGGAGTATGGTTGTTCAGTTTCTTCTTTTTTAGTTGTATGGAAAATTTGAATGTGAAAGTGACGTGAAGACTCTAAGAGTTATTGTCTCATTTCCTCATTAAATTTTTATTCTATCTCATTCCAGGTTTGTTGAGCATCAGATAGAGGAGTAGACATAATTGATTGAGAAAATGGTATTTGGTGTTGTAATGTTGTAGAGAAAGATGAGGATAAGGGAGTGTGATGTTGTAACATTACAGATAGGGAAGTAGATAACGGTGTAGACAATGGAGTAGATAACAGAATTTGTTGTTATAGGGGTGCGGATAATGGTTGAGACATGTTTTTGAATTTTGGTTGCAGTCATGTTGTCTTGTTTATACCATTGTAAACAAACAAAAAAAATAAACACAATCACCTTAAAATGAAAATTACTAAATAGCTGAATTATAAACAACAATCAAAATGGATTTTTATATTTTCTTGATTTGATTAGAAAAAGTGAAATGTGTAAAATGGTTAACAAAGTTCCTAGGAAATGGAAAGCTATGGTTGGTTTCTCTTGGACCCTAAACTAGTGGCTAAAGTACCAAGAGTCATGTGCATGCAATATTAATCAATAGAAGGGCACTCAGGTAAAAGTGTGCAAGAAAAAGGGGTTTAAAAAGGATTTAAATGAAACCAGGGTGCGTGCAGTAGGTAGAACAAGGGTTTAAAGGACTTAGCTATATTTGGCATCATGGAGTCACTTGAGGAAAAATGTGAGGCCCTGACTAGGCATGATAAGTGGATAAGGTGCCAGCCTGGAACCTTGGAGGTCAAGAAAAGGATATTCCATATAGGGAATATTCCTAGAGGCATCATTACAGTTAGTGGAAGGATTGTAAAGAGGATAAACATTCTCCAATGGAGGACCACATCAACACTTGGCACACGATCGTCTCAAGAGAGAAATCATGGTGGTGTTCAATGGTCCTATTTAAATAGGTGCTTAGGACATAAACAAAGACACGTATAGAGAGAGATATGAGTGTAGAGTGCAGAGGGGAGCAGAGAAATAGAAGGAGAGTAACGAATTGTTCTAGAAATGTTAGGAAATGTTAAGGTTTTGGAGTTCATAGTGCTATGGTTTAGAGTACTTAGTACTATAGGGTTTTAAGGGATACCATTAAGAATATGTATGGGTACTGGGATCTGTAACAAGGGATATAACAAGGGAAAATAATAGTTGGGATCTCTGATCAGATAGATTTGTAGGAGTAGAGTCTTTTTCATTTGATATCTATGGTCTGAGATGACCCTTTTGAATGTAATATGGCTACTAGAACTCTGATAAATCAATATACATGGATCTATTTTGTACAACTTTCTTATGGGTGTAAACCCTTATGTTATTTAGCTTCTCATGACTCAGGTCTAGTTTTTAATACTTCTTATAATGTTATTTAGCTTTTGTGATGTATTAATGTGTAGATCTGTTAGTTATATCTTCTACCTTTTAAAGTAGATGAATGTACTTTTGTTTCTAAAAATAATCAACCCTTAATGGAAGAACTCTCTTGTAAAGCTCACATAAAGGAGGGTCTCGGCACCCCCACACATCTCAGGTGATCACCTAATGTATGTTAGATGATAGGTCGATATGCTTGGGGTTAGAAAAAAGTATTGCGGGTAAAATAATGACTATAACTTGGTTCTGTTGCTAGGACCTCTTTTGAAGCTATTGTGAGAGAAATGTGTAATGACAGAGTGCTTGACCTTGGACAACGTTGAGACCTGGCTTAAAAGCATGGTGATGAGTTTTCTCAAAGGCTCAAAAATTGATCTGAGTTTGATGCACGAAAAATGGGTGGAGGAGAAATTGTATCACCAACTCTATGAGACATTCTTCTGGTATTTCCCAATAGAGTTATATGAATGGCTATCAGCATATGCATCAAGGATGAGTTGGTACTATAGACCTTGTGTTTGGAACTAGGAGGAATATCAACAATTACATGATGTCGATCTAACATAGACCCATGTTGTTTATCACTGGTGGAGTAGAGTGCTGACTATTTATACCTTGGAATACGTTATTTCTACGTATTCTTTCCCAAAGATTGTTGAGTTTGAGTTCTTGAGGGAACATAATTTTTTGCATGTTATTCCACTAGCTATCAAGTTCTTGGTCATTACTTTGAGTTTAGAAGCCTTTCCCATGGCTGGATAAACTCCTACTAGGCACAGGGCATGGAAGATGGTGTGGTAGAGGTTGGCGGACCTTGCGGAAAAATGGAGAGAGAGGAGAGGTGGATCAAGTATAATGAATCTCGGGAGAGGGAGTTGGCAAGAGAGCATGAAGCTGTAAGAGTGATGGATTTATGGAGGCACACATTACAGGAAGGAGCTACCCCATATTGGAAATCATAGAAGAGAAAACCCCTCAGCTTCTGGAGAGATCTCTTCATATGGAGAAAGGAGAAGAGAAGTAGGTGTGCATATCAACCCACATGGTGACCAGACCCTTGCGCTTAGTTTTCTGGGTCCTAAGATAAGTGTTGATAATCTAGTTGGTATCAGTATTCGTAGTCGAGCGACACCTAGGAGGTGTAATTTTTCATTTGGTACATCTATGGATGCACACTCATTTCCTATTTTTTGGGTTATTTTGTCTGGCACAAAATTTGGTCAAGGTGTGGGATCACAAGTTTTGCGTATCGCATCTAAAAGTAGTGTGGGAAACACATCTGGGAGTGGTTTGGTATCACAGACCTTCAGCGTGTAGTTTAGCTCAATGGTGGGTTTATAAGGCACAACTACGTTAGGTTCCTTACCTACAATAGGAGTATAATCTGGTAGATTTGGGGGAATTGACGCTAGTGGATCTAGCGAGTATGGTGGTAGAGGTAACATTGGAGGGAATCAAATTCCTAGATCTAGAGGACAAGGTCCATAACACCATCAACAGGTGTTTTATGAGATGTCACTCCACTTACCTAATTACATAGGAGATGAGGGTGCCGCGAAACATGTACACAAGTGCGAGTTACTATGGCGCACAAAGGGAATCACCACCCCGAAGTGGAAGGAAAGTTAGTTTGTAACTAGGTTTCAAGGACGCGTGCATAGCTGGTATAGGAAGTATGAACCACACCAGACAGTGGTGGATTACATTGCGTTGTGTAATGCCTTTTTTGTGGAGTTCCATAAACCTAAGTTTGAATAGAAAAGCATAACACGTTGAAGGATATCCAGCAAGGAATGGTGAAGAGTGTGTGGGAGTATGATGCACATTTCAAGACTCTCCTATCCAAGTTATCTAATGACATTTATCCTTCATAAAATTCTTAGTGGTTCATGAGAGGATTGATCACACAATTCAAGAGGATGCTTTAATAGATCCGCATAAGGCCTTGGAGGTTGCCTTGCACACTGAGGTAGTAAGAAGTGTTGATACAAGAGTTAGTCTATTCCTAAAAGCCCAAATTACTACAATGGAAAAATAGTTGGAGAAATTATCTATGAACTCAGCTTAGGAGAAATGTAGTGGGTTATGGTGTATGGATTGTGAGGTAGAAGGGCATACAAAGGAAATCTTTCCTTGGAGGATGGTACGCGTGATGACAGTAGACTATGAGATTTTCTATGGATATCATTATGTAAGTAGGTTTCCACTACTGTAGCATGGGATCGGTAAGAATGTGTCTTGCTATTGCAAAATTTTCACCTCTACTACTCATGACACCAAGGATTGTATATTGATTGACCAAATATATGACGTCATTGATATTGGTGTGTGTCAGACTAGTATTACAAGTAGTTCCAAGGATGAGGGTTGTCATTATGAAGGGCACACAGATGAAGGGAGTTGTAAAAGAAGCTTTCACAGAGTATTTAGAGTCTGTGGACACCACGGAGGTAAAAGAAGTGATTTCTCACATGGAACTTGTTACAACTGTGGGTCTACAGAACACTATAAGCACAAATTCCATGATTTGCTACAGTGATCTTGGTGTGGAAAGAAGCACAAGTATGAGGAGTGCCCAGAATTATTTGAACACATGAGCCAAAAGTAGAGGAAGGAAAAGGGCGTTGGGATGGTGAGCGTAAATCATGTTGATTAACAGTGGATTCCTATAATGGCACGTTAGTGACGACTCGAGCTGAGGCTGCACATGCCAGGGAGATATGAAAGAAAATGTTGTAAATTACAAGAGAAGAGGTGGTACATGGTAAGTATCCAGACTCTATGCATCAGAAGGAATTATATTAAGAGACCATGGATGTAATCATAATTCTTCAAGGGGAAACTCAACATCTAAAAGAGAAATACAAGAATTTGGAGAAAAAGAAGAGTGTTGAGGTCCCTCAGTCAGATATAGATGATGTCATACAGGTGTGTAAGATGTTGCGCTAAGAGAATGTCATTCCTCTGTTAGGAGAATGGTTGAGAGGTAAATTAAAAGTGCTAGAGGAGAGTGCAAGAGGCAGGTCTTGCACGCTAACCTTCCTCCTCACAACCTTGACTATGATAAGGAGATTACCCTTAATGCAGTTGTTGATGGATGGCTTTTAAGTAATATTACGATTGACAGAAGTGGGGAAGTTAATATTCTCACCTTGGATGCATGGAATCAAATGGGAAGGCCCTCATTACAGCCATCTTCAAATGTGTTGTATATGTCTAACAAGACAAAGGAAATTTCCATTAGTGATTTAAAGGATGTTGTTATCACTATCAAAGGGGGTAAATTTCATTGGGCACTTCGAAGTCTTAGTGCTTGTTGAGGTGGATAACTTTTTGACATTACTTGAGCGCCCCTAGTGCTATAAGAAAAATGATGACTTACGTTTCAATAAGGGGTAATAAGTTTTGAGAACAAGGAGGAATGTTTTATCATTCCTTTGACAGATGGGAAGTCAACGCCCTATACCGAGACCTTAGGAGAAGAAGACCTAGATAGAATTTATGTGTGTACTGTTGTTGCAAATCAGCAGTACCCCCTGCATGTTGATCAGATTTCTAGTTTGATCATACTAGCATCCAGTGTGATTGCACAACATTGAATCCTCTTCCCAAGTGTGGGACTTGTAAAAATGGAACAGAAATCTCCAGATTAGAGGCTGGTTCCTCAACTCCTCTGATCAGCTATTTTACTTGCACAATTGTAGAGGTTTAAACTCCTAAATCTACTCTAAAATTCAAAGGGACAAGGATAGAAAATGTAAAAAGAAAGAACTAAAACTAATGCTAATATGTGATGCACCAAAAGAGTGGTAAGCATTTTTTACTTTTGCAAATTGACACAGTTCATAAAATGCAACAAAAACAACATGCACAAACTGATAGCTATAATGAAGTGATAGAAATTAGGCAAACAACACCAGCAGAGGATAAAAACTAATCACAAGGGCCTGTATTGTTATTTTAACATCAAAATCACTTGCATTCAAACACCTAAAAGGCAAAAATACAGTTGAAATTTCTAGAAAATGTCTTTTATTCCACTAAATCACTTCCAAGGTGAAAAAGGGAGCTTTCCATACACAAAAAATGTTCAAACCCTTTGAAAAATAAGCCAAATCTAGCTTTTACAGTGCAAGGGAACGAGCCCAGGAGAGAGAAACATGGGAAAATGTGGAAGGGATTCAACCATTGACCAAAATACCATCAAAATAGCATGGATGACTTGACAGAACCCATTCCCTTACATTTTTAACCATGCTGGGAGAGAATGCGAGCCATTCTTCATTAAAATCGGTGGTTGAAACATCATTTCTGTTCATGACCACGTGCCAAAAGATGTTTTTTTATTTTCTCTCTCAAAAATCCACCAAAATGAAAAATTGACCCCGGAATATTGTAGATAATTTCACTAGCTTTCCATTGATATAAAGAACATGAAAAACCGAGCTCTGGATCGAAAGATATGGCGATTTGAAGTTTTAGGGAAAAACAGGGCCAAATCGGGTCACTTTGATATTTTTTGGCCTGGACACGTGGCGAGTTCTGATTGGCTGCGGGCCTTCTAGGGGAAAATTTCCCACAAAAACTCTACCAAGTCATAACTTGAAAAATACATGAGTTAGGAGGAAAACTTTACCTTTTTGGAAAGCTAAGAAAGAGTTATATCTAATGGTGCCATTTCCAGAAGGTTTTGAGTGCCTGAAAAGTAAAATTTTGTGACTGAGGCACAAGAGACGGAATAATGAGAGGAGTTAGCCACAAAATGAGCAGGGGGCACATTTTGGATAACAATTTTGGTGACTTAGAGGGGTCATCTACCTGTTGGATGAAGTTACCAGTTACCTGAAGCATCCATTGGGCATGGAGTCATGAGTTGTAGCCTGCAAACTGATCTGAACTTTGAAAACCTCCTCTCTGAGCCACTTGGAAACCCACTAAAATGGACTACGCAAGAGCAAAACCAGTACCATAAAAACTATGTACAAAACGAAAGGGTCATACATGCTTCAAAATGGAACATGCAAACTGTGCACAAGCACTTCTTTTACTAAAAGCAAAACTACCTATCCTACTCTAACTGGAAGCAAAAGTGGGCTAAACAAACCCTACAACTGGTTGTGCAAAATAGCTTCCTTTCTTCAAAATTGGCAACCATGCAACTGATTTGGCATTGAACATGGCTGATTGGATGAATGGAAAATCAACAAGAAGCTGGTCTTCCACCCAAATCATCAAGGTATCAGGTGAAGGCAAATTCAATACCTCTTTTAGTTGTTCTGCATTTGGATTGGAGAGGTATGATAGCTGATCCTTAGTTCTTTGTAGCTCATCCTCATGCTTAGGAGCAAGCATGACTGATTGTGACTTCTCCTTTGGTTCCAATGAAGCCAGATATCTGATTGGGCAAGGTATGGTCCTTTGAGTATACCCATTGCCCTGATTTTCAACTCCAAAAATGGAGTCTTCTTGTAGACCTTCTTGGGTAGGTGATGTGGAAGCAATGATAGGACTTTTCTGCCCTTTCTCTTCCTCTAATGAAGAACATGAAAGATTAAAATCTTCCAATCTTGGTTCCAAAGAGTTGCTATAAGATGCAGGCTGCTGCAAATGAATGCTCTCTTTCATGACAACAGGCTCAAGTATTTGGGAAGTGGAAAATGAAAGAGAGAATGGTGGAAACTCAACCGGTTCTTCTTCATCAAAATAGTCCTCCAAATCTGACAGATACACTACCTCATGGTTGTCCTGATGCAAATGCTCAACTTCCTCCATAATTTCCTCTTGATCTGTAACTTGATCATCATGGTTTCTTTCATCCTCCAACATTGAGTTTGAAAGATCAAACTTTTCTTCAGCACTAGAACACGAGAGGGATGAAGTAGAAAGAAGAACTGAAGGTTCTCTTGTAGCCTGCCTTGTGTTCAAAGCCCTTGGATCTGCAATTTTCTCCTCCACAACTAGAATGTGCTCCTCTTCTTTTGGATTTGGAGCAGCTTCTCCCTCTTCTACTACGTGAAGACAATCTTGTTTTTGATAGAACTCTTCCTCTAGCATGAAGTTCGTTAAGTCAAACTCTTCGATCTGCTACTCTAGAGGACAAGTTGGGACTGTAGGATCTTCTTTAGAGATTTCTTCCTCCATGGCTGATTGTGTAACTTTAATTGAATCAACATTCTCTTCAAATAGAATGCTAACATGGAAACTACTTTCTGAGCAAACTGATTGCTGATCGGCTTCTTCTTTTTGCTCTTCTCTTCCTGCAGCAAATTCAGTCCTAACCACCACTTGTTTTCCAACTCCAACCTTTTCTAAAGGCTTAACCATCAAGGGGATCTTTTTCATCCCAAATTTAAGAGCCCAACTCTTCAGACTTTGAATTTCTTCATCCTTGTTTGGCTCTTCTTTCTGCTGCTGTTTTCCTTGATTGGCATTCTAATTTTTATCCTCCCAACATGGATTTGGGAATGCAAGAGGAGAAGTGGATTGTAACTCAATTGATTTTGCAATTTTTTGTGGTGGTGGAGGAGGTAGGAACTCTTGTTTCTTTGGAGGGAATGGCTGTTTGGAAGGGAAAAGGACAGAAGAATTGAGATGGGGTGGAAGACTAGGGAATGGAGAATTGGATTCAACACTTGGGACAGCAGATGGAGAGTTTAAAACTTGACACTGCTGAGATAAAACAGATTGGGAAAGAGGGAGAGAAAAGGCATGAGATGGTGTGCTTACCTATTGACAAGGTTGTTGAATACTCCTCTCATACACCTTTATTACTTCAGTCCCCTTTGCAAGCAATGGTAGTGTTGTAATCATGAAGTCTAGCTTCTCTTGAGGGCTCTAATGCCTTGGAAAAGGTCCCACCCATGGACAAGGTGCTCTACAACTGATTCTAAATGCTTTCATTTGTTCTTGAGCCCTGGATTGCACCATGTTTACCTCCATCTTTTGGATTTGTTCCAGCAGATCTGCATTTTCTTCTTGACTGCCCTCACAACTAACATACCCTTGTGCTTGACATGCTTCATATCCAAACTGACTTTGGCACTGCTGCTCATATGGGTAGACATGCTGATTTTGAACTTGATCAAAATGTTGATTTGGAGGATTTGTAAAACATGTTGGAGGTGTGATATACTGCTATTGTAAATGTGAATTCCATGATGGAAATGAAGTCATGATTGCACAACTTCATGGAATGGAAAAGAATGAAAATGATCGAAAGAAGAATGGATGGAAATGAATGGAAAACATGTCTGCAACTTAGAGAATGAGTTGTTTACCAGATGGAGTCACCAGATGTGCTTTTGAAAGTGCCTCCAAAAGGCTGGATCTTTAACAAGAACACACCAACCTATCAAAGATAAAGTGGAAGACCTCTAAGGCCACACCAGGCATGCTAAAACTGTTGTTGCAAATCAGCAGCACCCCCTGGATGTTGATCAGATTTCTAGTTTGATCATACTAGCATCCAGTGTGATTGCACAAGATTGAATCCTCTTCCCAAGTGTGGGACTTGTAAAAATGGAAGAGAAATCTCCATATTAGAGGCTGGTTCCTCAACTCCTCTGAACAGCTATTTTACTTGCACAATTGTAGAGGTTTAAACTCCTAAATATACTCTAAATTTCAAAGGGACAAGGATAGAAAATGTAAAAAGAAAGAACTAAAACTAATGCTAATATGTGATGCACCAAAGGAGTGGTGAGCATTTTTTACTTCTGCAAATTGACACAGTTCATAAAATGTAACAAAAACAACATGCACAAACTGATAGTTGTAATGAAGTGATAGAAATTAGGTAAACAACACCAGCAGAGGATAAAAACTAATCACAGGGCCTGTATTGTTATTTTAACATCAAAATCACT
This sequence comes from Taxus chinensis, assembly GCA_019776745.2. Taxonomy (NCBI): domain Eukaryota; kingdom Viridiplantae; phylum Streptophyta; class Pinopsida; order Cupressales; family Taxaceae; genus Taxus; species Taxus chinensis. Next base: position 170,790,549 of record CM034149.1, read on the forward strand.
TGCATTCAAACACCTAAAAGGAAAAAATACAGTTGCAATTTCTAGAAAAGGTCTTTTATTCCACTAAATCACTTCCAAGGTGAAAAAGGGAGCTTGCCATACACAAAAAATGTTCAACCCTTTGAAAAATAAGCCAAATCTGGCTTTTACGGTGCAAGGGACGAGCCCAGGAGAGAGAAACGCGGGAAAACATGGAAGGGATTCAACCATTGACCAAAATACCATCAAAATAGCATGGATGACCTGACAGACCCATTCCCTTACATTTTTAACCATGCTGGGAGAGAATGCGAGCCATTCTTCATTAAAATCGGTGGTTGAAACGTCATTTATGTTCATGACCACGTGCCAGAAGTGTTTTTTTATTTTTCTCTCTCAAAAATCCACCAAAATGCAAAATTGACCCTGAAATATTGTAGAGAATTTCACTATCTTTCCATTGATATAAAGAACGTGAAAAACTGAGCTCTGGATCGAAAGATATGGCGATTTGAAGTTTTAGGGAAAAACAGGGCCAAATCGGGTTGCTTTGATATTTTTGGCCTGGACACGTGGCGAGTTCTGATTGGCTGCGGGCCTTCTAGGGGAAAATTTCCCACAAAAACTCTGCCGAGCCATAACTTGAAAAATACATGAGTTAGGAGGAAAACTTTACCTTTCTGGAAAGCTAAGAAAGAGCTATATCTAATGGTGCCATTTCCAGAAGGTTTTGAGTGCCTGAAAAGTAAAATTTTGTGACTGAGGCACAAGAGACGGAAGAATGAGAGGAGTTAGCCACAAAATGAGCAGGGGGCACATTTTTGATAACATGTACTATCAGGGATCCTGAGGTTGTGTAACCAACAAAATAAGGTGTTATTCAGTGGGAAGACTCTCAATCTATAAGTGTTACAACTAATGTGGCATGTGATAATTGGACGCATGGGACATATGAGTTAGTCAGAAGTCAATTAAGAGGCTCTGTGATGAGAGTAACAAAGGAATGCTCAGTTAGGAACCTGGGAGGAAATAATTTTCCAAGTTATACTGGGGGAGTCAACCTTGATATTTTCTTACGATCAATGGAGACCCAATGGATATGTGAGATCGAAAGGAGAAGGATTCTTAGCTATACTTTTCTCGGGACTGCAACACATTAGTGGGTGACCCATCACGATAACCTTTTAGAGTGGTGTGAGGTGAGAATCATGTTCTATGTTAGGTTTCTCAGAAGCAATGGACCTACTATTATACAATATTATCATGGGAAGGAACCCACCTCGTTTCACGTCTACGCATGTAAGAATGCCTAGATGGAAGGTGTGGAAGCATTGCCTCCATCTTTATGGGTTCATAAGCTTTACTCCACCTTACAAGGCTACATGTGCGCATGGTACATTCACTCAGAGCTATGCCTTCAAATAGGAAACTGCTAGGAGTTGACAGTTGATCTCTTTCAAGCTTTTGAGAATCGGAGTACTAAACCATTGGTGAATGAGGCACTATAGGTTTTAAAAGCCTAACTATGGGAGATAGTGTAATGATAGAGGATATAATACTAGAATTGTAGGGAGAACTTGGCTTGGATGCGCACTTTGATGAGGAAGAATCATAGGAGGTACAAATTGAGCGCGTATGCATGGAAAAAGAGAAAGGAAAATTGGTCTATGTGGTAAATGGTGAAGAAGTGGAAAACTTGGATGTTTAACATATTATGGGCATACACGATGTTATGGATAGTATTGATGAGAAATTCCATGCCTACCATGAACCCCGAAAAATCAATAGGGTTAACATTGTTTCAGAGGTGGAACCTACAGAGGTTACTATTAGAGATTACTAAACAAAAAATGAGGCTTCAAAGATCATCGATCTGTTGCACAAATTTTAGGATTTGTTTTTCAACAGGTACCATGAGCTTAAATTAGTTCACCACTCCTTGGGAGAAATGACTATTAAGTTAAAGGAAGGTGCATGCCCAATTCAGAAGAGACCTTATCGAATGAATCTAAATTTGCACATCAAATTCAAGGAAGAGATAGACAAGATGATCGCATTAGGCATCATTGAGGTTGTTGAAGAATCAGAATGAATACATCTGATGGTCATCAACATTAATAAGGATGGGAGGATAAGGATTTGTGTTGATTATAGGGATATGAATGTGGTATGTTTCATTGAACCGTTTCCAACCCCCTTCACTAAGGAGATCCTGAAAGGAGTAGCCAGGCATGAGATCTATTCTTTCACATATGGATTCTTAGGATATCATCAGGTTTGAATTACAAAGGAGGACCAAGAAAAGAAAACTTTCTCCGCTGAATGGGGAAGTTTTGCATACACGGTCATGCCTTTTGGACTTAAGAATGCACTTGTTGTGTTTTCACACATTTTGGTTCAGTGATTTCAGGACTTCATCCACAAGGTTCTACAAGTCTACCTAGACCATTGTGATAATCTAAGGCTGATGTTTGAGATATGTCGGTAGTTGAGTATATCCCTCAACGTTAAGAAATGTGTTTTCACCACCCCATTTAGAACCCTGTTGGGACATATCATATGTAATTAAGGTTTGTTGGTGGATCTTGCCAAAGTTTCCATTATTGTGGGATTGGGAGAGCCTACTAGCCAGAGCATCATGTGCAGATTCCTTGGGCATATGGGGTATTACCAAAAATTTATTAAGGCCTATGCCAAGATTACCATGTCTTTAGAAAAATTGTTAAAGTACAAAAGTACATTTCATTGGGGAGAGGCACAGCAGATGGAATTTGATACATTAAATAATATGCTTATCATTGCACCCATATTACACTTTCACTCTTGGGATAAGCCATTCCATATACATGTTGATGCTTTAGGGATGGATATTGGAGCAATCTTAGCACAACCTGGAGAGGGAATTGTTGACCACCCCTTGTGCTTTGCTAGTAGGAAGGTAACCCAGCAGAATAGAACTATACTACTACTGAGCATGAGGCATTGTCAATGATCTACATGCTGCACAAATTTAGACAATATTTGTTAGCAACACCCATTATATTCTACATGGACCACATGGCATTGAATTACTTGGTAAACAAGCCCATTCTATAAGGGCACATATGTCAATGGGTCCTACTATTTCAAGATTTTGAGTTTACGGTTGTTGTAAAATTGGGTAAGAGTAATTTGGGGCCTGACCATCTATCAAGGAATGACTCAAGAGAGGATTTACAAAGCATTAAGGACATAATGTCAAATGCACAAATATTCAGATTGTAGTACACACCCTCTGACTTGGAAGATATTACTATGTTTCTAAAAATGGGTGTGGCACCAGAAGGAATGAAGACAATGGAAAGAAAACAATTAACCATATGCATCGTACCCTACATGTTAATTAGTGGAGACTTATACAAGCTAGGACTCAATGAGGTTTTTCGTCGGTACGTGTTAGAGCATGAGCACACTACAATCATGGAGGAAGCACATGGTGGAATTGTAGGAGGACACTATGTAGGGAATGTAACCACACGCAAGATCCTTCTAGTAGGATTTTGGTAGGAAACAGTTTATTAATATTTTATCAAGTATTGCAAGGCTTGTGACCACTATTAGTGCCTTGGTAAACCAAGGAAAAGAGATGAAATTCCATTAATACCGATTGTCAGTTCAGAACCGTTCAAGAAGTGGGAAATTTACTTTGTAGGCCCTATTTCTCCAGCCACGCGAAGGAAAGGTTCACACTATATAATTACATACACAAATTACCTTACAAGGTGGGAAGAAGTGACGCCTAGAAGGGATTACATAGTAGAAACAACCATTAGGTTCTTATGGGAAAATATAATTAGCATGTATGGATGTCCGCTGAGCTTAACAAGTGATAGGGGTATGCATTTCTTAAATGATACAGTTAGAATATTATTGGAAGAATTCATGGTAGCCCATCACAAGACTACCCCTTATCACCCATAAGCTAATGGGACTACTGAGGTGTTTAAAAAAAATCTAAATCACATGCTAACCAAGATTTGTGATGTGGGAAGAAAGGATTGGGATGATAAAGTTTCTATTATGTTATGGTCATATCGGACTACTTATAAGAGACTTAATAAGGACACACCTTTTTAATTGGTGTTTGGCATGGAAGATGTGTTACCTCTTGAATTCATGTTACCATCGCTGCGTATAGCACCTACAGGAGGGTTATATGATGAACAAGCACTTGAGGATAGGATTGATAAGTGGATGTAGTTGGATGAGAGGCGAGCTATTGCTCACTGGAGTCAGAAAATAGAAAAATCCAAGTAGAAGGAAAGGTATGATAGACATGTCAAGAACAAGCAATTTGAGGTTGGGCAGATGGTTCTATTGTATGATTCCTAGTTTATGTAACATCCTAGAAATTCAAAGTCCATTGGATGGGCTCATACATTGTATCTTATATACTTGATTCAGGCACTTGCCAGTTACAAGTGCTGGATGGAACATAGTTACTAAGGCATTTCAATGGGATTAGGTTGAATCCCTACTATAAATAAGTCTTCTTTGTGTTTTTAAATAATGTAGTATTATCAGTTAGCCTAGGATTTGCTTTCGTGTAATTTCCTTTCTTTTTGTTTCCCTTTCTTGTTGTTTTATTTTGTGTGCATTTGTGCATTGGTAGCCACTTATTATTTTCAAAAGTGTTCTATGCGCAAAGGATCATGCATTCATTTTTGTGTGGGGTGGAGTAATATGATAAGTGCTAGAAGCTATGGTTGTTGATGTCCCAAGTTGAAAAATAAAAAACACGTGGATTAGAAGATAGCGCGTAGAAGAGGTGAACATAAGGGAAGGATGGTGCTAAAAGGCTCTACATAAACCATGTACAAGAATGAAAAGAAAAGGAACAACATAAGTGATGTCAAGAACAAGTATTAGGACATAGAGGAAGAATACCTTCAGCGTTGTACTCGCATGCGTAAGGATCTGTGGTCAGTAAGGGGATTTATGCACCTGAAGGTTGCCAAAAAATTTCACATAGGATTGAGTGCAGAGGAAAAGTGCTAAAGGTTGGTGTTGGAAAAAAAAATCACCTTTATTTCGAAAGTATGTTGGTAGGTGGCATGGCATTTATTGTGGAGAAGAGAAAAATTTATAAATAGAAGATCAGGGGTGTGTTATTTTCTACCTTGTGTTTTAAGTTATCAAAGAGCTCTCGTGAACTAGGGCATCTTTGCAAAGTAGGTTTGAGAAAATTTGTGAATATTTACATGCATAGCTAGTTTGATCAGCAAACCAAAGTGGAAAGGAGTACACGGGCATAAGCGGAGAAGGTTGTGTGGATGAATCTCGTGGGTGTTATGTCGTCTTGTGGAAAAAGGGTTTTCCAAGTTAGGGTTGCATAGCTAGGTCATGGGGTTTGAAGGAATTTTCACACAGGAGTGGAGCCGCAAAGTTGAGGAGAGCCAGGACTAGGAGAGAGCAAGAATTTTTAAGGACCTAATAAAGGAATGGCATTGAGGAAAGTAGAAAATGTTTCACCAAAGAAGGGCAAGGGAAAGGGAAAATAAACTATGGTATAAATGACCTCATCGTGGTATAAATGATCTCATTTTTCTTGGTATTAAGGGCAAGGGAAAGGGAAAACAAACCAATTTAGGCCTCGATTGAACCGTGGTATAAATGTTTCATCTTTTTGTACTTGGTATAAATGACTTATGTGGTGTGAGTTATTATAAATGATCCTATGTGGTGTCATGTATTAAGTAATGCAAGACCAAAAAAAATCCATTATTTTTAATTTTTATTTGTGTGCTAAAATTGTGGGAATTACATTTGGTATTAGAGCAAAGGATTGTGTTTGTCAACACTAGAATTTTCCTCCATGATTTCTATTTAATTAATTTATTTATTATGAATAGTTTGTTATTAAGTATACTTAATAATAGTTCCTTATAAAAGATAACGACATTGCCAATATGGCACCGCTAATAGAGTACAGTATGGTAACAGTCAAAGTACAATAGGAATGTTGTAGTAAGAGTCAATGGTAAAAAGTAAATATTTGTCATAAGTGGTCCGGGTAATGTTAAAAGGGTCAAAATTCAATAGGGTCTACATGATTTAGAATTAGAAATATTATATTTGTAATAATGACAAGGAGTGATGTCATAAATATTTTGAATATTTTATTTGTATAAAATCTAGAAAGGTGGAACCCATGTGAAATGATAAGGTTTATCTTATCCTAAAGGATAATCCTACATGTAAAGATAAGAGTTTAGGTATGGAATATGATTAGCCAGAAGATATTTCTTATCCTATCTTATAGATAGGGTGGATAAGCTTGAAAGTGTTATAAATAGAGAGGCCACCCCCCTCATTTAGCATAGAATAAAGGGTGAGATTCAGTATGTGTAAAAAGGAGTCATTGTGAAGGTGTGTTAAGGAAGCCATCAAAAGGCGTAACTATGAAGTTTCTCCAGAATTATTGTTAGAATGCAGGTGGATTTGGTAACACTCGAAGTAATTCATGGGTGAGATTGTAGCAATATCATGTTAATAATATATGTTGCATTTGTATTTTTGATTTTTCATCATTCCCTTATATCATAGTTTATGGTATTCTTGTGTTATGTCTGTTATTGTGTTTCCAAATTACCACCACCAAACCAAATATTGTGCATTACTGAATAATCATAGCACAAGGAGTTCTCGGTGAAATATTATCATAGTGTCAGACTAGGGATGACATTTTGGTTTCGTTGTCGAGACCATTCCTTATTGGTGGATTTTTTGGAGAGATATTCCTACTTAGTCAGAAATCATTTGGAGGGTAACCTTGTTTTTACCATGCATGGTAAAGTACTTTTTATAATAGTAAAGTCACTTTTTACTGTGTATAGTATTTACCATTGTAAAGTCACTTTTTACCATGAATATTATTTACCACAGTAAAGTCACTTTTTACCATGAATAGTATTTACCACAGTAAAGTCAGTCTGTGAATAGTATTTACCACAGTAAAGTCACTTTTTACCATGAATAGTATTTACCACAATAAGGTTTTTCCTAAATTTTACCATGGGCACAAAAAGGTGTAAAGTCACTTTCTATTCCATTGATTCCAATTATTTGTGCACATAAGTCTTACTAATTTTACTTGTGGATTGGTATTTATTTCACTGTGGTTACTTTTGAAAATAGGAAAGATTCATGTTTTTTCAGCCCAATCTAATGAAGATGTTCCCTCTTTCATTCAAGATTTTAAATGATCTTGCATTTGTAATGGCCTCATAAGAAGGGAACAATGGACTAAATTTTTTCCTACCTTTTTGGATGGTTCAACCCTTAGGTGGTTTGAAACACTAGGTGATAATGTTAAAAAATCATGGGATTTATTAACTTAAAGTTTTCTTGAAGAATTTGGTGCACAACAAAAGTATGCAGATCTCATGATCGAGGTCACAAAGCTATCCTAAGGAGATAAGGAGAAGATCAAAGATTATCATGCTCATGCTTTAGAATTAAGGAGGAAGCTCGATGCCTAGATCCGGAAAGAAGGATTAGCGGGTGGGTTAATAAATGGCATGGATAATCTCCTCTGCAATCATTTCATTCTTGGGATGAAGCCAGAGATCATACAATGAGTGAAGTATGACTGCCCAATGACCCTTGAATAAGCAAGGGAGATTGCTAGAAGGTAAGAAGAAATCATGGAAGAGGAGCCCAAAGAAATTATTATTAAGGTGGAGCCTACACCAACACCTTTGGTCCAGACACCACAACCACTCTTAGTGAGCACAAATATTCCCTCTAGTAAATCCACTGAGTATGAGGATCTCCTTAGGAAAATGGGTCAGTTAACTATTAATCTTCTTCAAGGAAAGGAGTTTAGTTCTCAAAATTTCTAAGGAGATAGAGGTCCAAAAAATATATATATCTGAAACTATATGTTATGGTTATCATAATTAGGGCCAACTATAAGTATAATTGTCCAGATATGGCCTCTACATCTGGTACAAGAGATAATAATAAAGGGAAAGCACTTGTGAATTCATTTTGATGTAGTAGATAGATAAATAATGAAGTATATGTGCTTGTGAAAAAATAAAGAAAGAGAAAGATAACCAAGATGGAAATGATCCTAAAAAGATGAAAGGAGAGACTAGTAAGAAACATAGGAGAAGAAAGTTGGATGTGCAGGATTTTCTAATTTCACAGGGGTAAGAACCATACTCCATCTTAGAATATATCTCTAAGTTCCTTGCAAATATTACATATGGACATCTTTTTGTTATGTCTTCTGAGAAGACACATGAGCTACGAAGTGGAATCAATGTTAGGAGAAGGAAGGAGGTTGAGGTCCCTATTTTGGAATCAGAGGCGGATCCCTACGCTGCACAAGCTGAGGTATTATGTAATGGAATTTGAATTCATTATGTATTAGTAGATGGAGTTTTTGCAGTTAATGGAATGACCGAGTCTGTAATGAATATGTTGGGTTTAAAAATTGATCGCCCCTCAACACTTATGTTAAGGTCATTAAATAAGGGAAAAACTAAACCAGAAGGTGTTGTTTCAGATGTGGTAATATCTATCATGGGTGTTGTATGTGTGGTAGAATTCTAGGTAATGAAGAATGGTATTGTTGCGTACCCAATGTTATTGGGAAGGCCATGGCTAAGGAGAGTTCATGCAAGAAACTAATAGAATGAAGGTTTCATGACACTTGGACGTGGAAAAAAAAGGGTCAAGATAAATGTGATCCCTTTATATCATAAGGAAAAACCTAGTTATTCAAGTGATGAAACTGGTTATTGGACATCCTCTAATTACTCTGATACAAGTGAAGCAGATACAGAGGATAAAGAAAGTGAAGTGGATGTGTCAGTCATGGATATCCTTCTAGTCACACCAAATCATGGAACCCATAAAATTATTTGAGAAAGAAATTTAAAATCGACTCCAATAAATAAAAATTGGTGATGTTGTGATGGAAAGTGAGAAGGAATCCTACCTCAAACTCTTTCAAAGGTACATGCACCTATTCACTTTTGATTACAAGGAACTCCACCAAGTAAGTTGGGTAGAACGTTCTATTGAGCTTATAGATGATGTTAATCTAATAAAGTAAATGTCATATAGAATGAATCCTAATTTTTCCAAGACCATGAAAGAAGAAATAGATAAGTTGCTTGATGCAGGATTCATATTTGCTGTGGAGAATTCAGAATGGGTTTCTCCCATTGTGATCTCAAGAAAAAATAATGGGAAGCTATGCATTTGTGTTGATTACAGGAAGCTCAACAAGGCAACAAAGAAAGATCATTACCCTCTTCCATTCTCAGACCAGATCTTGGATGAAGTAGCTGGCAAGGAATGTTATAGTTTTGCATATGGATATAGCGTGTACAACCAAGTGCGTATAGCTAAGAAAGATCAGCTCAAGACTACGTTCACCACTCCTTTGGGAACATTTTCTTATAGATTTATGTCATTTGGGTTGTGTAATGCTCCAAGAACATTCCAACACCTAATGAATATGGTGTTTGAACCCTACATTGGAAGCTTCATTAGAGTATTCCTAGATGATTTTTGCATCTACAGGAGAAAACTGGACCACCTACACTAGATGGAGGCTACATTTAAAAGGTTAGATGAAGCACAAGCCTCACTAAACCCTACAAAGTGTGTCTTTGGATGTTCTAAAGGTGTCTTGTTAGGACATGTTGTATCTAGAGATGGTATTGGTACCAATCCTGATAAAGTTTCAAAAATTAAGAGTTACCATTTCCTATGAATAGAAGTAAGTTGAGATCATTTCTAGGCCATGTGGGTTACTATAGAAGGTTCATCAAGAAGTTTCTCAAAGATTGCACAACCATTAACCCAGTTCTTGAAGAAGGATGTTTCTTATGAGCCAGGAAAGAAGGTGCATGAATCTTTTGAACAACTAAAAGAAGCTTTGGTGTCTTCACTTGTTTTAAAGAATCCAGACTGGAGTAGGCCATTCATTGTATATATTGATGCTTCAGATGCAGCACTAGGGAGTACTCTGAGCCAAAAGGATGAAAATGGGAATGATCATCTGATTTACTTTGGGAGCAGACAAATGAGTAGTACTGAGGTAAATTATACTGTAACTGAAAAAGAGTCTCTAGTTATCATTTTTGTCCTAAAGAAGTTTAGAAATTACTTGCTACGGAAGAAATTTACAGTTGTAATAGATCATCAGGCTCTAAAATATATTGTAAATAAGCCTAACCCATCAGGAAGGATAGCAAGGTGGATAATTTTTCTACAAGAATTTTAATTTAATATTATAGATAGGCCAAGAAAGAAGCATGTCAATGCAAATGCACTCTCTCGAGCCTATGATGGTTTGGGTTCATCTTGTGATGATGATGATTTCCCCTAGATGCAACATTGTTATCCCTTGACACAATCCCTAGTGAATACATGGATATTTGGAATTATTTGAATGATTTCAAGTTTCTTGATGGTGCCAATGCAAAGACTAAGAGGGATATTACTCAAGTAATTCATCCATATTCTATTCTACATGGAGTCTTATTTCAGATAGGGCCTGATGGACGGTATAAGAGAAAAGTTGGACGTGATCAAGGAAAGGAGATAATTGAAGAATTCCACAATGGTACATGTGGAGGAAACTTCTCTAGACAACTTACAGCAAGAATGATCTTGGATGCATTTTATCACTAGCCAACTCTTTTTAAAGATTGTTATAAATATTGTAAGACATGTGATATTTGTCAATCATATGGGAATCGTAAAACTTCCTCAAATCCATTAATCCCTATTCTTCCACTTGGTCCCTTTGAAAAGTGGGGAATAGATATTGTAGGTCCACTTCCAACTACCCCATGCCAAAATAAGTATATTGTAGTTGTCATTGATTATTTAACCAAGTGGGTTGAAGCTAGACCCTTGAAAACAACTTCCATGGATGAAGTGGCAAGGTTCATGTATGAACACATTTTTGCCAGATTTGGTTGTCCATTAGAGATTGTAATAGATCAAGGAAGCCACTTTATTAATGAGGTAGTAGAAGCCCTGGTAAACATGTTTTCTACTAAGCACAGAAAGGAAACAACTTACAAGCCAGGCATAAATAGATAGGTAGAGAAAAAAAATTATGTATTGTGTCAAATCCTAACGAAAGATGTAGCTTTTCAGGTGCATATTTGGGATAAAAAGATTCATGCATCATTTTTGGCATATAGGGCAACATCAAATTTAGCAACAGGATACTCCCCATTTTAGTTGGCTTATGGAATTGATCAAATTCTTCCTATTGAGTTTGATATTCCCACTATAAGAGTTATGAAAAATGAAAGGATGGATGAAAGTGATACAGTAAAAGAAAGGTTGGTACATCTTCATTTGCTAGAGGAAATGAGGGAAATAGCGAAGGATACAAGCTATAAGAAGAAAATGAAGCAGAAGGAATACTTTGATCAAAAGATCCTCTGGTCTCCATTTCAGGTGAATGACTTGGTTCTAGTATATGATTCTCGATACAAAAAAAAGAAGGCATAGAAAACTTCTTCCTAAATGGATGGGACCCTACAAAATAGTATTTGTGCATGAAAATGGTACATACCTCCTAGAGGAATTGGATGGTACTCCAATTAGAAAATGGGTTAACCACGAAAAGTAAAAAAAAATCAAGCAGCAAATCCATATTTTCCATAATAATCTACTCCAAGGACTAAGTAGAAGCTAGGGAGGGGGAATATGTCAACACTAGAATTTTCCTCCATGATTTCTATTTCATTAATGTATGCATTATTAATAGGGTTTTATTAATTATACTTAGTAATAGCATCTGATAGAAGATAACGGCGTTTCCAATAAAGTACAGTACAGTAATAATCAAATTACAATAGGAATGTTTTAGTAACACTCAATGGTAAAAAGTAAATATTTTCCATAAGTGGTCCGGGTAATGTTAAAAGGATCAAAATTCAATAGGGTCTACATGATTTAGAATTAGAAATATTATATTTGTAATAATGAAAAGGAGTGATGTCATAAATATTTTGAATATTTTATTTTTATAAATCTAGAAAGGTGGAACCCATGTGAAATGATAAGGTTTATCATATCCTAAAGGATAATCCTACATGTAAAGATAAGAGTTTATGCATGGAATATGATTAGTCATAAGATATTTCTTATCCTATCTTGTAGATATGGTGGATATCCTGGAAGTGCTATAAATAGAGAGGCCACCCCTCTCAATTAGTACAAAATAAAGGGTGAGATTCAGTATGTGTAAAATGGAGTCATTGTGAAGGTTTTTTAAAGAAGTCATCAAAAGGCATAGTTATGAAGTTTCTCCAAAATTACTATTGGAAGGCAAGTGGATTTGGTAACACTCAAAGTAATTCATGGGTGAAATTGTAACAATATCATGTTAATAATATATGTTGCAATTGTATTTCAGATTTGTCATCATTCCCTTATATCATAGTCTATGTTATTCTTTTGTTATGTATGTTATTGTGTTTCCAGATTACTACCACCAAACCGAAGGCTTTTCATTACTGGATAATCATAACACAAGGAGTTCCTGGTTAAATATTTTCATAGTGTCAGACTGGAGATGACATACTCTCAAACCTATGGGACATTTGGTGTTGTGATGATTATGCATGATGGTGGAGGAGTTCGAAGAGTAATGTGATATTATGTTGTGATGTGACAAATTTTATGCTTGTGATAATATGAATGTGCCTGTTGTGCATACCACTTAGTGTGGAATCATTATGATGTTGATGTGCTCTCTCTCTCTCTCGCGCGCGTGGATTCAATGTGAAATTCACGTGTAACCACCTTGTTGTGTGAAATGAATGTTATTCTGGAAAATTAAGTGTTGTATTGTTTATATTGTATGTATGCTAATGTGTTGTATGAAAAAATTGTTTCCTAGTGAATTGTATCATGTTATGATGTTACCACCATGTTGTGATGTATCGTGTTGTGTCATCATGTTGTATTTTAATTGTTTATATGTTGTGATGTTAGTCACTATGTTCCTGGTACATATGTTTCATGTGTTATGTGATGGATTCGTGTCATGAATTGGGGGAATATGGTGATCTTATGACCTTTATTGTATTATGGTGCACTTTTATGTGTTATGTGGAAACGTGACATGTTATGATTTGTGGAAATAATTTTATGTTATACCCCATAAATATACCATGCATAAGATGTTAAGGTTGTTGTATATATAAAATCAGTGTGTTAGTAATGTAGTTATGTGTTATGTTGTGTACCCTACACTCATAGACCCTAAGGGAAGAAATCAACAAAATGTGTGTGGAGAGAGAAGGCATGAGTCCAAATGCCTATAACCTTGAGACGAGTACAATTTTGGAAGTGGAGTGTCATGTGGATAAAAAAAACCACTTCTATCAATTTGGTATACTTTGAGCTTTCTCAATATATTGTGGATGAACACCACCTTATGCTCAGTTTATGCAAACATGAGTCCCTACTCTCCCTAGATGGGTTGTCCATCAAACAATCCTCCATGATACCAACTATGTTAATCCTTATGGGAGTTTGGAGATATGATTCAGACAGAGATTATGACAATTATATTATTTGATCAGTTATTATTTATTTTCTGAGATGAATTCTCGATGTCGGACAAGGTTTGATGCCCTTATCAGGATGTTGAGATGTATACTCAGTGCCGAACAAGATCCTATGTACTTGTGATGTTTCATATGTTGTTATATGTTTTACGAGTTGGGGCTATATATCCTAGTGACAAGAACTCGATAAGAACCCCTTTAGTGGTCCTATAAGTCCACATAACGATCGTGATGTGATGTCTTTATATCTATTTTATTTGTAAATTTGACTTTTATCTTCTCTTGCTTTTCTAGAACTAGAAAATTCTTCCATTTAACTTTTGGTTAAGTTATTGCTTGCAATTTTGGGTATTTAATTTGATAATTGCACTAACATAATGATTTTCACACTAACTGCGGATAATTAGCCATTTATTATTTTTAGATTGAAATTTGAATTTGATTTAAAATTCTTCTTTGAGTTTCAAATTTATCTTCTCACTTTACTAAAGGTGATTGAATTTCATGCCACTTGGAAATTTTGCTAGTTGGTTGGTACGTTGGTTCTAATGTTATTAAGAGTTATACTAGGGATATGGTTTCACCATGGACCGGTGGTACCTATGGGTTGGCTTTGTTATATGGGAGTATGCCCAAAAGAGTTACAAATTATTGTTGTGGTTATCGAACTACGAGTTATTATGTCCCTTGGTCTAGAGGATCCTAGACTTTATGTGCCTAGGGCCATAGGGTGACTAGACTTTTTGGTGGAGAGAAAAGGAAAATGTTTCTTTTTTTTGTTTTGGTGGAGGTGGTATCCGATGCTTAATACTTGGGATATATTATTATTTGGAGTTGTATACCTATTATTCTATGCGGTAATATGGTGTGCATGTGTCATTTTGATTGTTATGTTGTGATGTTGGAATTCATGTGCTCATATGTATGTTATGTTGTTTATTTGGGTCTAACCTCTTTGGGTGGAGAGAAAAGGAAAAGTTAGCTTTTATGTTTTTTTTGTAGTGGTGGTCTATACTTGATACTTTGGAGGTTTATGGAGTTGTTTCAGATGTTATGGAGTTGTTTGGGAGGTTTATGGAATTGTATTGGGAGTCTTAAGGAGATTTGTAAGTATATGGAGTTGGTATTATGATATATGAGTACTCATGTGAGTTTGGTTATGTTTTATGTTGTTGAGGCTTGATGTTCCTCATTTATGCTATGATGTTTGATCCCATCTTGAAACTGTGTAGTTACAGTTATAATTTTCAATTGTGTAAAACTTGTGTATGTGTATTGTGGGGAATTCCTTGTTGTTATATTAAACTTGTGTTACGAGTACTATTGTACTAGGGCATGTGTTTCGAGTACTATTTTGTGTGGGCTATATGTTTCTTCTCATGATTGGGTTGTAGGTATTGTGATGTGATACAACCATGAAAATATGTTAACAAGATGTCTTATGGGTCATTAGTGTTGTGTTTAATTGAATATTGTCTGAAGTCCCTGATGTCAACTTATGCATGTCAAGCCACATCTATTTCATCTCAATATAAATCCTAAATAATTACATATTAGTCACTAGGCATATTAGAACTAACAAGTGACCTAGATTATACATGGAACCAATCTTCACATAGACATTACGATTCTCCCAAGAAAGTCCCCTCCCATAGAAACGATTATTGCATCAATCATATGAGAATCTACCTAAGATGCATTAGAGTCCACACATATTATCTTATTAACATTATATAGAACTCCATCTCAATGTGGTTACTTTACATAGGATAGGTGACATATCCCTCTACTGTGGGGGCTCAATGCCCTCTTGGCATTACAGGTTGCAACAATGGATGATTTTCCTTTTAGGAGAGGGAGATCTTAATACTCCCGTCCGATCACTCCTACATGGAAAGATAGATTCTTTTGGCCATCCAAATTTAGCAGGTTCTTTCTTTTAGAATCAATCCAATGTGTAATACCCTTATTCCAACCCATTGGCGACATGTTATGGACTCAATTATTAGGGAGAATGGTATGAGTACCTTACATATGAAACACACCTAAGAGATCATGAGTTGTAATCCCGGTGGATTGGATTATCAAAGGTTATTATAAAAAGTCCATGCCACATACACACAATAAAAGGATAAAATTTAAAATGGAATGATTATGAATCTACTACTCCTAAAGTTATATAAAATAAAACAATAGGTAGGTGAAGTGTGGTAGGTTAAGGAGGTATGGAAGTTGGAGACACACATCTTCCCAAGGTAGGAATGGCGGTGGATGTTGTCAGAATATTATCTTCCATCTCATTGAATGTATTCATCGGTTCTATAGAAATCCTTTGTCTCACAATGCCTTTATCCTCTGTTCTATCCTTTATAAGTATCAAATAGGCATGTTCTTTCATGTCAGATGCACCTTTGTAATGTTACATTACAATACTTCTATGATACTTGGATAAATCCAGAATGAGAGTGTGGGATAAATTTCTTTAGTGTGTTTCAACATAGGTAATGAATCCACCTCTTTTTAAAATAGAAAAAATAATAGTGTTCTTTTTCAATATTTGAAAAGAATTGGTTCAAAGAAAGATCTTTCTCCTCCTGTAGTTTCCAATTTATCTCATAGGGTTTTTGTCACTAGATCAAAAATGTTACAAGTAGACCAAAAACTTAGATCAAAGTGTTTTGTACAACGTCAATACACTCAATTCTATGCCACTCAAATATCTTCTAATGAGTACTCAAATGGGACATACCATCATCCTTTCTCTTATTTAAAAGGAAAATGATTCTAGTAATAATCTTTAATATGATTAAAACCACCCACCTATATATATTCCTCAACCTAATGCATGGGGTTTGACATGGTGATATAATATATGGAGAAGGAAAGTATGATATGAGCATGGTAGGAGGTTTTTGGCACTACATATGAAGTTTGGAAGGCATCTCAGGTCAATATCCAGATATATAATGCATTTACAAGGTCTATTAAAGTAAGTTTCTTGTGAACAAGGCTAGAAAGCCAAGGTAAGTCTTAGTGTCTAGAGAGATTTAGATACATTAGAGCATGGATGAGAGTTAGGACAGTTGGATTAGTTTGGTAGGATGCTTCATGCCAAGTTTTAGGTCAAGGTTGTGAAGTTTTTCTTATTATGATGTTTTTGGGAAAACCAAGTTTTTGAGAGTGCAAAAATCAACTCGATAGGTAACTTCGATTGCTCACCCACACATGTCAGTTCTGCATGGGACATGGTGGCTTTCAGGGATGTTTTAAGATTGAGCTAAGAGTGTTTTGCAAAAATAATGTAGTTATTTAATCATCATACTTTTATGAACAATCGTTAAGAAGTCAAGTTCCTCTTAAACCCTAGTGAAACCCTCATAACGTAGTGATAGGAGATATTTACATAGTATGGTATTAAAATGATCTGAAAATGATAATGTGATGATTTTGGATTGTAGAGAATTCCTTTATGATCTTTTTGGTGGTGGTCTCATGATCCAATAGTTTCAAGAAGGCATAGAAAAACCCTAGTGTTGTGGAAATTGATAGTTTTAGGGCTGAGATGGAAGCTTCAAGATGAAAAGTGAATTATTTGTGTGTTCAACCTGTGTATTATTTTTAGTTAATATCAGAGCAGGTTAAATTTGTCTCGAAGAAGATCTTGTAACTTTTGTTTCGCGATCTGGGTTTCTCCAAAATTTTGTACATGGAACGATATATTATACAGAAAGCTATAGTAGAAATTTCAGAAAAACCTAGTTTTTAGTTTGGGAGAAACGTGCAATTTACTATACATCACATTGATCACTGTTATTTTTGTGAAGAAATTAGAGAATCAAAGGTAATTCAAATCTACATTCAATTTTTTTTTTATATTTAGATTAAGTAAAATGGATACACCATTATATAAATTTAATGGCCTGAACTTCCATACATGGAGAGTAAAAATCTAGATGCAGTTAATGAATAAAAATATAATATAGAGTTGTTATTTCAATTATTATCTATGTAACTATTTCATGTATTATGTGTATTAGATCAGAGTAATTTTCACATTTGGTATCAAAGCAGGTTTTGTGTATGGCATGGAGTCTTAAAATTGGAGAGGGGAAAATTGATTATTCTATTGCCCTGGCATATGAAGTCTATTAATTTGATAAGTTCAAATTAATTAGTTTTTTAAGTTTGTATATTTGCAGAAGGCGTTGCATATTGGAGCACGTGACCAGATCTATCTACTGCTACATTGTGTCGAGATCCTTCTTACATTGCAATAATAGTGAAGGCTTTTAGTGATTGTGGCGTATTCATTCATAAAGGGTAGCAGTGCATAGTTAATCCAAAAGCACATGCCATCAATCTTCCTAAGGCCGAGGTCTTCTCATAAGAGACATCTACAGTAGAGGATCTGCAATCATCTGAAGGAGGTGCAAACCACGAGATCTATTGGCATTCAGGTCCTATTGTGAGGTTGTATTGGTATTTTGGATTTAAGATATGAGATATTACGTTCCTGTTCCATATCTTTTTTGAGCGCCATCTACTCTCATACGCATGTATTGATTTGCATCTACAACTTGCACTGTTGTCAAGATCCCTTCACGAGCTTTTCTGAGATCTACAATCACCTATCTACACCCAACACAAATTCAAGATTTATGGTTTCATGCTAAGTGTCGTTAAAAGTGTGATTTTATGATCTATGACTCTAGAGTTCAGTGATTCTTGCAGATTATGTGTGAAACTGATCAGCTAAGACAATAATAGCAAGTAAAGCCACGTCATTTGGGTGTAGCCACATCATTTAGGTGCCACGTGTCTCTCGGATGTTCACACTCTCGAATACGCAGCTCAGGATAGTCGACCAACATTGCCAGATTGGATTGGATTTGATTTTCATCGAAGTTCATTTCTCACATTGCGTTCACATCTCTAATTTTCATTGCCAATAGTTTTACACACAAGCAAGCCATCCAACAATGAGGAGCACAAACTATTCATCTATCTATGCGTATGCAAGTATTGAGTCGGTTTAATTAATTCTTGTTTTGTTTTTTATTTAGATCTGTCACATAGAAACTTGTGTTTTGTCATTCATCATTAAGTATTAGTATTCATTAAGGAGTCCTTTTTATTTTTATCTAAGTGAAAAACTGATTTCATTTTCCTATGTCATGTAGTCTCTCATGTAGTTTGTGTTTATGTTATCCACGTTTATAAAAAGAATCATTGTCTTGTATACCATTGTCATTTTGTCGTATTTTAAAAGAGTTAAGTGTCACTATTCTTGAAAAGTAATCTTTAATTACTTTTCATTATAGTTGTCTTCTATGTAATAGTCATAAATTGGTCAAGTGTTAAAGTGTCTATCCTCATATATGTCATTTTCTAAATAATTGTGTTGTCAAAATCTAGTATCATTTTGTCAAATATTACTGTTCAAAGTAGTCTCATCGTCAAAAGATTCATTGTAAAAATTTGTAAAAATAAAACATCTTGTGGATGCATTTTCGGTAGTGACTGATGTCCTAATAAATTTTGGGGTTCACATTGCGAGGGGAGAAAAAATAAAGTTTAATGTGAAACCTGATGAGCTTCAAATCCATAATCCGCTGAGCTAGCAGCATGCTATTAGAGGAAGAAGGCACAAGAGGCTAGAGGATAATTGGCATCCTCTCGTCAGTCGCCAACGACAGGGCTGCATGAAGTTGTGGTGACATTGTGTGTATGTGTGATTTTACTTTCATTTATGGATTGCAGTATGATTTCAAAGTTCCTATTTTGTGTTGAATAAGTGAAATGTTCACATTGAGGGGGGGAACATGGTCTGAATGTTCCATTTTCATTACCACCTCTTGTTCATGTGTGTAATTTGTGAGTATGATTTCTAGATCAACCACTGATGTGAGATAGTGCCAGAGATTCATAACAAAGTACTAAAGAAGGAGATGTTCTTGATAAAAGTAAATGGTTGATGTCATGTTCCCACTACTTTTCTGATTAGTTGGTCGATGTTCCCAGATATGGTTGATGGTGATGTTATCTCAGTTCCCTTTGCATGGTCGATGTGTTCCCAAGTGGTCGATGCAGTTTCCCACCTTGGTTGATGTTCCCATGGATGGTTGATAGTGTTCCCATATCCTGGGTGATGTGTTCCCACAATCAGAATGCACAGAGGAAGGTCAAGACATGTGTACGATGCTCAGTCAAAAGATTTATTTTTCTCCCCATGTTTGCACTAAGGGGGGGAATGTTAGGAATGTCCTAACTATTAGTGCTCACAAATATGTAAGTGTGAGTAATTATATTATCTAGGATAATATAATATTACATTGTTGGTGCGGTTGGTTGTGAGTTATAACAACCCACTTATTTAGGGAGTGTATTATTATAACATCTCATATAGAGTTAGTGAGAGGTTATGTTTAGCTTCCTTGATTATAGGAGCAACATTTCCTATATAAATGTAATGGCCCGTATGAATCAAGATATGGTGAATAATATATAAAATATTTGTGTGTTCAACCTGTGTATTATTTTCAAAATTAGGATTTTGTATGAGCTAGAGTCAAGTATAAAAGCTTGTTATATTAGTTCATTGTGACTAGTTGAGTTTATGAGGATGTGGGAAAGTTAGAGGAGGAGGAGGAAGATTTATAATGGTTCAAGGGAAGAGCCAATAAGAGGTGTAAGGATTTGATAGAAGTTGAAGAGAAAGTGTGCAAGGTCAATTGACCTAATCAACATGTGAGTGGGAATATTTGAGTGATTTAAGAGAGAGCTTGTTTTGAGAGGGTTTAAAGAGTGTGGAGCTGAATTTGAGATCACAATCAGACGTGGGAGTAACATATTTTCTATGATAATCCATTGCAAGTGGATAAGTTGGTGCTTGATCACCTCATGGGTTTGTAGCCTCCTTATAGGATTGGTGTCCTACTAAACTAGGGGTTGGTGCTTCTTGTTGGGTTGGTGCCTCACTAAAGAAATATTTCTTGATGTGTAATACTCTTGCAAGTCCTTTGTTACGAGTAATATTAGTAGAGGTTTCTGTGGGTTTTCTTCCATTTGAGGGTTTCCCATGTATATATGGTGTCTTGTGTTCTCTCTCTTATTTCAGTATCTTGTGAATGGTTGATACACACTTACTAATCTCGCATTACTGATGTATAATTGAATGAATGTAATAAATTATGTATGCAAGTTAAGGTAGATGAAGTGAAATTTTGTAAGACGGATTCACCCTCCCTTCTCAGTCTTTATGCTTCTAAAAATTTCAAGCTTGCACAAATGGGTTCATTATAGAGGCTTTAGAAACTTCCAACAAATGCATTGATAGGTGTAAAGCCAAATGCCACAACCTTTTCTAGCACACCCCTTGTCTATGCCAAAATGGGAGCCTTTGAACAGGGTATGGATAGTTCGTCAAAGCATAAGGATAGAGGATCTTAGTCAAAAGTTGTAGTTATAAATTTCCTGGTAGACACGTATATTGTTGTGGAAGCACACAACAAGGCACATGGACTGCTTGACAAATTTCCTGAAATAAACGTGACCTTTTGGAACATGTATTTTGACCACGTAAGTTGTTGTTTTGTTTTATTAACAAGTATCCACATAGGTTTTGGGATGAGGGTTGTAAATAATTCAAAGGCATGAGTGTCTCTTTCAAAATCAGGAAAAATGTTAAAATAAAATAAAATAAGATAAAATAGTTGTAGTGTTCAGCTTCTAATACAATTTCTCTAACTCTATATAGATATCTTGTGTATGTGCGGACACATAATGTGGAAGGATAGGTAAGGCACATGAAATTTTTAACAGAACATCTCAAAGAGATGACTTACCATGGGTAATAATGATTGGAGGATGTGCACCATATTGATATGTTGATACGAATTTTGAAACTCTCGAGCAAATACAAGGGATAGTTGTGTATGTTGTGAAAGCTAGATAACCTTGCATGGGTCGCACTATTATTTTAGGGAGGATCTAAACTTATTCATTAAAATACCTTTTAAACTTGTGGTGTTTGTTTGGATGTGTTCACTTTGTGGTAGGATTAAATAGTGGTGGTGGTGTGGTTGTGCTTAATGGATGATAAATAGTAGTAGGACTAGCCATATACCTCCATCCTATGTTAAAATAGGTTCTTTGAAACAACAATTGGCCATCCATCAAATCATAATAGAAAATGGATATTGGTATATGTTGTAGTTTTAAGTTACAGAAAAACCAAATAAGCTCAAAGAAATCTTTTGGAAAGGTCATGGAAACTGTTGGTAGACACAATTAAATAGTGTATCGTCCAACCCCGAAACTTTTGCTCACCATTTTCACTATAGGCATGGTTTTCTCACCCTAAACTTGTATTATTTTTTATTGGTAGTTTCCCTTTCTACTATGAAATCATATTTCTATTAAAATTAAGAACAAGTTTATGGTTTAATTAAATAAATTACAGTTTCAGATGACAAAAAAAGGGGTTCTAACATACGCAACATGACTGCTTATTTGACCATCAATTACATTCACAACCAAAACCTTATACATTTTTAAACCAAGGTATCAAAACTAGATGTACGTGTCACTTGAATTGGAGAGATTGAGATTGGTCATCAACTAAACTACCCTTTTGTTTACCTTGTAAAGTTAATAAAATGTGATTTTTGGTGACTCACAAAACACCCCTCCAAACCCCAAAATAAGAATGTCGATTTGTGATTGTGTTCCCTGTCATGTGGGTTATTGTATCCAACCTTAGAACACCCTTGAATGACCATTTATGTACTTTTCGTCACCCTTTTACAAGCCCCATTAACCCTTTTTGCAGCTTTGGAAGGCTGTTGAAAATCAAAAGTTAGGTTTAGTTTTGGCTCTGATTAAAGAAATGGATTTTGACCTTTATAAACCTAGATTATTTATCCATGAAAATTTTTTCCAACCCTTAATTCTGAGAAAAATACCTCACTAGCTAGTTTTACGAGAGGGATTTATAGGCCTTTGGTCACTAGTTGATCGGGTCAAACTAGCCTAATTGTGACAGTGGCTCTATAAAATCATACATCATTTATAATATGTTTTCCAGATCTAATTTTCTTTAACTCCTATGAATTTCTTGTATATAGGAGAGAATTTAAGAATTTCCTCATGGTGCATTCACCCATCAAAAATTAGTTTTTGAATGTGATTTCCTAGCCCTCAAGCTAAATTTGGATGTTTTCGTAGCTTGTAGGAAAATGTGAAAGAATGTCGTGGGGCCCTCTACAAGTCAAATAACCGATGAGAAACATGTAGAAACTTATAAACTATTGTATTTAACTCTCTTTTTTGGCTTGTTTTGATAAATTTGATTGTCATTAAAATGGCACGTTTCTCCCTCCTCTCTCTATCTCTCTCCTCTAGTTAGGAAATGAAATGAATGTATTTCTAACTCTCTCTGGTTTTGTGTTGAGTATTATAATCATGAGAATGGAAAATTATGAAAATGTGAATTATGCTAGTTTTTGGGTAGATTTCATGCCAATAATTTATGTTGACCATGCGGTGGTTACAGGTACCGACATAAGGAGAAAGTGAAGTGATACTGGTGATTTCATAATAATATGTTATTTGCAACAATGTAATTGTATAGAATATATCAATAGTATTGTTATATATAGAAATATTAATTATTGAAATTTATGTTGAGCATGAAATCGTTAGCATTTTGAGGTGTTTGGAAAATGGACATTTGGTCATGGGTGTTAACTTAATTTAATATTATATACTATTAAGGGGGTGGATATATATGCTAACTAGAAATGAATTGATCTTTTATAGTGTGTTCCGGTGGGAAATTAATAATGGGCCCCTTGTATGTTGTATTAATTACTTTGGAACTATAGGAAAGGAACCTCAATAGAAGGTCAACCTTAGAGTATAATTCTTGTATGATTTACCCTTCTTGTGTGATCACCTTCATCCAGAAAACTGAAATTTTACGATGAGCCGATCTCCTTATACTCAATGGCACCTTTTAGCTTAAGGTAAATAAGAGTCCAAATTTAGGTTACTGTAATAACATGTATGCTTATCAACATTGTCACAAAACCACCCTGTAAGAATGGTAATGGTTAAACACTGTCTAGAGTATGTGGGTTTTCTTCCTACGAATTGTATTTATATATGATATATCAGTGCTATTGTTATGAATAGAATTGACGTTCTTTGTTTTCCTTGATGAATACGACATAGTTATCCTATTGGGAAAGTGTGTTATTTTTGTACTTATTTTTTCCTTTATATGTTGACTAAATTCCTACTTGTTCATACTTTTATATGTCGGTTAGGTAAATTAAGTTGATTGTATCTTCTTTCTATGGAAAATTATGTCAAAAGAATTCCTATAGATAGTATTTGTAACTAGTGTACATCGATAAATTTGGAAGCTTGTTATTTGAAACTGTTAGAACCTTCATAGTTTTAAAAATGCTTATACCAGTAAAATTCATGGTAACAAATTGATAATGGCTTATTTTATCTATTTTCCAGTGATTTGTTGACTTAGGAAACTCTCTTAACCTCATAAGAAAAATTGCCACTTGTAGTTGTGTGTTTTCATTTGGGCAGAAAGAGTGAACCAAACTTATAGCACGAAATAATAACCCTTGTCGTAAGGAATGGTTCCCCTTGACTTTACCCCATACCTTATTTCCGTAGTGGAACTGAACTTGGTCAACTTTTGACCATGTCATTCCATTACTATATCGATATTAGGTTCTACCATATGTCGAGAAAATGGGTCTCACATGTTCCTTCATGACCGTCTTGGGGTAGGTTAACTTTGCACCATGTCAATCCTTCGTGCATGGTCCATGAGAATGTTCCTTCTTGCTATTATTAAATAGAGATTTTGGTTGGATCTTTGTGTGGAACCTAGTAATAATTTAGCTTATATGTTTTGGGTCTTGGAATCATATTGAAATATGGAAAACTACATACATTTGTTTGTCCTAGAATGTGAAAACTAGAAATGATTAGTGTCTTGGACGACTTTGCATGATCAAAAAAAGAAATTTTTATTAAAAAAAAATTGGTTATTATTTCTTGTGAGATTATGAATCTGCATACGTATTCAGATTTGGGATATTATGAGGAATTTTGAAATGAATAAACTTGTTTGGTTAATTGATGAAAACTTGAAATAGATACATTTTGGTCTTTGTTATTTGTGAACTCAGAAAATCAGAAAATATTTAGAACCAGTTCCTCCTTGAGCAATTATTTTTTTCATTTTCATTACATTTGTGGTTTGATTATTTTATTGAAATTGGAAAAGGAAACAAAAATGTTACTGTGTTTTTTGTTTCCATTTTCTCTTCCTGGATACATTTTTTATTTCAAAATAAAAGGAGATAGTTCATAGCTCCAACTTTGAGCTTGTTATCATTTTATATTTTGACATGAAAATAGGTTTTGATATTAAGATGGTTAATCAGGACTAATTTGGTTGTCTCTTTATATTACTTATTTTAAGCATTATAATTAGTGAATGTTTATTTGCTTATTAATGATGAACTCTATCTCCCCTCATGAAATTAGACATTTTAGTAACTCTTGTTTAAAATGAATTAATTCATGTATGAAATTGAATTTTGATGAACATATATGTACATATCTAAGAGAATTCTACTCAATAAGGAACTCAAATAGTGTTGGTCGCAGGAATTGACTAAGTATCAGTTATGTGTGAAGGGTTGTGGGTAGGAGGACGCGCGCAGGGTGTAAAAATTATAACATAGGTTTGAAATACCACACAAAAGCATGTGCATAAGGAGAAAAGTGAGACATAACAGTGCACAGAGGTGCGTATAATGTAGTGAAAAAGGACAACGTGCAAGGCTCATGCACATGCTTGTGGAATATTGAGGACTTAGCCAATTTTGGGATAAGGGCTGAAAATAGACAAAAGCAAGATGACTTAGTGGATAAGCAAGCTCTATTATTAAGACAAAGTGCATGTAGACAAAGACAAAAACGATTCTTGGAGGTAGCCTAATTATAGGATTAAATCATGAATAAATCAAGCTATTTATAGCTTGATCTATTGTAAATCAGAGTTAGAAAAACATGCAGGCTAATATTAGTGCACAAATATATTTAATTATTGCATGTAAATGGTGAAGGGAAAGTCCCCACCACATGTGTGTATTTGTGTGCATTTGTGTGTGTTTGTGTGTGTGTGTGTGTGTGATATTTCCTTGTTTGCCTATTTCTTCTAGTTTCTGAGTGTTGAATTTATGAATTCTAAGTGTTAACAGTATTTTTTATGTGAGATGATGTTATAGTTTATATGTGAGCATGGATGGTTCAGTGACTTTTTGTAAGTAGTAAGGATGTAATCAACTTCTTTGTTATGTAATCGTGTTTTTCGATGGATAATTGTTAATGGATTGTTAAAGTGATTATGTCTGAACATGGCTTGATGGGAATTTAAATCTTATTAGTCATTTTCTATGAATGATTTCCTTATTATATGTGTTTCCTCAATTGCTAAGATATGATGTATCTTCTCATATGAATGGTTATGATGATGACTATGCATGTCTAACATCTTGTTGAGCAAACAAAGGATGGACCTTGTGGCTATGTGTACTTCAGGTGAGATTTCAGACTTGTCTAGATAAAGTGCCAGCACGCCTAGCTAATATTGGGTAAATAAATACTACACTTTGGTTCCATTTTTGGGACCTCTTTTCAATGTGTTCATCAGGAGGTTGCATGCACATGGCGTTCTGACTGTCTTTGGAGAACATTGAAATTTGGGTATATGACAGTCAAGACACATTTTATCAAAGGTACAGCAATAGACCTAATTTTAATGTGTGTAAGTGGGTTGATAACAACCTCTATGATTTCCTATATGAGACCTTCTTCATATTTTTCTGGTAGAATTGTATGATTAGTTGGCAGCATAAGTGTAGAACAGGGGTGTCCGTCTTGGAAGAAATCAATTCTGGGGTCAGGAAAACTATCAAGCACTCACTTATTCAGATGAACATTAGACAAGAGTTCTAGATTTCTAGTGCGAAGGTGTGATACGCAATTATACTTTGGAGTACATGATTTTAACATATTTTTCCCTGATGAAGTAGAGTTATGGTTTCTTTGCAATCCTATGGGATCATATATATGTGTGTTATCTTTAGCAATGAAGATTTTGATTATTAAACTTGGAATGGAGAAATTACTGATGGCGGGCTAAAACGCCACCGTGTGCAGGGGCAGGAGATAAGTTTGGGAAGGATGGTGGTGGCCTAAGTGAAAGAAAGAGAGAGGGAAGAGATACATCTTAGGTATAATTATGCATTATAGAGGGAAATTTAGGAGGCACTGAGATTGAGAAGAATGATGACTAGTGGAAGTGATGAGATCCCCACAAAAGGCGAGGGACTACAGGATCATGTCCTCTCTACTTTGGGAAAGCACATTAGGAGATCCCCTTTGGCATCTGGTGAGAATGAGTATGAGGATAGAATGAGAGAATGAGAACCATTAACACGCATCTAACCCTGCTTGGACCCCTATCCCTTGCATAAGGTGCTTAGAATCTAGAACTTTTTGTAGAAGATCATCATAGTGAAGGTGATCAAGAAGGTAATCAGGTATCACCGCATTGGGTAAGAGATAAAGGTAGGAACATATTGTTATCACCTCAGGAAACACAATAGATTAAGGATGTGCATATGGTAGTGCATCAGGCACCAATGTTTGGACAAAGTTTGTTTGGAACCAATTTAGTAAGTGTATCATCATGAAAGAGCAATGATGTGCTACCAGTTGGAAGTAGTACTCTTGGTAGCGTTATAGGAAAAACTATTAGTGTGTAGTTTAAGAAGACTACAGGGACACAAGGTAGTTATTTGATAGGCCTTGGGTTACAACAGGGGGGTCAAGAGGTTCATGAAAACCACTGCATGGAGGTAATCTTGGTGGAGGATCAGGTTCAGGATATGGCCCCACTCTAGGACAAGGGCCACAATAACCACAACAACAACCTCAACAACCACATCAATAAACATCTTAATTCTTTTTTAAGATGTCACTTCACTTGCCAGAATATAAGGGTGTGCAAGATGTTGCTGAATATGTGCATAATTGTGAGTTATTGTGGAGAGCTAAGAGAATAATAGATCCCGATCGGAAGGCAAGTCAGTTTTCCACCACACTTCAAGGGCACACACATAGTTGGTACCTTGATATATGATCAACATCAAACTATGGTGGATTATAATGTGTTGCACACTACCATTTTATTCAAGTTCCATATACCAAAGATTGAGTAACAGAGTATTAGCGCACTAAAGGACATCAAACAAGGTCTATTTGAAAGTGTAAGATAATATGATGCACAATTCAAGACTTTTAAAATCTAAATTATCCTGTGATATTCATCAAATCTAGCATGCAAAGTGGTTTGCTGGAGGTTTGTTGACTCTTTTTCAAATAACATTGTCACACAAGATGTTCACTGATCCACGCGAAGCCTTGGAAGCAGTTATGTGTGCAGAAACAGTTGGGAGTATTTATACATGGGTAAGTCCTTTCTTTAAATCCTAGATTGTGGCAATGTCCTCTCAGTTGGAAAAGATTATGTTAATTCAACTCATGAGATGTGCAGTGGACTATGGTGTACATATTACAAAGTTGAAGGACATATGAAGGATAGCTACCAGTGCAGGAGTGTGCACAAATTATTGACATCTTGTGAGATTTTCCATAAGAATCACGATGTTAGGAATTATCCACTTTTGCAGCACATGACACAGAAGAGTGTCTCCATGTATTGTAAGATTTGTGATACACATACCCATGACACCATTGACTTCTATTTAATCTATCATATTCACGAGGCATGTGAGACCAAGATACGATAGACCACTATTGCAAGTAGTTCACAAATGTAAGAAGGGAAGGCTAGTGAAAAGTGCAATGATGGTAATAGAGGTTTCAGAGGTGGATTCAGAAGTAGAGGTCGGGGCTGCCATGGAAGGTTTGTATGAGGGACATGCTATACTTGTGGATCAATGGATCATTACCAACATGATTTTCTGAAGAACTTGGTATGCGCATACTGTGGAAAGGCTTACAAGGTTGAAGATTTTCCAGACCTATATGCTCATATGTGTAAGAACAATAAGAAAAAAATGGTGCACAGATGATTAAGAGCTGGGTTCAACTTGTGTTAGTTACTACATGCACAAAATTGGTGCACACACGAGCATATTAAAGTAAAACCTTTTAACAGAAGAGAGGAGTTCATACATGTTAAGTATCCTAATGTGGCTCAACATAAGGAAATGTATTAGGAAACTATGGGTGTCACAAAAGAGCTACAAGGAGAGATCCAACACCTAAAAGAACAAGCGCATGAGAGAGAATACGTGAAGAATGTTGAGCTACCACAAAAGGATATTGATGATCTTAAGGAAGTATGCTGGATGTTGAGGTAGGAAAACATTATTCCTTTGGTAGGAAATTTGTTGCAAGAGAAAATACAACATGCATGGATTGAACGAGAGCACCAAATCCTTTATGCAAATTTACCACCATTGGACAATGAATATGATAAGGAAATCAAACTAGATGCAGTGATCAATGGTTTCTTGGTAAGTAACATCCTTGTCGGTATAGGTGCAGAAGTTAATGTTCTGACATTAGATGCTTAGAACCAAATGGGAAGGCCACCATTGCAACCATCCTCCAATGTGTTGTATATGGATAATAAAAAAGGGCCATGCCAATTAGGGTGCTAAAAGATGCTTCAATCACTATATGGGGAGCAAAATTTACGTGTGATTTTGAGGTGCTAGAGCTTGCTGGGGAAGATAATTTCCTTGCATTGCTTGGATGTATTTGGTACTATGTGAATAATGGATATTTTCACTTTAACAAAAGATATATCAGTTTAAAGAATAGGGATGAGAGAGTTCTCATACCCTTGGATGATACAAATATTGCACCCTATACAGATCCTATGAATGAGGATGAGCTCAATAGGATTTATGCACATATAATACACAACCCAAAAAATTTGGAACCATCAAAAGAAGACGTACTTCATTGGGAAGACGTGCAATCTATCAACGATACTACTAGAGCTGCTTGTGATAATTGGGCCCATGAAACTTATGAGATGGTAGGTCATGAGGTTAAAAGAATAGTTTGTGGGATGATTAGGCCGTGTATGATTAAGTGTTTGGGCAAGGTCAACTTGCCTAAATACACTAGAGAAGAGAAACCTAACTCTTTCTTACACGCAATGGAAAACTAGTGGCGAAACGAGGGAGATGAATGGAACATGACAGCCTATACATTGTGTGGGACAACAATACGCTAGTGGGTGACACATAGATATAATCTGATGGGTTGGCGCGAGATAAGAATAGCCTTCTTAACAAGATTTACTAGGAGAAATGTTCCTTCACTAGTACACGATTATAATGGTAAGACCCTTGTTTTGGTGCATATCCACAATTGTGAGAGACATTGGGCATAATGACAAGAAGTGATACCCCCATCTCTTTGGGTACACAATTTTTACTCTACTTTATGCAGATGCGTGTGTGCATGCTGAGTTAAAGTAAGAAACTGCAAGTTGGTGTGACATGATGGAAGGTATTGTTCATACCTTTGATTATTTTTCCACTAAGCCTCCCATTCACAAATCCTTGTAGATTATGAAGCACATCACATTAGGAGATAGTGCAAAGGTAGATGAAATTATGTTTTAGCTATTAGGAGATCCTGAGACTGAGGCATGTGAGGATGTGATAGAAACAAAAGAAACACAATTGGGGCGTATATGGAAAGAGAAAGAAAAAGGAAAGATGGTCTACCTCATTGATGATGAAGAAGTTGAAGACTTGGATATAAAGCAAACTGAGGGTGTGAGCGAAGTGTTGGATTCTTTAAATGGCAGGCACTTGCATACCACATACCCTTAAAGACTAAGAAAGTGAACATTGGGACTAAAGATGCACCTACAAAGGCTATTATTGGAGATTATTAGTTAGAACGAGATGTAGCGAAGATCATTGAGTTTTTGTGCAACTTCTAGGATTTATTCCCAATGGGTTATCAGGAATTGAAAGGTGTACATCCATCTTTAGGAGAGATGAAAATTTAGCTGAAAGATGGTGTGCGCCTGATTCAGAAGAGGCCTTATAGGATGAATCTAAACCTGCAAGTTAAGGTAAAAGAGGAGATAGATAAGATCCTCAAGTCAAGAATTATTGAGCCTATCAAGGATTTGACTGGATCAACCTCATGGTGATCAACATCAATAAGGATGGTAGGATCAAGATCTATGTGGACTACAAGGTACTTAATGCTCCATGTGTCATATATCATTTTCCTACACCATTGATGGAAGAGATCTTGGAAGGGGCAACAAGGTGCAAAATCTATTCATTTACTGATGGGTTCTCAAGTTACCATCAACACACAAAGATAAGGAGAATACCACTTTCTCAACCAAATGGGGATCTTTTACATATACCATTATCCCTTTTGGATTGAAGAATGCACCAGTAGTATTCTTGCGCATAGTTGTTCAAGCATGTGACAACCTGAGGTTGATGTTTGTTAAAAAATCATTGTGAAAACTTGAGGTTGATGTTTAAAATATGCAAGCAGCTCACCATCTCTTTAGATATCAAGAATTGTATATTTTCTAGCCCCTTTGGCACTATTACTTGGGCACATCATTTGCAAAGAAGGATTATTGGCATACCTAGACTAAGATTACAGTCATTTTGGGGCTAGAAGATCCTACCAATCAAGAGTGAAGTGCACTTTTTCTTTGGGCACATGCTGGCTATTACAGGAAATTTATTAAGGGTTATGCCAAGATTTCGCACGATCACCTTGGAAGAATTGCTCAAGGCCAAAGGAAAGTTTTATTGGGGTGATGCACAACATTAGTCCTTTGAAACCTTGAAGGATAAACTAACCTCACGCGTCGATCCTCCATGCTTCCCCTCTTGGTAACAAACCTTTGCATGTACATGTAAATGCCTCTTGGTATGGTCATTGGAGCAGTATTAGTGCAAGCAAGGAGAGGAAAATGTGGATAATCCTATATGTTTTTACAAGTGGGAAATTGACACCAACTGAGCAAAATTATACAACTACAGAGCACAAATCATTATCCATGATTTACGCACTTCATAAGTTCAGACAGTACTTATTGGCAACACCATTCATATTTTACATAGATCACATGGCATTGAAGTACTTGGTTAATAAATAGGTTTTGTAAGGGTGCATCTGCCATTAGATCCTTCTCTTTTAGAAGATTTATTTTAAAGTCATAGTAAATCCAGGAAATAACAACCTAGCACCTGATCATTTGTCAAGAATTAAATCTAGAGAGGATGTGCATAGCATTATGCTAGATGCATAGTTGTTCAGATTGAATCATGTGCTCACTGATTTGGAAGACACTGCAGTATTCTTGTGCATCGGGCTTGCGCCGGAAGAAATTAAGACTATAGCGATCGCGAAACCATTTGAGAAGGGGGGAATTGATTTTCTATGACCTATTTCACTATGCATAGGATAGGATCGTGCTATATCATTACATGCATAGATTACTTGATAAGGTTGGTAGAGGCTGCACCTAAAAAGTATTGTACTACATAGCAACAATGACTAAGATCCTTTGGGAGAATATCATAAGTAGGTATGGATGTCCATTGAGCCTTACAAGTGATAGAGGAACTCATTTTCTGAATGATGCTATTAGAATTCTATGTATGGCAAAGTTTATGGTGGCACATGTCATAAGACTAGCACCTTATCACCTACATGCTAATTGTACTGCAAAATATTTCAACAAGATCTCTGGGTCAGACACTAACAAAGATATGTGATGTTGGAAGGAAAGATTGGGATGATAAGGTCTCAACCATTCTTTGGGCATACAAGATAAATTATAAAAGGTTAAATAAGTGCCACACATTTTCAAGTTGGTGTTTAGAACAGAGGTTAGTGTAACCTGTGGAATTTATGTTGCCATCCCTAAGAATTAAGCATGTGCAGGAGGATTGGATGATAAACAAGTAGTTGATGAGCGCATTGATAAATTAATACATTTGGATGAGAGGCACGTGCTATTGCACGCGTTGGAGTCATAAGACAGAGAAAGAAAGAAAAAAGGATTGACATGATATGTATATCGAGAAAAATTCTTTTGCAGTTGGTAAGATGGTGTTGTTATATGATTCAATGTTTACGCGTCATCTCAAGAAGTTGAAATTTCATTGGTTGGGACCCTTTGTAGTAACCAAGATACTGGAATTAGGTGTATTTCAATTGCAAATGCTAGATGGCACCATGTTTCCTAGTTACTTCAATGGGAGTAGGTTAAAGCCCTACTACAAATAAGCTTCTTTTGTGTTTGTAATAAAGAAGTCTTGCCATTCTAGATTAGATTTCCCTTTCTGTTATGTTTCACTTTGTTGTGTTTTTTTGTAATAAGTGTATTCACACATAGGAGCTTATTACTATTTGTTAAGTTGATGCATAGAGGACAGCACATGCTTTTAGTGTGGGGTGAATCAGGATAAGATGCGTGGAAGAGACTAAGTGATGTTGATAGGTTTTATGGAGTTGGTTCAAGAGTGCGGAGTTATATAATATAGGTGTATGCTGGAGGAGTATATTGGTACACGCGACAACATAGTGCTTGATGGATATCATAGGGGTGCGTGAAAGGAAGCATCGTATGTATTGATGGATAATGGTGTTGGAATGTTATTAAATTGCTCAGATTGGATACCACACCAGAAAGATGGTAGCATAGTGTAATGAAAGGGAGGCAACAGTAGGAAGACTACTTATTATATGGCATAGAGGAATATTATGTGCAGCACATGGAGGTGCACATAAGGAAGACTGCAGTCTGGGAAGTAGTAGCAATCCATAAAGTTACAATTTCCGCGTGCAAAAGAAAGTAGAAACAAGTGAGGGAAAAATCAAAAAATGCATTTAAAGCTTTGAAACCATGGTAGGTGGAGTGAAATTAATGCGATAAAAATTTGAAAACCTATAAAAGGGTCACGGGTGAAGTATTTCCTACCTTGCTTTTGAGAATTTGACTGATTGAAGAATGAATAAGTGTGAAAGTCCATTTGAGTGTGAAGAGATAGTGCAAAGATCAAACCAATACGAACTAGAGAAGCCTTGAGTATGAGCTATCCTTCGATGGAATTGGAAGCATGGATGAAAGGCGTGTGATAAGATTATAAGCCCATACCTGATTATAAGACATCTTTGTTACCATGTCCTTTTACTTTTCCGTTTTTCCATCTATCTTCTTGTCTTTTCTCTCTTTCATGTCTTCTCTCACTTGTATGCTTTCTAAAGCATCATAGAACTTTATATTCTTGAAGGAGGGGAATCATCAAAGGACATCATCATATGAAAATCATGATTGTAGAGGTCAATTTGAGTGTTTTAGAGTACATTCAAGAGGTCTAGGTGGAGTCTTAAAGTTTGAAAATTCAAATTTATGTTTTCCCTCCATTTTGGCAATTCAAATACTAAAGCATGTAAAGAGCCAAATATGGCTTGTGGAAGAGTAAAATGGTAAGTTTGTTTGTTTATAAGTGTATGTAAACATGTAAACATGTTATAGTGAGTCATATGGGTAAGGTGAATCCATAGAATGTTTAAAATGATGTTAAAATGCCTCATTATGTTGTAAAGCATATGAAGAGTCATCAAGGTAGTTAGGGTTTATGAATGAAAGGAGAAAAAGAAGATAAAAAACCAAAAAGAGAAAGATAGACTCGGTTATGAGGGGTCTCTCGAAGAGAAAAGAGAGGGAGAGATCAGAGGAAGAATGGAAGAGTCATAAATTTTGTATGAATATATGAATAATGAGCAAAAACTTTGTTTTATGTATGAAAATATGTGTGCTTGATTCATAACTCTCAAGGTTGGCATTCATAAAGGAAAATTTTTTGATTGTGTGTGAGAATCCATCTTAGAGGATTTGGTAAACAGATTTCAATGTCTTCAACTCAAAAATGGGATACCAATATGACCAAGGTACACTTTGTTTTATCTTTAACTAGTGCAATCTAGAATCTAAATTACATGGGATTGTGTAAAGGAATGGAAACTATGTTTGAAGCCTTAAACCATTGAATCTAGACCGAAAAGTTGGAAGGAATAACTTTGATAGAGGCCTCTAATAGATTAAAAAAAAATTTGAGTTTCTATTGGATAAATTTTGAGATAATAACATGATAGTCTTGAAGGAGGTATGAAAACTCAGTTTCAATTGTGGAGAAACTCATTACCAGGTTTTGGGACAGCAGCAATAACTTTTGCATATAATTTCTAAATGATTAAAAAAAAAAAAATTTAGGTGCCAAAAGGTCATTCTCCAAATGTATTTTTAATATTTTACATAAATTCGAAGTATTTTTGGAGTTGTGGAGTATTTTCTATCTAGACTGAGAATGCATGCAAACCACTTGACGTAATATCTGCCCAGGAAAATAGTCATAAATTTTAAATTCCCAAATGAAAATGGATGAAATGTGGAACATATGTTCCTTGTAGATACTTATAAAAGCTATCAAATTTGTAGATAAATTGGCCTTGTGCAGCAAAAGATATACATGACAGAAATTTTCTGCATATTGTTTGTTCTTGAGAGCACAAATTGGCAGTTTTGGGTAAGATAAGTGAAAAGTGAAGTTTATATCCTTTTGAAGTCAAATTAGTGATTGATATAACTATGTTTGTGAAATAGGAATAGGGTACAAGGTTGACAGAGGTCATTTAATGCTAAAATGACCAAAAAGCTACTTGTTTGAGCAATGAAATCAAGAGAGCTAGTTAAGAAAGGTTGAATTGGCACAAGTAAGGGTCTAAGCATCTGTTGAATTGGTTGGTTTATTAAAAAAATGTGAATTCTTTATAAATTTCATAGCTTTGTAGGATTGTTTATAAGAACAAGTAGCTTGTTTGAGGACCTAAAATGAAAAATT
The DNA here is from genome assembly GCA_019776745.2 of Taxus chinensis. Taxonomy (NCBI): domain Eukaryota; kingdom Viridiplantae; phylum Streptophyta; class Pinopsida; order Cupressales; family Taxaceae; genus Taxus; species Taxus chinensis. The sequence goes on from CM034149.1 coordinate 170,826,175, forward strand.
TGAGTTTTGCATCATTTCTAGCACAATGTGTTGATTGAGATTGACTTTTCTTTGCATCAATTCTCTTCTTCTTCTTCACTAACATGCTAGAGGATATCATTATTCTTATAATATACTTTGATGACCTGATTTTTACTTCCATCATGTGTACTTGAATCAAAAGACTCTCTTCTTTCCTCTTTTCTTGCAATTTTCATTGTCTTCTTCTTGATCTTATTCACAAAAGTCTTCATACCTGTATATACACATGCAAACACAACATTAGACCATAAAATCACAGACCAAATTTTCTCAATGAGTGTATCTCTCTTAGACACTTTCCTCCTTATCCACCCTTATTCTCTAAGTGCTTCTCTTTGCACTTTTCTTCTCCTCCATTCTTCTTCATCTTTCACTATGTTCTCCACAATGAGAATTCTCTTCACTTCCTCTTTCTCATGTTGCTCACATGGAAACTCTCTCTTTTTTAAGACTCCATAGGCTTTCACTTCTTTGCTTCCTCCACTTCTTCTAGCATGCTTCACAAGTGATTTCATTGGCCACTTCATTCTCTTTTTCAAACTCCATCCATCTACCTGACTTCTTACTTGAGTTCTTACCTAATTGCTTACCTATAACCACATCCTTTCCAAGGATTCCAAACTCTGAAAATCACTCCTCAACTCTGATATTTCTCTCTCCATTTCTGGCCCTTGCTTCACACTCTTTGTATTCATAGCTTTAGGCCTTCCTTTAGAGCTAACATGTAAAACCAAGCAATGTATCTTTGCACCAAACCTTGTCAAATCCTTAGTCTCTCTATTATGTTTTCTTTGATACCAAATTATGTAGAGCCCTACATTCAAATCATCTACAACATCCACAATAGCAATAGAAGTCACAATTCAACTTTTGCAAACACCCAAAACCATGAACTCTTACTTTGTTAGTAGGAAAATTTTGATCAAAAGGTAAAAATACACTAAATGATTATGTCATAAACTAAATTCCACTTCAACATGATCAAAACACTCTATCTAACATTTCTAAGCCATCCAACAATTTTCATCTCACCACCTTTCATATTTTTCCTTTTATACCCCAAGTCTCACTTGTAGCCCATAAAAACCTGATTTTCTGACATAACTCGCTCATTTTTCACCTCCAAACCTGACTAGTATAGTTTTAAGATACCCTTTTAGCTCCTTTAGATGCATGTTAAATTTCAAACCTCAACTCCTTTCCTATAAAATATTATTGTGAAAATACAGTTATCTAGGCCTTCCAATTATCCCTCCTATTACACAAATCTCCAAACTGGGAATAACCCACAACCATTCAACCAAAGAGGGTTATCTTTATGGATACCCTTTATTTGGTTCTTTATTTTCACCAATTTAATTCTCTCAACTCCATCTATAATCTTCTTAATACAAAAACCCTCCTTTTAGCTTGTAAAGTAGGCCTAGGCTACAGTTTGTTAGCAAAGTCTGTGCTTTGATGTTTACCTATGTTGTCAACACTTGGAACACATTCTCCCACTCAATTTCACCTTGTTCATGCCTTCTCTAACATTCATTCACTTCCCTATCTTCCTTTAAGTCACTTTGTTTGTTTTGCTCCTTAGTAAGCTCTTAGCTCTTGTTGCATTCTTGGCTCTCAACCACTCTGTTTCCCTTCTTTTACTCTGACCTTGTCCTATTAATTTCTTCTCAACATTTCATCACTTTGGATTATATCTCCTTATATTCCTTTACAAACCAATTTCTACTTCATCTCAATCCTAGCACATACTCCTTATGTGTCTACACCCTAACTAGCTTTTAGTTCTTCTATTTCATAGCTTAAGGTAGCATTAATCTTCACTACCCTGTTTCTTAACTCTTCCTTACTTGGTTTCTTTCATCAATTTCCTTCATCACTTGACTTACTTCATATAATTTTCTTCTTATCACCTTCTTTCATCATTCATGACCCTACTTGTCTCATGTTCCTTTGTATGACTTCTTAAGCTTTTGCTAGTTCTGTCCATCTCTTGGTTCTACTAAGCTATGTTTTGCAAATCTTACTTTATCTTAACCACAGGTTTCCCATCATCTCAATAGAGTCATTGAATCCTCTACAATCATCTCAGATTTTCTTCATTCTCTCTTTTGGTTTACCTTTCTTCACTTTCTCACTCTAATTCAAATTTATTTTCTTTATTCACTTGAAGTCACTTAGGTTAGTTTCTTGCTCTTCTTTAGTTTGTTCAAGGTAGCCCTAACTCACTTACCATTGTTTCACATCTTTATTAGAATTTTTTAGGGTATCTTCACCATTACAATTAGATCATTAATATCTTTCTCCACATCATTCACTCACCATCCACTTCCTTAATGTTTCCTTTTCTTTTGTCATCTCATCATATCTCTGTCCTCTTTAATTACTGTGTCTTAAATTCTTGACTGCCCTTGACTGAGTTTTTCAAATTTGAAACCAAAAATTAAATCCAATCTATCCTAAAACTTTAAGGATACCTCTTTATTGTCTTTCTCATCCTTCCTACCAATTTTCAGACATTTTCAAACTATTGATATAATTTTTTTCAAGATAAATTTATACTAAATTCCTCTCTTCAACCCTTAAGACAAGATACTTCTGCTTAACGAGGATTGTATTTTCAAATTTTGATACTTCATAAACAACTCCAATAACCTTGAAATTTTATATAAACCTCTCAACCCCATCATATTTTGTCCTTTCCACCAAATTTTAGTATTTTCAATGAATAAAATTGATCTTTACATCCTATTTATTACTTTTAAAACCCTAGACACACCTCTAGCGAGTAATAGGTTTTGATTGTTATAAGATTTCTTTGGGTCTGAATATTAAGACTCCAAATGTTTTACTAGAAGGTTTGTAATCAACTTAATTCAGAACATCTTCTACAATCAATTTCAATTTCAACATCTATTGCAATCCTATTCATGTTTTCAATGACAATCAGATTTATGGGTTCTTAGTTCAAAACCCTTGCATAGCAATCCCACAGTGTGAAAACATGTATTCTATAACCTTTACTCACCCCCTGAAACTCACTTGAGAAATCACATAATCATTCATTCCATATAATTCATCATTCAGAATAAAACAAAATACGCATAAGAATCATACTCATCAATTAAGAACAATCAAAGAACATACACAATGGAAGAGAGTGAAATCATTTATGAGACATCTTGATCCATCTAGGCTCCTTCTCACGTGCCTCCACCCCAAATAATTATTCTCTACAATGCATAACTACCTCCTCCATTTGAATTTCACCTTTTTTATGCTTCACCCAAAGGTGGTTTCACTAACCTCTCACTTAACTCATCATGGTTAAGGGTTTAGTTAATTCATGAGCCACATCACAAAGGTGATTACACGTAACTTACCTCTTTTAAGGTCTCAAAATGACCTATTACAACTCATCATGACTTGTTTTAAACATTACACCACCTACACTAGACTTTCAAATTCAAATTTCAAATCCTCTCATTTTGGAGGGAACTTCTAAATGACTCACTTAACACTTAAGAAGGTTCTTAAAAGACCAAGGAGGAATTTCCAACACCTAACAAGACCTCTAAGGCCTAACATACCTCTTACTCAAAATTACAAAATTGATGCCTTTACAGTGATGCTCCTACATCATACTCCCCTAGTAGAAAAAAATTAAACCCCCATGGAGGTTTTCATTTTCTTCCTATCTTTCTCTTGCTTGGCATAGTCTTCATCCTTGCTTTGTTTACATTAATATTTTTCTCTCTTACTATTTTCCTTTCTTGTCTTGTCTCTTCTTGTTGTGATCTTGCTTCCCATGTCTTCACTTTACTCTAAATCCCCTTCTTTTTCTTCATTCTCTTTTCCTTCACAACTTAGTTGTACCTTATATTAATATTCTTTCCTTTTTATATCTTCTTTGTTCATCCTTTGACTCTTTCGTGCACAAACACAACTAGGAGCAACATTAGATATAAAAAGATGAGACAAACTTGTCTCATTTTGGCCTTCTTTCTTCCTTTCCTTAAGATTTTCATGGCATTTCTCATTATCTTCTCTCAACCCTACTGGTTTCAATTGATTTTCTTCATATTTTCCCTCTTGTGTTTTCTCTTGAACTTATAGTTCACCTTCATCCTCATTAGATTCCTCTTTGTCCAAAATTTCCAATGACTTTTCTTGCATTTCCAAACCATTTTCTTGCTTTCTATTGCATTCCCTTAGTTGATTTGAACATGTACTTGTCATGAATATATCCTCAATCTGTTGCATTTACTCATACAACAAGAGTTCACTCTCCTATTCACTTTCTTCATCAAATTTAAGACTTAATTGGTCTTTGTCTTCTTTGAGATTACATGCTAGTTCACTAGGCTCAGTTTTCACTTCCTCTTTCTTCAATTCATCTTTATCTTCTTGTAATTTTATAACTTCTTCTTATTGATTTTAATTCACATGTTCTTCATCATGCATGTTAGTGTTCAAAATCAAGTCATTTTCACCTTCAAATGCCTCATTCTTTGCTTACTTAACCAAAACTTTCAAATGAACATGCTTACCTTGTTCCTTGTTTAATTTCTTCTCTTGCCAAGCCCTTATTAGGTTTCCCCATTCTTCTCTTTTCTCTTTGACTCTCCACACTTTTTTTCTCATCTCTTTATGCTGATATACACCTGTAGTTTTATTATTTCCTCTTGATTAATAGGTTGGTTTGTATCTAGAAGGTATTTCCTCATTCTTCATTCCTTGGTCACCTTCACTGTATGCTTGTCTCAAAATAAAATATAATATTTTCCTACCATTTCCCTTTTTTTCCATTGCATACCATAGCCTCATTATCCTCTTTCTTGCATTGTATCTCTTGTTCACAAACAACTGACTTTTAAACCATTTAGGCATGACATATCCATGTTGGAATTCAGATTTTGAAGAAATAACATGTTCACCTTTCATTGTGTTATCTTGCATATCAAAAATTTCACTAACATATGTATTAAGGAGATCATAATTATCATCTTCCCATACCTGATTATAAGCCATCTTTGTGACCATGTCCTTTTCCTTTTCCTTTTTTCCATCTATCTTCTTGTCTTTTCTCTCTTTCTTGTCTTCTCTCACTTAAATGCTTTCCAGAGCATCATAGAAGTTTGTATTCTCCTTTTCTTATTCACTATCATGTTAGAGGATATCATTCTTCTTCTCGTAAACTCATATAACCTACTCTTTGGTTGCATCATGTGCACTTGACTCAAAAGAGTCTCTTCTTGCCTCTTTTCTTGCAATTTTCATTGTCTTCTTCTTGATCTTATCCACAAAAGTATTCATACCTATATATACACATGTAAACATAACATTAGACCATAAAATCATAGACCAAATTGTCTCAATAAGTGTCTCTCTCTTAGACACTTTCTTCCTTATCCAGCGTTCTTCTCGAAGTGCTTCTCTTTGCACTTTTCTTCTCCTCCATTCTTCTTCATCTTTCACTATGTTCTCCACAATGAGAACTCTCTTCACTTCCTCTTTCTCATGTTTCTCACATGGAAAATCTATCTTCTTTAAGACTCCATAGGCTCTCACTTATTTTCTTCCTCCACTTGTTTTAGCATGCTTCACAGGTGACTTAATTGGCCAATTCATTCTCTTTTTCAAACGTCATCCACCTAGCTAACTTCTTACTTGACTTCTTACCTAATTGCTTACATGTTACCATGTCCTTTCTAAGGCTTCCAACCTCTAAAAATTGATCCTCAACTCAGATATTTGTCTCTCCATTTCTGGCCTTTGCTTCAAACTCTTAGTATGTGTGGCTTTAGGCCTTCCTTTAGAGCTAACTTGTAAAGCCAAGCAATGTATCTTTGCACCAAACCTTGTCAAATCCGTATTCTCTCTATTATGCCCGCTCTGATACCAAATGATGTAGAACCATGCATTAAAATCATCTACAACATCCATAATAGCAATAGAAGGCACAATTCAACTTTTGTAAACACCCAAAACCATGAACTATAACTTTGCTCTAGTAGGAAATTTTTGATCAAAAGGTAAAACACACCAAATGACTATGTCAAAAGCTAAATTCCACTTCAACATGATCAAAACAAAGTATCTAACATGTTTGATCCATCCAACAAGTTTATCTCACCCTTTTTCATACTTTTCCTTTTATACCCCAAATCTTGCTTGTAGCCCTAAAAAACCTGATTTTATGACATAGCTCACTTAGTTTTCACCTCTAAACATGGTTGGTAAAATTTTAAGATACCCTTTTAGCTCCTTTAGGTGCATGTCAAATTTCAGACCTCAGGTTCTTTCCTATAAAAAGTTATTACTAAAATATAGTTTTTCTAGGCCTTCCAATTAGCCCTCCTACAACACAAATCTCCAAACTGGGAATAACCCATAAACATTTAACCAAAGAGGGTTATATTTTTGGATACCCTTTATTTTTTTATTGTTTTTCACCAATTTTATTCTCTTAACTCCATCTAAAATCTTCCCAACACAAAAACCCTCCTTTTAGCTTGTAAAGTAAGCCTAGGCTACGGTTTGGTAATAAAGCCTAGGGTTTGATGTTTACCTCTGTTTTCAACACTTGGAACACATTCTCCCACTCAATTTAACCTTGTTCATGCCTTATACAACATTCATTCACTTCCCTATCTTCCTTTAAGTCACTTTGCTTGTTTTGCTCCTTTGTAAGCTCTCTAGCTCTTGTTGCATTCTTGGCTCGCAACCACTCTGTTTCCCTTCTTTTACTCTGACCCTATCCTATTAATTTCTTCTCAACATTTCTCTTCGGACGATATCTCCTTATCTTCCTTCACAAACCAATTTCATCTTAGCCTCCACATACTCCTTATGTCTCTTTATTAGATTTTTATTCTTCGTACTTAGCTTAAGGTAACATTAATCATCTTCGCCTTGTTTCAATCTTTCATACTTGGTTTCTCATCTAATTTCCTTCATCACTACTTACTTATTTCATATAATTTTCTTCTTATCACCTTCTTGTCTCATTCATGGCCCTATTTATCTCATGTTCCTTTGTGACTTCTTAAGCTTTTGCTTGTTTTGTTCAACTCTCAATCCTAAGCTCTGTTTTGCTCTTACTTTTTCTTAACCACAGGTTTCCCATTATCTCAATAGATTCATTGAATCCTCTACACTCATCTCCATCTTCATTCTCTCTTTTGGTTTACCTTTCTCTCTCTTTACTCACTCTCATTCAAATCTTCTTTATTCACTTGAGCCACTAGGTTAGTTTCTTGGTCTTCTTTGTTTGTTCAAGGTAGACCTAACTCACTTACCATTGTTTAAGACATTTCTTAGGCTTATTTAGGGTCTCTTTACCATTTCAATGATCATTAAGATCTCTCCAAATCATTCACTGACCATTCACTTCCTTAATTTGCTTTTTCTTTTGTTATATCATCTTATCTCTGTCCTCTTTAGGATTGTGTCTTAAGTTGTTGACTTCCCTTTACTGATTTTTCAAATTTGAACCCCAAAATTAAATCCAATACTATTGAAATTTTAATGACACCTCTACATTTTATTTCTACTCCTTCCTACCAATTTTCAGACATTTTCAACAAATACAAGAAAAATTATACTAAATTCCTCTTTTAACTCTTAAGACAACATATGCATGCTTAACTAGGACTGTATTTTCAACTTTGGATCCCTCTAAACAACTCCAATAACCTTTAAATTTTAGATAAACTTCTTCCCAACCTATGTTCTCCTTTCCACTAAATTTTAGGATTTTTCAAAGGATAAACATTATTTTACACCTATTTATGTTTTTAAAACCCTAGACAAGGTAGCGAGCAATACGATTCCTATAACTTTTCTGAATCTGAATATTATGACTCCAGATTTTTAGGGAAGGTCTGTAATAACCATAAAAACATATCTAGAAAATTTAAATTTATAATTATTTCAAAAAATATTGAAATCTTTGTTTTATCAGTCAAAGTTTTGGGTCTTAGTTCAAAACCCTTTCATAGCAATCTCACTGTGACAACCCTGTATCATATAACCTTCTCACCCCCTGAAACTCACTTGATCAATCACATAATCATCCATTCAATATATTTAATCATTAATCAAACACAAAAATCATAAGAATCATACTCATTAATTAATAACAATCAATGAACATACACAATAGAGAGTGATCGTGAAATAAATCTCATTTTTATTCATCTTTCAACCAAACTACAGACTTCTTGAGCCATCTAGGCTCCTTCTCATGTGCATCCACTCCAAATACTTCCTCTACAATGCATAAATACCTCCTCCATTTTAATTTGACCTTTTATATGCTTAACCCAAAGTGGTTTCACTAACCTCTCACTTGACTCATCATGGTTAAGGGCTTAGTTAACTCATGAACTCCATTACAAAGGTTGATTACACATAACTGACCTCTTTTAAGGTCTTGATTGAAATATTACAACCAATAATTGATTTTTTCAACATTACACCACCTATACTAGACTTATAAATTCAAATTTCAAATCCTCTCATTTTCGAGGGAACTTCTAAATAACTCACTTATTACTTAATAAGGTTCTTTAAAAGACCAAGGAGGAGTTTCCAACACCTAATAAGACCTCTAAGGCATAACATACCCCTTACTTACTCAAAACTACAAAATCGATGTCGTTACAGTGATGATATTGCATCATACAGGTGCAGGAGAAACAAGTGTCATGTAATTTCATATTGCGAAGGAGGTGTCAAATAAACAGTACAAGAAGGGGAGATCACAAAGGAAGCATGAACAAGGCCCCCAGATGCAATATACTAATGACCCCGTGAAAGTTCCAAGGGCCAAATACCAAAATTTGATACCCACGAATGATTTATTTTATTGGAAAATGTTTGAAAATAATGAGGCCCTACGCACACAAGGAAAATGCTCTTCTGGAACTATCAAGCGTACATGGAAGAGCTGAAGTTAGAGGTGAATAAGGAATCACTCTCTGAGATGTGATTGAAATCTTTTCCAGAAGAAATGTTTCCCATTGTCAACTCCCAATTGCTAACATATGAACAAGCATGAATGTGCTTAATAAAATGGTCGCGGAGATGGGGTTAAGAATTTTTGATAAAATGCCGCCATCGGGAGAATGCGAGAGGATGAGGAGGGAAAAGATAAGTAGATTAAGATGCTCGAGAAAATTTTGGAGGAGATGGATCGAACGTATGTGGTGTAAACAAATGTGGAATACATAGTGAAAGGCATCACAACCACGCACATAGACATAGTTGAAAATGTCTAAGATGAGTATCCTACATAATTACATTACTTAGAAGACTTAGTATGGATGTTGCTGCATGAAAGGAAGTATGGACCAGGCCTGACAGCAGAAGAGTTGGTTGCGCAGAAGAAGAGTAATGAAGATCAGGTGGAAAAGAACATTGTGTAGTATGAGGCATTGGCATCAGAATTCAAAGAAGTCGTGCAGAAGGTAGAACTTTTTTATCACTGCCAAGATTTTGACCCAGTTTTGAGGGCACATGTGCTACCAATGAGGAGGCAGAATTAAATAAAATATAGGCCAACATGAATAGCAATAGGGCCAAGTGCAAAACGATAATGGTCACAGTCAAAGAGAAAATATATGTAATTAAGGCCATGAAGGACACACTTGGGGTAAGGCTCAAGGAGTTTTTCCCTTTGGTCACACGCAGGATGGATGTGTTAGAAAGTATGGCCTCATATCTTAGTGGGATAGTTAAAGAGCTCAAGGCGAAGATAGGAGAATTGACTCATGCGCAAGTACCTGCTATTGTGGAAGTCATGCCTAGAAAATCACCAAGGGAGTTGCTCGGCTAAAAAGAATTAGAAAAAAAATTGAATAATAAATTTTTAGAACTCCTTCCACCCAAGAAAGCCTGACTTTTGACGTGCACGTGGATATCATATTCTAATTATTTAATTCTTTCTTGGATTCTTTATTCTTCCATTCTTCAAGAATTATTTAGAGTGACATGTTGCTTGCACTATCACCGAGGAAAGACAATATCCCTAGTATGGGGTAATGTTGGTCGCATGAATTGACTAAGTATCAGTTATGAGCGAAGCACTACGCGAAGGAGTATGTGTGTAGGCTATAAAAAGTATAACACGGGTTTTAAGGACTATGTGGAAGCACATGCACAAATAGAAAAGTGAGACACGATAGTGCGCAAAAGTGCACACCATGCAGTGAAATAGTTCAGCACGCAAGGATGGAGCACATAATTGCAGAATAATGAGGACTTAGAAAATTTTGGGACAAGGGATAAAAATAGACAAAAAGTAAGATGACTTAGTAGACAAATTAGGTCTATTCATAAGACAAAGTGCATGCAGACAAAGACAAAAACGGTGTTTGGAGGTGGTTTAATTATAGGATTAAAGCATGAATAAAGCAAGATATTTATAGCTTGATTTATTATAAAGCAGAGTTAGAAAAGTATGCAAGCTATTTTTAGAGCATGACTATATTTAGGAATTGCATGTAAATGATGAAGGAAAATTCCCCACCATGTATATATATAGGTGATGTATCCTTGTTTTGACTAGTTTTTATGGGTTCTAAGTGTTGAAGTTTTGAGTTCTAAGTGTTTGATGTGAGTTGATGTTATAGTCTCTATGTGAGTGTGCATGGTCCAACGCCTAGTTGTAAGTAGTAAAGATGTAATCAACTTCTTCGTTATGTAATCAATTTGTTTTTCCATGGTTAATTGTTTATGGATTGCTAAAGTGACTATGTTTGAACATGGCTTGATGGGCATTCAAATATTATCATTCATTTTCTATTAATTATTTCCTTATTATATGTGTTTCTATAATTTCTAGGCAATGATGTATCTTCTCGTGTGAATGATTATGATGATGACTATGCATGTCTAACATCTTGTTGAGTGAACAAAGGAGGGACCTAGTGGCTATGTGCACTTCGGGTGAGCTTTCAAACTTGTCTAGATGAAGTGTCGAGGAACCTATCTAATATTGGGTAAATAAAGACTACAAATAGTGTTACTTCATTAGTTTTAATTAACCAAGGAACTAGTTGGGACAATCCTTGGGTTATTATCGTTAGTATGTTTACACAAGGATTGATAGCCAAGCATGATTGCTTTGAAGTTAGTTGGATAACTTTGTGAGCTATTACATTTTTGTATGATGATTAGCTATGATGTATATGTTTTATTATCATTTTATAACTAAGTTATAATAGTCATGATGCATATTGTAATAGTAAACATAATGTTCTTTTATAATTATGAAGTGTACATTATTAACTGTTGATGAGATAAATCTCTTAAGTAAACGAGGGAGTTTATAATTATGACTTACTTATTAAAACTAAACTTAGCCATAACTTATTCAGTTATTTCATTATGATTACAACATGAATTATGAGTATGTGGACTCATGCCAGTTCTTATGAACTGACCCATATCTATATCTCTCCTATATATTTTTTGGAAAGTTCGTCATACTTGAAATGCATGTTTGGATTTGATTTGTAATTACATTATGTCTTAAGTTTACTTTGATATAAATCCGAAAAGGATTGTTGTAATCAATTGATAATGTGAATGGAATATCATCACATTTTATAAATGACATTATGGCCCAATGTATTATTCTTTCTTATCAATGTAAATCAATATTAATGAAGATTAAGGTTATCCTTATTAGAAATTAGATTGTGTGACTTATAAGGTTTATGAATTATCTTGATTGAATTGAGAATATGGATATTCTATTAATATAGTTGATTATCAATTAAGATGATTATTCTTAAGTTGTGTGTTGATTGTCGATTTCATTAGCTCAATTATAATGATCAAAGCATACTAAATAATGACATATAAACAGTAAGGATAACAATGAAAGAGAAATAAAGAAGATATATACTTAATGGTATTAAAAACTATTCATAATGAGTAAATATAAAGAAGCAACTAAATACCATAAAATGAATAGTAAACCTACATATAACGATAAATTTTAGGTTGTAGAAAATACCACAAAAGGCCCTAATAATGGATAGTAACTCGATGAGTTACTATGACTACGTATGGAAACCTATTAGTATTTTGAATCAATTCTTTTAAATGAATCGTTAAGAAATAATTAGTTACTTTATGTAACTAAGTTAACGTGTGAATATAAGAAACATTGGTTTAATGTCCCTTCTTCTTCTCGCTAGTATCTTGTTGCGTGTCAACTAAGGATGGATATGGGAAGGATAGTGAGGACGTGATGATGGTAATCATTATGTGGTCGCTATATTTCCCATAGGGATCCTAAGATGGTACGGATGGGATTCTCTTTGTTTAGGGAATAAGTCGGTATAAACTCTTCCTATTCTTAAGTAGATCACCTTCTTAAACAACAATGAATCCAGATAACTATATTGAGATAGTTGTATGGTGACAGAAGACAAGTTTATTAGGCTAGTGTGCAATCTTGAAACTAAGCTTGCAAAGAAAAGCTTGGAAACTTTTTCCAAAACAATGTAATAGTTGATTACATTGTCCATTCACCAATCCCATAAATCAAAAGTTTTGGATACTGGATGGAAGTTGCAAAAAACTCTTCTAGGTATGCAAAAAACTCTTCTAGGTATGCACTAAGGAGTTGCACATGTTTCTCATAACCTATAAAAGGTTTTAACCAAGTATACATAGTATACACACTTGGATAGAGTGACTTAAGGGAGATCGAGGTGATATAAATAGACCCTTATAGTTACACGTGGTTCTTGTATGTTATCGGATGGATTATAAACAATTTAATAATGCTAGATTATTTAGCAGCAATCTAAATAATAATGTTAATCATTAAATAACATTAATTGTACATTAAGGGTATGTTGTTAAAAAAATCCCCTTAATTTGGATTATCATAACATAGGTGTTACACTCCACAATATATACTCTTGCATCATTCTCCATGGTTTAAAATAACTTATCTTCTATGATTTTTTCTCAAACTTAATAAATTACCATTCTAAAATCCAAGTGTAATCCTCCTATTATAATTCTTCTTATTATACTAAATACTCATACTTACATTTCCTAGTATTCACTATCATCTTGTCTAAAACTAATACTATATTTTCTTTACACATATTTGGAATCTACTTCCTCCAATCTAATTCTTGTTCTTCTTTGATGCCAACATGTATATGGGGTTCCAACAATGATTTACCAACTCACATATCCTTACAAAATTATGCATCCAAATCACACTAAAAACAACAAATCTAGTAGTTTAGAAATAAATAAACACCATGTTCAAGAACAAATATTTTTTTAACAAATTTCACAATAAAAAACACCGATCACCAACAATACATTCTTACAACTCAAATAAATCACGTAGGCTTACACCACAGTGTATGATGCATCAATCTAGACATATGCACAAGTCTCTACATAGAATAAATATTCTAACTGAAGATGCTCTACTTTGATCCTTAAGCTCACATCCACACTTCTTCTTAAGCTCTTCCAACAAACCACCAAGAACTTAGAACTGACTTCCTAAGGTAATTACACTTTGTTTATATATCCATGTAATGCCACAACTTGATAACTAATATTAAATTGTGTTTCAAAGGACCCACTATAGAATAAAGGACTCAATGCATGAGTTAGTCACACCTTTCAAGTTTCAAAGCTTAAAATAATATCTCTTCAATACTTTCTCATCTTAAAAGTATCTTTGTAACCTCAAAAGTAAACTTGTAGTATTATGTGGTGTCTTCATAACCTTATTAGGCCTCCAACAGATTATGTACCTTCTATAAAGACTCCATAGAATTACATGGACTACACAACAAACTTGACATTGAGTAGTAGGATTGTGTACCAAACTAACATTGTGCAGTAGTATTGCACACCAAACTAGTATTGTGCAATAAGCTTTGTACTCTACAAATGAAACAAAATACTTTGTGGTCGGCCAATTACATGTTTCTCCATTGTGCGGCCCACCAACAAGAAAAAATGCACACATAATGCAACCCTTCACCGAATCTATTTTTGGTTGATATAGTTTTACCTATGAACCCAATATACTCATGGTACATATACCCTAGGTAAGAATAAATGTGAAAACTAAGTCCCACATCCATGGGTTGACTTGTAGAGCCACCCTTTCATCCTTTTGGTAAAGACATGGCATGTCTGCATGTCAATGGGATTTAGCTATCTTCTAATTGTTGGCAAAAATTGGGTCATAAACCACCCTCCTCTTCCAAATGCTCCTTAATTCTTCCATTTACCACCTCCCACTAGTTGCAATCCAATCCTATTACTCTCCATGTTTCACATCATTTTCGACTCAATACTTGCTTCCCCTACAAAATACCTCTCCGATGTGAAAAGAATTAAGGGATATATAAATTTAATCAATCAAGGAATTATAAAGATTCATTTATTAAATTGTAAATAAAAAATAAATGCAATAGAAATAAAATAACAGGACACACAATAAACACAAATTTATGTGGGGAAACCCCTTTCAAGTAAAAAATCCCTGCCATAAGCACGATCCAAATGTCATTGAAATCTTAAACAAGAGAATACAAACAGTATGTATAATAGAATGTGGTAACCCAAAATATCTTCTTCTCACTTCTCTTTTGCGCATCCAAAAATATCTCATGAATGTCCAAATGTAATAATCATGTCTCTAATGTGTAAATACTTACAAAGGGTAAATATGTTTATATAGTGGGGCAATTAGTTGCACCAATTAGGGCCATACCATTCCACCTTTATAGTAAACATAGGTAAGTGTAATATATTAATGTAAAGTTTATAAGTTAACTCTTTATCAGGGTCAACATAAATAAATCCTCTTGTTAAGATTATAAGTGTAGTCAACATAAATGACTCCCTGAGGATGTAAAAGGCGTCAACATAAATGAATCCTCTAAGTGTATGGTTTTTATGATGGGGTCAACATAAATGAATCCCCACAAACATTACATGCTCCAATACTCCCTCTTAATGTTAAGTAGGGACACATGCCAATATAACCTTTTTCATAAAAGGAATAAGTATAGAAAAGAAGTTACAAACTCCCATTAAGAGATAGCATTTTCATGTACACTCCACCTCAATGAAAACATTGAAAGACTTGGAATTTCTCTAAAGAATCGGAATTTCATAACACATAGAGGCTTTGTAAAGATACTTGCAACTTGATCATCTCTAGAACATAATTGTATATCAATATTACACTTGAGGACTTTTTTATTTGGTGAAATGGATATGTATTTCAATATGCTTTATCTTGTGATCTTGAACTAGATTTCTTACCATAACTATACAACTTTAGCTATTACATTGAAGTTATGTACTTCCTTTGACACATATATGGAGTTCGTCCAATAAACTTTACAGTCAAATTACCTCTTTAGCTACTTCCATAGAAATTTTATACTCAACTACTATGCATGAAATAAATATTTTGTGTTTCTTTTTACTACTCTAAATGATAGTACCCATACCAAATTTCAACACATATCAAGAAGAATATTCTTTATTTATAATATCAACAGCATGCAACATCACAAAAACTAAATAATTCAGCATTATCAGAGAAGGAATAATAAATACCAAAATTAAATGTACTTTTAATATACCTTAATATTATTTTAAATCGTATTCCATTATTATTGATATAGCTCTTACATGAATCTAGAAGCAATTCCTACACCATATGAAATATCTTTCCTAGTAATGATTAGATAAATTAAACTTCCAACTAGTTGTCTATATAAAATAGGGTCAGCTTTTTTGCATTCAGGTTTAAGATCCAATTCAATACTAGCTTCACTAAGAATAGGGATACGTTTGTAATAAATCATATTAAACTTAATGAGTAAGTTATGAGAACATTGTGCTTGAGATACCACAATTGATTTTTTATCATGAAATATGGCCATACCTAGAAAGTGATGAAGCAATCCTAAATCAATCATCTCATATTTTTGACATAGCTTAAATTTATATTTAAGAATTAAGCTAGTCTGGTTGGTAGTTATAAGAAAATCATCAACATATACAATAATTAGAATAATATGATAATATTATATTTTAACAAATAATCCATTATCATAATAACAATTTATAGACCCTTCAGTGTTAAATAAGAGTTAACCTTTGAATACAAAGCTTTAGGAGCTTGTTTTATGCCATATAGGGATTTTTCACCAAAAAACATAATGTTCTATATTACGTTCTCCAAATCCGTTAGGTTGAGACAGAGATATATTCTTCCATATCACCATTTAGGAATAAATTTTTAACATCTATTTGGTGTATTTCTTATCCATTTTGGGTTCCAAGCGTGCAATCAAAATCCTAATTGTGCTCATTTTTTCTACATGAGAAAAATGTTTCAACATGATCAATGTATTTTTTCTAAGTGAAACTAAAAGCAACTAACATTGCCTTATATTTATAAATCTCACCTATGGAGTTATATTTGATTTATAAACCCACCTAAATTCAAAAATACTTCTTTTAGGATGAGGAGGGATTAGATCCCACATTTGATTCTTGATTAGAGCATCAAAACTAGATCTCATAACATCCCTCCATCTCTCATCTTGGTTGACTTCATTCAACTAACATTGCTTTATATTTATCAATCTCACCTATTGAGTTATATTTGATTTATATAGCCACCTAAATTCAACAATACTTCTTTTAGAATGAGGAAGGGCTAGATCCCACATTTGATTCTTGATTAGAGCATCATATATGGATCTCATAACATCCCTTCATATCTCATCTTGGTTGGATTCCTAAAATGTTTAAGGTTTACATTCATATAAGGTCATAAGGGCATGATAAGAATGATGACTTTTGGTCATTTTATTAAGATTACCAAGATTAGAATCTTGCAAAAGTGATTGATCTCATCTAGGTCTTTTAGATTGGTTTTGAATTATCTCCCCCTCAACCTCATTGTCTAGACTATTCATAATTCAATCGACTTCATATAAGACATTATTTTCTTCATTTAGAGAAATTTGAGAAGATTCTAAGGAGGATACACAAAATTGTTTTTTAAGGACATGAACACTAATGTTTTCAATTATTTCTATTTTATATGTATCATATATTCTTAAACCTTTAGTTTTTCCTCCATACCCAACAAATATACTAGAGTAGGATGTTGGATCGGGCTTTTTTCTTTTAGATTTAGGAATGAAAATAGAAGCATGGATACCAAATATTCTAAGATGAGAAACATTTTGTTTTTGATTCGTTTGTGCATCCAAAGGAGTGGCTTTATGTGAGGCTTTGGTAGGAAGTATAATTAATATATGAACAATAATGTTCATAGCTTCTACCAATGTATCTTTAGGTATTTTGGTAGAGTGAATTATGGTTCTAGCCATTTCAAGAATGGTTTCATTTTTCCTTTCTACAATTTCATTCTATTGTGGAGAATTAGGGAGTGGTAAGATCTCTTTGAATTCCACAAGATATGTATAAGGAATAAAATTCTATAAAAATATATTCACCACCATTATCATATATTAATCTTTTAATTTTATGATTATAGGTTTTCAACCAGAGATTTATATTCTTTAAAATTAGATAAAACTTCATATTTTTTTATTTATGAAGTATGACCATATAATCCTAGAATAATCATCAATAAGTTTTAAAACATATAACTCACCACTCAAAGAATCTACCTCAAGTGATCCTCTAACATCACTATGAATAAGATCTAAAAGATGAGACGAATTAGAATCATGATGTTTGTCAACGGGGTTAGAATGTTGTTTATTGCGTAAGCATCCCTCACAAGTATCATGATTAAATTTATTTTAGGTGTTCTGATCATAAGATCATATCTTGACATATCATAAAGACTCCTAAAATTAAGATGACCAAGTCTTTCATGCCATGGTTGATTTTTACTTATAATTTGAAATGAAAAACATGTTTCATTAGAAAAATAAGAAAAAACATATACTTTATTCTTTGATAATGCAAGCAGAATTATCTTTGATAAACCATTTATCCTTAAGTAAAAAATAAAAAATTATCTCTAGTAAGTTGAGAACAAGATAAGAGATTCTTTCTAAGTTTAAGAAAAACTAGAACATCATTGATGGATCCATTAAATATTTAACCTTTACCTTGAATTTTTGCTTCAATGAAGGAGTTATCTCTGAGATAAATTATTTTATAAACAATTTTTTACATCTATGAGGAGGTTACTGTACGATGGAAAAGTGACAAGCGAGCATGGGAATCTACAAGTAACTCTTCCTCGCACCCGACCTCCCAAGGTCATGTCGAGATAGCCGGTGGGGATGGAATATACATGGGGCATAGACAAACTAGTTAGGCAATCTTATATCTTTGACGCGTACTAATGGAATCTGCGAATCTAAGGCAAAGAAGGCCCTTCTAACCTGAACTAGCATGATAGATCAGTTGGCGAGGATGACTGCTCGAAGGCTCCAATCAATATCAAGCTCTAGCGTGATTCGATCTATAGGTTGTGGGATACGTGGAAAATGACCTGGGATTGTTTCGTGTATGTCTCCAGACATGGTCATAAGATGGATGATGGGTATATAGTGGATTCTATGGGAGATTCTCTGGTCTAGTCTAGAAATCCTTAGCTTTGTTAACTGTTATATCTAACAAGGATAATTGTGTGACAATATCTGGTGGAAGTGGAGAGGACCTGAATATCAAGGTGCGTAAACCAGCGTCAACGTCTGATTGACCTGTGAGCCTATTGGGTTGTGGGACTTGTGGATCACAACCATAGATTCATTTTTGTTGTGGACCTCCTATGGTCATGTGCAGATTCAATCCCTAATCCCTAGTATCCAGTAGTCGTATGCCTTTTCGGCCTCTATATTTAGAACTAACGGTTGTGCAATCTTCTCAGAGTATCTTAAAGGCGTTCTGGCAACTTGAATTCTTAAGCTGGTGTCTATGTCAGTGAGAATATCTCTTGCGTCTGGCTATGGGACTAAAGGATCACAACTGAACGTTTGCTCTCTTTTAAGCCCTTCTACATTCATGCGAATATTTATCTAGGGTAATCTGTAGTTTGGCTGGTTTGACCAAAATGTATGTGCTTTGTCATCTTCTATGTTTAACCCTCTTAACTGTGAACTGATTTCTTGTAGGTCTATTGTCATTCAGAAGACCTGGATTCTAAGATTCTAATCTATATTAGTTATTGTTGTAACAAGATTAGATTGAGGCACGATTGGCTCGAATACGTATTCTCTGGGCTCCCTAGGTCCCGTGATTGTCATATGAAAGAAACAATATAAATATAATTAAAATTTAAGTAAACTAATTATACGAAGTATATTCACAGCATATATATAAATTCCCTGTTTTTGTATTTTCAATAAACTATTGAACGAAATTGAAAGAGAAATTATTTAAAATATCTAGAAATTGACAACTAAACTAATAACGAAATTAAAATAAACAAGGCAGCCGAGTATAGCTACTTGCCTGTGTAGTTGTAAATCTATTCTAAATAATGAAATAGTTGATCTAATCTATTTGGAAGACTCTCGATCCTACCTCAGAAGTGAGGAATGAATCATAGCTTCTCAAAAACTACCAATCCTCACAACTTCCCCAGCAATATCGAAAGCGAGATTAACTGAAATGAAATGATTGACTACTCTATTTGATATGTTTTAACTAGAACTTTGAAAGCTTGAACCTGGATTTTACAGAACAGTGGCGAATCTGATTGTGTGTGGCTTTGTCCCCTCAGTGTCATCTCCTCATTCCTTCGTGCTCGCGTGAATCCAAAAAAGCATGTAATGTTAGCATCAACAGAAGTAGGTATAGGAACAATGGCAGCTTTGGATGTAGACTAAATACAATGCGAGTAGGAGAGGGATAGCACAAGAGAACAAAGCTTGGCTTATGCAATTCCTAGCGGGATTTATTACGAGTCATACGACACAAAACATCCAGAACCTGAAACTATCCTTTTTGATGAACAAAACCTGCAACTCTAATGGCTTCAGACTGAAAATAAAACTATCTTACCTCAATTGATTGTATAAAACAGTAGTAGCACTAGCACAAGAAGATTGTGTGGCTTCTAAACAACAAAACAACACTAACTATGCATGCAACAACTCAAAAGTATGAATTCCTAAGAACTAAAAAACTAAAACTATGAAATGAGAAGATGAGAGACAATTTTTGAGGGGCCATTTGCTTGAGCACAAACCAGCTATTTATAGAATTCCCATTTACCCAAAGGTGAAATCCAAATTGAACTCCTTTACAATAAACAATGGAAAAACACTATTATAGGGAACCAAAATCATAAATACGAGCAAAGGTAGTGAAAAAAGTTGGTAAACATTGAAATTTTACGCGATTCACGTTAAAAAGAACATTCTGGAAAACGTGTGAAAGACCGCCGCCCTAAGCAAGGCGGCAGTTACAAGACCGCCGCCCTGCCTGGGCAGCAGTTTCATCACTGAAGACCAAAACACAAAGAAAAGAAGGGGGGAAAGCAAAACAAAGCATGCAGAGACTAAGCGGGGCATGCGGGATGTTAATGTACATTTGGAGGGCTTTTCTGAATCCTGAGCACCTTGCGAGGAGACCTGTATCATCATTGGGGCACGTGTAACGTTGTTCCGACGGTGCAATACCCTATAATTTTGGGTACGTATAGTTACGTATGTATATAATGTGCCTTGACGCACCACTATCTAGGATCCATTCATTGTCGTAAGAAAAATAAATGTAGCGTAAAGTGTAATTGTTTTTCTTAATTTTGATTTTGATTTTGGTTTGAATTTTGATCATTATTGTGATTATTAAAATTTTTACCTCTATTATTCCTAATGTTTCTATTATTGGTTCCCTTTTTATTTTGATAACAATATTTTTCTTTATGACCAAATTTCCCACATTTCTTACATTTTCCAAAATATTTGACTTTAGACTTGTCATTCACATATTTCTTGTTACCTTTCTTATAGTTAGAAGATTTAGGATTAAAACTCTAAGACATATTATTATTAGGATTTTGGTTTTAAGATAGAAGGGCTTGAGAAACATTCTACTTAGAGTCAAAATTGGTCCTAATTTTCTCTTCTTTGATGAGAAGAGAGGACAAGATATCAAAACTAGGAATATTTGTTATATGCTTCCTCTTAAGCATGAGTAGAGATGCCGACAATCTATGTAATCTAGTGCCCAATTGAGTTCACTACTCGTTAAAAAAAAGGAATATCAGTTTCATTTTGATATTTGGAATTCAAAATAGAAATGAAATTCCTAAATTTTTCATGAATATTCATTTAAATTACAAAATATAATAATTGATCTTGAATCAAATTACAGTTACAATCATCTAATTTTGATTTTATGTTTTTTATTTTAGCAAGAAATTTTATGACCTTTTCATTTCCTTTCATTGGAGTGGTCATTACTTCTAAGATAAGTTTTATAATTTTAGACAAACCTAGTACCTTCATGCATAGAATCTAGGTGCTTTCATAATTCATTAGGAGATTCACGGTTTCCAATGTGAAGTAGGAAATCATCCTTTACGTTTCACAGAATAATGTATGCATCCTCTTGAGTCCTTTTTTGATAAGCATGGTATTCTCAAAGGTTGCTAATATACCAGAAGAGGCTTTCTCAATCACATTAACAGTAGCACATAACTATTGAGCCATAAATTTAGCTTGATGCCTTATTTTCCAAATATTAGACTTAGATTCATTTAACAATTGAGATTTATCAATATTAAGATTGTTAGATAATGTCATTTTTAGGTTTTCCACCAATTTAGGGGCAAACCATAATTTTCTAAAATTTAAAATAATTTTCAACCAAATAGTTAAATTTTTCCTGACACTAAATAAATTTAAAAACTATTTTCTAATGCAAAATTTTTTAAACAAAGGGATCAAACGAGATCGGCTAGCCAAGCTAAAGTGGTCAATAGTATAACAACTAAAAAAATTTAAATGACAAATTCAAACAGGATTAGCCATGCAAAGCTACAAATGTTGATGGTGTGAGAAACATAATTATCAAATTCAAACAAGATCGACCATACAAAGCTACAGTGACTGATGGAATAAGAAATAAAATTTTCAAATTCAAACAATATTGGCCATACAAGGATACAGTGGCCATGTAAGGATACCGTGGCCAATCGAGTAAGAAATAAAAAAATTTAAAAATAAAAAATAAGAACTGACCTCTTAACATGTGATTAGGGTTTGTGAATTTCATGGGCATGTTTGAGGCTTTTTTTTCTACTGTCTTTTCTTTATAAGTTGATATTTTGTTACTTTCTCTTTCTTTGGCCACCACAAATAGAGGAGCAACCAGATCAGACAAAGGATAGGTTTCCCTTAGTAGGAGAGAGAACGAGCTCTACAAAAGAGCATAGTTACTTAGGAGTAAGGATACACACCAAATAGAGAAAGGGTAACAAATTCTTAGTTTCCAACACACGGATAATAAACTACAGTAAAAATTTTAATTATTTTCCCTATATTATATTGAAATAGATTTATAAGTAGATTATTATAAACAATTAATCTACTTCTTCAAGGAACACATGGATAGGGAATAAGGGAGAATTTGATTCAGACTTCTTATAACACCATGCAAATTATAATATTGGTACTTCAATCCTATCGGGTTAGAGATAGGGAATAATTTTTAATTGTTTAAACCACTATAATTTACAGTAGAAGTTTCACACCATTTTCTGTAGCTTACAAACTCTTAGAAAACACCACATGGATTTGATACCATGTAAGAATAATTAAAGGATCATAAAATTGATGCAATCAAATAATTATACATGTTCATTTATTAATTGTAAATAAAAAATTAAATGCAACATGAATAAAATAACAACACACGCATATAGTGAACACATATTTACGTGGGTAAAACCCTTTCTAGAAGAACTATCCAAATATGATTGAAATCTTATAGAGGAACATATAACTAGTTTTAATTACAAACTATGAGAACCAGAAGCACTATGCATATCTTCTTCTCGTTTATCCTTTGAATATTCAAATATCTCTCATGAATGTCTGAATGTAATAATCTTGTATCCAATGTGTAAATACTTACGAAGGGTAAATATGTTTATATAGAAGGAAAATAGTTGCACATGTTACAGTCATATTGTTCCACATTTTTAATAAACATATGTTAGTGTAATATATTAATATACACTTTTTAATTTAACTCTTTATTAAGGTCAACATTAATGAATCCCCTTATTAAGATTATAATTGGGGTCAACATAAATGAATCCCCAACGAGGTAAAAGGAGTCAAAATAAATCAATCTACTAAATGTAATTTTGTTATGATGGGGTCAACATAAATAAATCCCCACAAACACTACATGTTCCAACATACGCAACATCTGAAGACACGAGTATGTTCCTTAAAACTCCTTTTCTAGCGCTACTTCTCTCCATGTTGTTGCAATCTTCTTCTTAGTTACTCCATATTTACCTTTCACCCAACTTCTCTCTATTTCTATGTATGTTTTGTTCTCAACTCACATTAGTACATATGTTCCACTTTCTCCAACCTTGTGCACCATGTCACTTTGATGGACTTCATCTTTCACTTCTTTTAATGCTTTTAGAATGTCATTTTTTCTTTCCTTCTACACTCTCATAGTATTTTCTCTCCCTTCATACAACATCCTTTTGTCAAACTTCCAAGGTTTTCCCAATAATACATGACATTCATCCATTGGTAAGACATCACACATACCAAATCCATAAATTTGTCAATCCTTATTGTGACCTCACATTTATCTTTCAAATTACTTGCTTTTCCTTCCATCAGCCAAGTAATTCTGTAATGATTTGGATATGATTTCTGTTATAATCCTAGATTTCCGGCCATCTTAACAAACACCAAATTTTATGTGTTTATGTTATCAACTATTATTATACAACACTACCTTCTAGTCTTGCACCTTATGTGAAAAATATGTTACATCTCATGTCACAAGTTATCCTTCTTCCCTGCAACCTTCAATATTGCATTTTTTGTCATCATGACTTCACATCTCTAATTCTTCTTCTATTCCATCACTTTTCTCTCTTACACAATGTGTGCACTTTCACTCTTCATGTTTGCATCATCCCTATGTATACACTCATAAGCTTGATTCCCCAATTCACCACATTGAAAACATGTACCATTGTTGCACCCTAACCTCTACCTCTTGCAGATGTTCTCCTACCCTTTTTTGTTGGTTCCTACACACTATCTACGTACTCTCCACCTTCACACTAATGTGTCACTGGATCCTTTCCACTAGTAAGATTCACTTTGTTTTTTTTCACATTATTTTTATGTGCTAACTTCTCCTCTTCCCTCAAGGCATATTAGTATTCCTCTTTAATGATCTACATCTTGATCAAGTTAATATCATCCTAAATCATACACAACATTTCATTGAGGACCAAGCCATCTTTTCTCAGTCCATCTCCTTGTGACCAACTCGAATTATGGCCTATTAAAACTCTTCAACGTACTCATTCTATAACGCCCCTGCCAAGTTGATCCTCTGAGCAAAATGCAGTGAGATTGTGATTTGATGGTGGCATTGTATGATTAAAATTTTAAATTAATAATGCGACTAAATACTTTTGAATAAAATAAAATAAGTAGAAACGTAATCAATAAATTTACGGATACAAAAAATGAATGAAGTGAGATTTTTAAATGAAACGAAAAGATTAAACTAAATAAATAAACAAATTAATTAAAATTTTAAATTTTAAATTTTAAAAAATGGGGGAAGGAGAGAGTAAATGTGTTTGGGTGAAGGATGGTATGGGCGTTACAGACAATGCAACAATGGGTAGAGGGGACGTGATGGAGAAGAGACAAGTCTTTTGTCATATTTTAATGTATCAGTTTCGTTTGGCCCCATAGACTCTTCAGTCTAGTGGACGTTATTAAAATCTTTCATTTCATTTCAAGTGCTTTGGAAAACCTCTATGTAAAATGTGGAAGAATAGACTAGCCATGTGAACTCTCTCCGTATACATCCCTCGTATTCAATGTGCCAATATAGCTAAGGGTAGGATCTCCATTACTCTACGTTTGGACATTAACCCTTTTAAGGTTTAATCTTGTTGCGTGTATTTTTGTTTGCATCCTTGTGTGAACTTGCCTAATGCGCCTATGAAACGTGATGCAAACATAAATAAATTTATTTAATACGTGTTACCTTATGCGAAATTTGTACGCCTCTGACCAAAGAAAATGCGACATTAAGTGTGAACACATGTGTTAGCAGTTGTAAAGTCTTGGGAAACAACGCATAAAAGATGTATATGGAACTTTACTACAAATATGAATTTGAACCTTACACGTGGTACGCACATATATGGAATCGTTGAAACGGTCATTTAGAAACTTCCAAGCAAATGCTTAGTTGTAGGACGTACGAGATCGGATGGACCGCTAACTCGCAGCCAATATACTATATAGCCTATTATCCAAAACTGGGAGCTATTATAAACAATATATTTTAGAATATCCATATATATATATATATATATGAATATCCATTATATATATATATAATGCCACCTCGTATTAAAAATATGTTAATATTATAAACTAATTCCCTGATACACATGTATATTTAAAATAAAAAATAAAAAAATACTATATGGCTCACCAACTATATGATAAACTATATTACATTATTAAAGTATATTGTATACCATGGACTGGGATGACTACTTGATATATGCACAAAACGAAATATTAAAAACTGATGAGGCTCGAAATATTATGAACCATATGTTATAATCATATGCAATCTGTAGGCTTAAAAAGCCAAACCTCAAAATTGACATTCGACTTAACGTAATCTCAAAAACAAAAAGTAAACCTCATAAGTTGTTAGTGTAACAACCCAAATACGTCACAAACACGAACAACACAGTTACAGAAGACGTGGATATTGTTTTTTTGAGCATTGTCGTTGTCTCACCATAACATGCACACAACATGTCGTCCAACCAAGGATACAATTTAACTCTGTGAACAACTCCACGCATGTAATTAAGTGGGATGTGCCATGAAAAAAGCAGCACGGAAACGTTCACACCTATGCAGTTGAACAAGGATACTTTTTTTTTAACATGTTTTAACAACATAGAAGCCCAACCACATACACTCTCACTAAGCTAGTGTTTTGGTCCACATGTATAGTAATGATCTGGATGCCCAGTTATTTATTTTGACGGTAAGACAAACCCCTTTAACTCATGACTTAATGTGGTCTTCGTTCAGCAAGGATTCGATGGAGTTATGATTCGCACAAATTCATCTTACTAACTGAGTTATGTTCTTATACACTGTAGAGTAGTTCGCTTAAAGTCTTCTCCTTTATATCCATTATTTGTTTCATATTATTATTTGATAAAAGATGGTTAATTTAATTCCTTAAGGCATCTATTCACACTTACGTTACTAGAACTCGGTTCATGCCCTTATGACAACATCGGTTCACGTTCAACAAACTTAAGAGAAGAAGGTCAAATGAGTTCACCCTTAAGACGTCATTAGTTCTTACTAAGATTTAATTGAAGCTTGAGGTTTTATACGTAGTTAATTAGCGCTCTTACTTAGGCTTCACCGAAAGAGCTTATCAAGAGGAAGCTACTTTCTTATACACTGAAGAGTAGTTCACTTAAAGTCTTCTCCTACTTACTAAATCTTAATATCTTCCAGAAACTAACCATTGTTTTCCTTTAAGCTTGTTTAAGAGTTCACCCTAAAGGGATAGTGTTCACTAGTTTAGCTAGGGGTATCGATTAATAAATGTTTACCTCACAAAGGATGTTTTCATTTTGATCACTCATGGAATTATTTGATTTCAAATAGATCACCTTTACATTTATTTGTTGAATATAAAATCATTATTTTTGTTTAGCTTCTTTAAGGGTTAACCGACTCATTTTTCTTTACTTATAAAATATTGTCGCTAAGTCTTAGAAAGATTTTACTTAATAATTTATTCTCAAGATCAAAGTTTTACAATACTCATATCAATGTAAAGATTGAATGCCATTTCTCACAAGGATAATTTCAAGCTTAACTACACAAGCACAAGACACTTTATTTCACCATTACCAAACAATACAAGGCAAGAGGTCATATCAACTCTCTTTACAAGCAATGTTACACAATTTAAAACACATCGGACATTTTTACAAGGAACTTCATAATGGTATAGATGAAACTTTTACACTCTTTTCTTCTAGTCTACTCGCATAATCCATCTGCACAAATATTAACTAAAGTCAGTTCGTAAGAACTGAGCATGTTAAGGCTACACAATGCAATAGTAAGCTAACAATTAACAATATCAAGAAACGAATATTCTAAATTCAGAAATGAATTAAAACACAACTCACAACTCCAATATTAATCTCATGAGAGAGAAAACTAAATCATCCAACAAGGAGAAAGTCCAAATACTAGTAAGAACAAAATTACATAAATCAAGGCAAGACCTTATGGGTTGGGAACAAGAAAGTCAAGAGTGTTGATATCTCCTTCATGTAATGCTATGGGTTACGTGATTGGAATCCAAAATTTACTCCATCCAACTAAAGGGGTCCAAGAGAAGACAAAGCGTACTAAATATGATCGTAGGCGCGAAGCAAAAATGACGTTATCCAATTCTTCCAGGGGGCTTCAAAGTAATATGGGTTCGATGCCCTTAAAAGAACCAAACTATAGTTTTGGTTTTAACCAAGGAGTTTACCACTACCTCCTTATCGGATTTCTTAAAACGTAGTACTAGTTAACCAAAACAAATCCACTTTTCCAAAAGCGTACGAAAGAGACACAGAAAGGGCCATTATTCTACCAACAAACCCTATCCTAATCATCAACTTCTCTACATAAAATAAGGGAAGACTAAACCCAAAAGTCGTTAATGATTTTTATATAATTCAGCCAATGTCAATAAACATTAAAATAAAAATTGGTTTCCCTAACAAGGCCACAAAATGGGACCTTTTAGTAACCAAGCTTGAAGTATAAGGTATTCGAGTTCGAAAACAAAGGGATTCGATACGCAGAGGGCAAAACACCAACGATGCCCCAGGCTCAAAAGACCTTACCACGAGTACAAGCACAAACCAAGAACCAACGCACATAGCTATCAGGAAGGTTACGCAGTGCGGTCAGGGCTAGAAGTTCTATGAACTCCTTGCCAAAGGTAAAGAAGATGGAAAATTTTACCCGATCCATGTGGGCTTATCGAGGAAAAGTCTTAGCAAATATCAAACAGATAAAAATATAACAGCCACCTATGATATTATCACTGAAATCAGCTGTCATCTAACAGGAAACGAGTTCACGAGTCCAGTACCATGGATTCACCTACAACTTTTGTTTCAGTCTAGCTAGTAATAGCTTGCTTGCGACCCTTAATAAAAATTGTAGAGATTTCATTCAGTTAAACTTACAATGTTTCCCCTTGCTTTAATCATACAAGAGTTTACATCAAGAATTAGGTATAGTAATACTCTCAACACGTGGAGGCCAAAATAGATGCCAGGTTATCCCTCATCTAGACTAGGTACAACAGTCAACAATGTACAGTTCTAAAACAAACCCCAAATGTCATTTTCTAATCAAACATAAAGTAAGGAATGCCCATAGGCTTAAACAAGTTTCAGACACAACGTCACTATTAATGTACCTTTTTGCAAAACAAGAGAGCCCTAAACAGGAAATGCGTATTTATTCAACCAAAAGAGGTATGTAGGCTTAACTTTCTATTTAGTAACCTTCAATTATAATTACCATCACATAATTCTTTTTTAAAAGAAAGTCATATAAGTAAACAAAACTCAATAATGTTTCCTTCCCTACGAACTAGACTGCATCACTCAAAATTGCAGTAACCCATTTAGACAAATATGAAATAGAGTAAGCTATAAGAGAGGAAGGAACATTCCAAGCAAAATCAGCGAAATTGGAATGAGATTTAAAGGAACAACCACACAATCAGGCAGTGATATAAACAACCACGAAAACATCTAGTCTAGGCGCCATTCAAGAGGAAAGAAAATTCATTTCAAGATACTGAAAGAAGGTAGGAAACTATTACAAGGAGTAGATTTAACATGCCTGGTTTAAAACGCCATCTCCATATGCATATGATTGTTTCAATGACATTGCTTGCCTTTAACCCAAAGTGCTTTGCGAGCTCGAGCTAGCACCACAATCACGCAGTGAAAAACAGCTACAAACCAACCCCATGATTTGAAGCTCGGACACGAGACATAATGGTTACACCACGCTCCTGGCTCGGGTAGGCATCTACCGTGATGATACACAACCTTTTCCTTCAAGCAGTACTCTCCTGCTTTTCCCAATCTCCACCTACTCTTCTTCTTGCTTTTCATCCCAGAGATGCATACCATACATCAGATCTGATGAAGTAAAATAGCACAATCCAGTCCTCTTCACATTCAGAAAGGAATACTTTTTGAAAGTGAAATAAATAAATAAAATAAACTCTGATTCCTTCTTATCACTGCAAGTTCCATATGATGCACCTTATTATAGTGCAAATGTGCAGCCCATCGCTTACAGCTTGCTTCACTTAGCAGCACCAAAAATCTCCATAAGAACATTGTCATTGTTTAAGATGAGAGAGTCGGATTGCATTTCCCACAACAAATTTCTCTAGCAATATAATCTTGGAGATAAACTTGGTTGCAGTGTGGCAGTCAACATCTGTTAGAAGGTTCTTTTGAACTTAATATAATAGAGTGTTTCTCCACCTTGCTTATGCCACAGAGACTTGATATCATCATTTCATCTTTGTCCAATGAATTTTCTGGCTTTGCTTCACCAGGCATTACCAGAAATCTCAACAAGAACATTTCCCCTTTTTTTTTTTTTGAAATGGAACTGCTTTACCTCTCTCACAACAATTTGCATTGCAACAATCTTGGACAACCTAGTGCAGTGTGGCAGTCAACACATACATTAAGGTTCCTGACAACTTTGAGAGTTGTCCCAGGGGAAAGGCTTAACAATCCAAAAGAAATTGCCATCTTCTCACTATGGTGACAGAGGAAAAATTTTACCTTCCCGATCACTCAGCACATGCTCTGAATCTAACAAAAATCCTGCTACCTTCATCTCCCAAGACGTTTTCTCCAACATTGCAGAGATCTCCCGTGCCTGTGGGTGTGATCTGTCACCTACACAAAAGCATGCACCATTTTATTGCCTGCCAATATAGTGACTCGTTGAAGATGCTCATATAATTGCAAAGCAAAATGTGATTCATGAATATTCTGATATGATACAGATCCACACGTGAGAGATTCTCTTCCATGCGTTACAGCATAAGACAAGTAAAGTCTCAACAGAGAATCTCTGTAATAAACTTCATCGGGTCTCCTGACAACACTCTCACTGTCACTTAATCGGATTTGATAAAAAAAATATCTTGAAGGAGAAATCCCGAATTGAGGATGCATTTTAACTGAACGGATAACAAGGTAGTTGGACAGCCTGCTCGATGGAAGCGTTCAAAATGGCTTCTTCAACTGCAACAAGCCCGTTGCCTGGCCATTTACTGCTGAAATCAGTTGCTGTGGATCCCACAAGAACACACCTTACAGCTCCCAAGGAAAGTGGAGGTAACACGCCAACTTCCCTAGCTTGTAGCTTCATCTAAAACCACAGTGGACGCAGTGATACAGCAGTGAAACAACACTAGAATAGCAGTGAAACAGCACTCTCAGCCTCATTGCAAAACTTGCCTCAAGGTTTGATCGAGCTTCTTCCATGTTAGATTCGCCACCTGGACAGAAGCGACTTCCCAAAATGAAAAGGAAGGACAGCGCAACTAAAACTTTACCTCGTTCATCCACTATAGCTGCAAGATTTGCTACAACTGAACATGGTTGAGGTTGCGTGCATCTAGAACATCAGGATCAACACCGGCGGTGCCTTGGGATCGCCCTGCAGCTCCCGGGATTAACTCTCACTGGAAACCCCGGATTTTCTGGGATATGTTTTGACTTCTCTGCCCTGTAGCGGCTGCACAAAGACAGATACTTCTTCACGGCACCCTCACTGCAAGATTTCAGTTCCACGCTCCACGAGGTACAGGCATAGGCTAGAGGTGTGCTGGTCTAGCATTGCATGGTTTAATTCATTTGGTGAGACTGACAGCCACTGAAGCGCCCCATCTTTCATTTGGTCAAGCAAATAAAATATGGCAGGAGGCCATACACTCCTCCACGCACCCCCCACTTGCCAGGAAATAAATAAAAAAAGAAGCCTTCAACCCCACGCCAACCAAAGGAGATTACAGACATTCAAGAAGTGACATGATATGTCACCCATCCGCCAGCTCAGCAAAGTAAATTGCAACGAGGCACTACAACAAATGGGTTCGTTGTAAAGTGTTTTATAAACTCTGTGGCAGATGCGGTTGGCAGGTGTGGAGCCATATTTCCCAATGTCTCCAATATAAGCATAGAAGCATAGAAGCATGAACCAAGCATGTGAACAGTTTGACTACATACCTCCAAGAATTGTAGCCTCTTCGAATGTAACGTTTTCAGCAAAATGTGCACAAAACAGGTATGGATCTCCCTTCCTCTCATACTAAACTACGCTCTTCCTCATTTCTTGCTTTGGTTCCTAATATGTTCGAATAATAGATAATTCAATAAGAATGAATGATACGACTTTTACCCTCCAGAGATATTATAAACAAATAAATAAAAAGTTGACTTCAGACACTCCGTGCATATGGCACCAGACCAAACTGTCCTATCAACCGAAACGTCTAGCATGATCTTTGTTGACCCAAGATACATTAGAGGTCCTTAAATACACTCATAAACTCAATTTTATACCTTAACGAGGTGAGATTTGAAGTCCTTTGGCATTTAGTCACTTGTGGTGATGTTTATGTTTTAAGAAAACGTGATCAATTTGGGCTTAAAATTGTCGCTCCAATGGCATAAAATTAATAATCACTCCCACCTACTTCTAGAATGTCAATAGGAGAATTGGAATCAAATCTCAGTTCCATGAAAACACTTTCAGAGGTTAGTTTTGCAAGTGGTTTTTGGGGCCCGTGGGTCGTTGTGCGACTAGAATTTCTGACGTGAATACGATAATCGGCCCCGGAGTTGCCTTTATAACTTTATCCATATTCGTCGTAATCAACTTCTGTCGAATTGGATGAATATTATGTATACATGGTAGTAAGTAGGAATCAACAAACGTTGTGTTTGATCTTAAAACGAGTATTTTTGGGACCCATTTTGTAAGCACTTTAGCCCGTTTTAGCCAAATTTTGCAAATATACAACTTTAGCTAGACAAACCTTTTAAGGGCCCCGTTTAACTCCTAACTACTCGTGGAACATTGAAAATATTGTTTCCGTACTATATAGAGTATGAATTGATCAATTTCTTGTATGAATGGTTTTCATAAATTATGATGTTTCTCTCTCTTCCCTTTTCTCTCTCAAGAAATAACTATAAAATTTCGGTTGGTTTTGAAAATGTAAATCAGTTAAAAATATATATGGATTTGAAACGAAATGAAAATTGGATACGAGATGTATGTGATTATGATATGGTGAATACAAAATAAAATAAATTATAGACCTTCTCTCTCTTCCCTTTTCTCTCTCTAGAAATAACTGAAATTGTGGTTGGTTTTGAAAATGTTAATGGGTTGAAAATGTATATGAGTTTGAAACAAAATGAAAATTGGATACGAGATGTATGTGTTTATGATATGGTGAATAGAAAAGAGAATGAATTCGAGACTCTCTCTCGTCCTTACTCTTCTCTCTAGAATTTAAAAAAATGCAATAGAATCTGGAAGTGTGAATGTGTGAAGAAATGACCTCTCTCTCTCTCCCCCTCCCTATCTCTATCTCTCTCTACTTTTTGTTTTGGTTTTCTTGAAATGATGGATGCATGGATTTTATGCTTGAGTGTAGGTGATTTCCATACCGGTCATAGGACTAACCATGCGTAGGTTATAGGTACTCCAATACTCCGAACAAGACGAATTCAGGATGTGATTTGTTGTATTTAATGAGTGGTCACTGAAAACTTATATTCATCTTGCAATACATATATTACCTTAAATAAAGATATGTAGTGTTGTTTGAAGAATTGTTCTTATGTACATTTTGAAAAGGAAAATATCAATGTGGCTATATTTTGTAAGTGTCAAAATGGATGTGAAGCTATACTCAAATGTTATACTTATGTTGTAAAGGTATTGAACTAAACTTTTACTATGTTAATTATTGATTCATCTATTTAACGCTCATAATGATCGATAAAATCTCATCTTACCCAAACTATAAAAAAACAAGTTTATAATCCCTAACGTACTCTCTCCTCCCAATTGATCCTTTTTTAGGGTATAAAACACTAATCATGTTAATAAAATCCTCTAATATCAATGATTGTCTTCTTGTTTTACCCCTAAGACAAGTCTACTAAGGACCATTCCCTTAAGTATTTAATGGGGCGGTGACTATACTTTGTGAACCCTATCATATTTGGGCGAGCGAGGTCAACATGTCTAGGTGTTGTAGGTCTGACTATATCGTGTATAAGTTAAAACCTCGTGTGCATAATTTCCCTTAGTACACTAATGGGTGGTCAAAGCCTTACAAAGATAGCTTGTGGTTTTACCTATGATTGATCCCATGTGAGATCTAAATTACGCGATTGGAGGCTATGTGTCAAATTACCTACACATTAAACTATTGCATTGAATCCTTTTTCCCATCTTAGATGAAGGTGTTCCCTTAGTGAGTAGTAGTAGATTACCTCGGGTTGATCAAAGGTGTTGAGATCCTATCATGATTTCGAAGTTTGTAGTAGGGTGTAGTCCCCCCCCCCCTGCGAGTGCTTTTGAAATTAGTATATCAGGAGACCTCTCTTAAGGTTAATGATGAAAGAAAATTTGATGCATATTTACCCAATGATTGAAATAGTTCCGTGGAAGGAATTTAAAATGCATAAAAAAATTTGGGATGTCTCGCTTGTAATATGAATTTAATACTTGAGTTTCTTAGAGCAATGAAATGAGTTGTCTTGTGCGAGGTCGTACTCCTTGTAGTCTTAAATCCCTAAGTGTTAATTAAGTGTTATATGAATTACATTTGTTCTAAAACGATGCCAACACATGACCAAAGTAACTGTGTAAATGTAGTTAGAACAAGGGTAAATAAGATTAAACTAGGGAATGATCGCTACAAAATTCGTATGCCCTTGAGCGATGTCAAACCAACTAAAATACCTAATGTGATCATAAAATGAATGTAATAAAGGAGAGCTTCACGAGTGATAAAACAACCTATTAAATCGGGAAACCAATTCTGAGGCATGAACACATACTTTGTATGCATAAATGTGGTTAAACAATTATGCTAATGAAATAATGAACATGTAGCCTTGAGAATGGAATACCTTGGGTTGTTACCAAGGTCTTGTGAGTTAAATATATTGCACTCTAGTTTGACTTGTAAAATTTAGTAGAGCCCCTAGACATAGATGGGAATACATTAGACCTAACATCACTCAAGAAGTAGAATTTATTGCTGAAACCTGTAATTAACATGTAACCATCGAGAATGAATCCTTAAGATGATGAATTAGAAGTAGAGTGAAATGTTAGATTCATCACTTAACTCGATGTAAAACCTCTATAACATTAACACAGGTGAAAGTTACCCTTCCATGTGCAACATGATTTGTGAAAACAATGAGTCCTAATTGGAGCAAATGGATTTTGAATCATATCACAAACGATGCAAATTAATTAGTTAACTTACATAGATGGTTGTAATAACTTGAAGATGAAAAGATCTATTCCTCGGTGTTTAAACATTGCTATGAAAAGATCTCGGAATAGGTACACTCTTGACCTAATAACCTTCCTTTTAATTCCCATGAATTTTTTTCCTTCTTATAGTGAAAGTATAATGCCAAACCAAGTAAACATGATTCTTATAAATGAATTCTTAGGACAAGCTTTGGTAGACTCATTGGTGTGTAAATTCTCCTAATGACCATCAAGTTACATAAATTAATTGCAATAAGGGAAACGAGAAAAATTCTAATGGAACAATTATAGGTGAAATGTTAAACAAAATAAAGAAAAATGCAGCCTAGTTTCAAGAGGAATGAAGGGTCACATGATAAATTTTCTTCATATAATTAAGGGCAAATAATGAAAATAGGATTTTAATAAATATGTAACCATGAAAATGTTGTGTCATGGAAAGTGCCTATCCCTAAGTGTATATTGTAGTAGGATCGTTGGTGTACTTTGTCATTTAGGGAAATGTGTCTTTGATGTGCATCGTGTGTTTTCATGTTATATATGTGGGTTCATGTTTGTGCAAATGTCTCATCTATTGTTTATTATCCTAAGTGATCCCATATGGTGTTGTGTAAATGTTTTGATGCAAAGAGATAAAAAAAATTATTCCGATATTTTTTGTTTTTGTATTTGTGTGTGTAATTTGTGGGTGTGACACCTTCACACTTAACTCATTCTACCACAAACTTTGCATAGTCTTCAATAAATCTAACTCATAATTTATAGGTATAAATTTTCCTTTTGTATTTGCAAGCATGCACTCTCACTTGGTAATCCCATCCTTATCCTTCCTATTGTGTTTTGGTTGAGCTTCCTTCCACAATAACATAGTATGACATTTCAACTTGGTCTGCTCAATCCTCACTTTACACTCCTCCACAACCTCATCAAACTTAAAGAACTCTTCCATCTTTGTGATCTAATAAATAAGTTCATATGCAATCAGTATCCCAAAAAATAAGGAACCTCTATTCAAAATTGTTGACCACTCCTTGACACATCCTTCTATAACCTACCTTTCACATCATTTGTATCTTCTTGTGGTGGTTCTGCTCCAACCGTTCCATCCGTAAGTGTTTTTTCTTCTTTTATGGTTTTCTTTCTTCTACTAAGTCGCACACATCATCCATTGGGATGAATCCTCTCATGTATTCCTCTTTTATGGTCCCCTTCTACCTCATCAACCTAACCTACATTTTTTACCACATCTACATGATCTCCTCGCGCCTACTAGTTATGTTTATCATTACCGCACTCATTTTCCCTACTCTTATAGGTGACATTTGCTTCAAATAGCCCCTATCTATTGTCATACTATCAAAAACCTAAGTGTAAATAGTACCTTTCTTCTATTTCTACCCACCTCCCGAGATTAAGAAATCAAATCTTAAACTCACAAATTTGTACCTCGCTCTAATAACAAATGATGTAGATATCTATGTGGGGTTCTAATAGGAAGCCAGAACCCCACATCTACTTAAAAAAATTTGCAGTGCTATTACACTAGCAATAAAAAATTCATTATTTTAGCATCAATTGATTACTATGTTCAACAATAAATAATTTATTCAACATATTTTACAATAACAAAGACCAATCACAAACAACACATCCTTACAACAATCCAAACATACACACAAGTTTTTATATGGAAGAAATATTTCAATCCAAACAGACTCCACTTTGAGCATTAAGCTCACATCCACACTTCTCTTGGTCTCTCCCAATAAATTGCCAAGAACTAAGAACTGACTTCTTGAGGCAACTAGGTTTTATTTATATACTCATTCAATACCACAAATTGATAACTAATATGAAATTATTTCCCAAAGGAACCAATAAAGACTAAAAGACCCAATGTATGACTTAGTCGCCCTTATGAGATTCTTGGAATCAAATGATCTCTTAAAAGCTTCATTAGCTAAAAATTATCTTCACATCTTCAAATGTAGAATTTTTGTATTATGTGACATCTCCCAAAGCTTATAAGACCTCCAACAATTCCATCGTTTATGCAAAGACTCCACAAAACTACATGGACTACACAACCGACATAACATTATGTAGTAGGACTATGCACCAAACTAACATTGCACAATAAGCTTGCATTTTCTATAAATGAAACACAGTACTTCATGGTCCACCAATAACTTGTTTTCCACTATGTGGTCCACCAACAACATAAAATGCACACTAAATGACATAATTTTTTGTTGATAGGAGATTTTATATGAACCCAAATACTCATACATCATTCTTCCCCTTGATTATCCTCTCCAAGAAATTCATATAAATTAGAAACATTAAATATTGGAAAAATATGTGGTAAATTTACCTCATAGTCATGTCCATTCATCTTCATAAAATATTTGTATGAACCAATTGTTTTGTGCTTTAATTTGTGTACATTTCTTGCAAAAATAATTCTTAGATATGTTGTCACTAAATTTTCTTCTTGAAATTCCTTTTGCCTTCTTTTTATGTCTATTGATGCCATATATGTTTCATTAATTTAATGTAACTTCCTTCTAACTTCATCTCACACCTATAATATGTTTTCTGGGAATGTCTATACATCATCACTAACCAACTTCCTTTCTGCCACAACCCTTCTCCTTGCACATTTTTCCTTTGCACACCTGTTACTTGTGTCATTCCTTGCACACCTTCTCTTCTTTATGTTATCTCCTGTAGTGCCCCATCCGGGACACCGTAAAACCAGACCAAAGTAAAGCAACAATTTAGGGTAAAGATTTTTTTTTTTTTTAAAGTGAATGCCTAATAATACAATTACATTTCCCGATATTAATTAATTTAACTAACTCATTTTACTTAATGCTCAACCACTATCTCGAAAACAATTTTCATTTATTTAATTATTACTAGATTTATTAGGGACACCCCATACTGAGTCTACACTCCCTTTTTTTTTTTGTTATTTAGATTTTCCCCTTTTTATTTTATTTACCCACATGCACACCTCTAAAACTTTATTTTCCATTTACATTTAAAAACACTTGGCTTCAAAAGAATGTAGGGTTGATTGTGAGCCATAGGATAAAAGCTATCTCAGCCCTTAGATCTAAGTTTGCCCTAAAAATGCCCTAAATTTTCCTTATCCTCTCCTTTTTACCTTCATTTAAACTTTCTTCTTTACTTTCTCTTGAAGGTTTATCTTTTTTTCCCTCATTCTATTTTATTTTCTCTTCTTGCAGGTTGCTTGGAGATGATCCATGGAAGTTTG
This sequence comes from Taxus chinensis, assembly GCA_019776745.2. Classification (NCBI taxonomy): domain Eukaryota; kingdom Viridiplantae; phylum Streptophyta; class Pinopsida; order Cupressales; family Taxaceae; genus Taxus; species Taxus chinensis. Next base: position 170,864,437 of record CM034149.1, read on the forward strand.
CTCTCATTTCTATGAAAAATCCTATTTGCATTTTTTTTTGTATTTGAAAGCCCCCCATCCATATATATATATTATCATATTTGTTTTTATTTAATGAGTGCAAATTTTTTTAACCCCAAAGGGGGTCGGGCACTTAGGGAGGGACGGCAGCGGATGCATGGTTGAGGAGGCTGCACAGTCGGATGGGGGAACAGCGTCCCAAAGGGGCGTAGAGGGGGGATTTGGGCGCGGCAAGGGGGAACAGCAGGCCACAGGGGGCAGAGGAGGGCGGCTGGGCGCGGCAGGGTGGAGCAGCAGGCCGCAGGGGGCAGAGGAGGGTGCGCCGGCAAGGGCAGAGGCGGACGCAGGGGGTGGCGTTTGGAGGGGGGCAGGGCGAGGTGGCGACAGGAGGAGGTTTGAGCTGGTCGGGGGGGGTGGGTGCAGCAGCCCAGGCGACCGGGTGGCAGGAGCAGTCGGCTGGGGGGGGGGCCGAACCCCCCCATTATGCGACATATATTTTCTTTTTTTTTTTTTTTGGTTTATTAAAAACTGTAAATTAATGGGGGGAAAAACGTTTTTTTATTATTTTTTTTTTATTTTATAAATTTGTTTTAATCTTAAATCATATAAATATATCATATATATATAATTATAATATATATTATGATTAAAGAATGCATAATTTATTTTATATCATAATATATATATATATATATGTTATAAAATTTGTAAAATATGGTATATTAATATATATATATATCTTCATTATTTTTAGCTAATAATACATTTCAGAAAGAAATCACAAAACAATAGGTACATTAATACACTTATATATGACATTATTTATACCCAAATATTACAGTTTTCTTGGAAATACGTATTAATCGTTTATTTTCAAATATAAATCTATTCTTTCTTTCATTACAATATGACAATCAAGATTTTTGGACACAAATGAGGAATTCTCCCTATTTTAATATTTCTTTGTCAACTGTAATATTTAAACTAAACTTTTCTTAAAAAAATTTTAAACAAGATGATTTTAACATGAAACGGTATAGCCAAAATATACAATCAGGGTATTACAATGACTATATATATAATTATGCAAGAATCAATCCACATCAAGGTCAAATTAGCTTCCAAATTCTATATTATTCGGGGGATTCTCAAGAGTAAAAATTTTTTACTTTTCACTTCAATAGTAAGATTAATCAAGCATATCAACATACAAAACCACCTCTCAAGAGGGAGATCTGGTTTTCTGAAGGAAACTTATTTATTAATCATTTCATTGGTATTTCATTTTAAAATACGAAGAATTATACATTCAAATTCCTTTCAAATACAACCATGCAAGAAAGGTTTATATTAATGATTATTTTCCCAAGAACTCAATTTATCTTACAATAGTATGAACAAGTTTTACAAATGCCCAAAATTACCAGATAGGGCTTTGCAAGGCCATATTTCATGATTGGAGTGGGATACACAATACTTATTACAACACTTGAGTTTCACAAGCTTCCATGAACTATACATAACTTCCACATGGTAAGACTTAAAAAGAAGCTCAAACCAATATGATTACAAGGAACATGTGAATTTATCAAGAGCTACAAGTTTCTAAACAAGAGAGGGTCATAAAGGACCATGCCACCAAAGATACTCCAGCACACCTCAAGGACAAGGCTCCAACTTCGAATGCTCCACAAGGATTCAACTTCAAAGAGAACAAGGCTTGTTTAACCTCCCAACCTTCAGGCATCATTACATGCCTTTCCAAGGGTTGGAAGACATGCTAGCCTCCCCCAAGCCCATGGGAGAGAGAGCTAGCTTCCACAACATGAGCACAAGATCTTTAGGGAGACAAACACCACAATACACTCACAAACAAGACCAAACCATGCACGAAGGAAAAACACAACATTGAGCAATAAAAGAAAAGAGGAGAAACCATATTCATCCTCTAAATTTGGGGAAGAGTAGATGAGATACCCGAAAATGACATAAGGTGTGATCTACAAAAGAGTGCACACAACAAACTTCCTTCTCCACCTTATTTCTCCGAAGTCAACAAGATCCTCCTTATTACTCCATCCATTCTCCAAAATCCTTCTTGGGAGGATTTTCAAACCCCTTGGGTTTCCTCTCCAAGAATGGGAAAGGGGTTCAAACCAAATGAATCCCCTTTACCCACCTCAAACCATATGAGGGGAGTAAAGAAACCGACATGGCTTGCCCATCAAGCCATGGGGTTTGAGAGGGAAAATCCCTCTCTCTTCCCCCAAATAACTCAAACATCCATCAAGCCATATGATGGATGGAGTAAAACAATACACAATATACTCAAGCAATAAAACTATACAAGCAACTAAACAATTAAACCAACTATGAGCAAGCTAAGATTTAGCAAAGGAACATACCACATAAATGAGCTCAAGAGGTTACCTCTAATAGCTCTCCAAAATAAGATTTTGTAACTTTCTTCCTCAAGCAATCCTCAAGCTCCAAATCTCTCAAGCACCAAGCCAAAACTCCAAGAGAAGAAGAACCAACCAAAAAAAAAAAAAGAAGAAGAAGAAGAAGCCCCTCACTATTCCCATGGATGGGAATTTGAAGAGGAGAGAGCAAGCATCCTCACAAATGAGGGGGTGACATGTGTCACCCCTCTCCCTCATCAAGGTCAAAGATGCTAAAACAAAAGAGAGAAAGGGTAAAATTATCTTTTTGCCCTTTTCTCCCAAATTCCCTAAAATGTTAGCAAGACAAAATAAGAGCAACTTTTGATAAATACACAAATCCACATCCCTTACATGGATGTGACAAAACAAGGGTAGAAAGGGAGGGAAAACTCCCTCAAGCCTTGAAAATAAGCCCCCCTACCCATTAGGTAGGGTCCAAGGGCTCATTTTTGTGTTGGGGGAACTCCCAAGCTAAAAAGGGACCCCCAAAAATGCCCAAAATACCCTAATTTCGGGTTTTGCATTTTTGGCACAAGGGTAGAGGGTGTGGGGACCACCCAAGGGTCTCACATGTGACCCTAAACCCTTGTGCTTAAGAGACACATTAAACATAATCAACAATTAAAAGAAAGAGGAGTTATTAACTCCCAAAACAAGTTTACATCATAACCAACTACCCTAACCAAAATTAATAATTCAAAGCACAATACATTACATACATTGGGGTCACTCATAGTGCCCAAAATAATAATCACCTATACTAAGGCTTCACACAAAGAACATGGCTAGGACTCAGCCCGTGGGCTGCTTGTGCAAGATTGTGTAGCTAGTCTGAATCCCACGTTCTCCTATGACCTGTCACCTGCACACTCATTGCACACATTAACCGCATCTGTCCAATACAAGAGTAAACTAGCTGCTTACTAAGCGAATAGATTCAAACATGTAAATTAATGATATCACCATCATCAATGTGGAATGCACAATCTCACACAATTCGTCGTATGTTAGGTATTACAATACATATCATGTCATATCACCATGTCATCATGTATCCTTATCAGCAAAACGAATACGTTACAAAATCAAGGTATGTGACTAACTAATTATCCAACATGTATCAATTTGACCCAAATCACATAGCAAAGTGTTAGTGTCCACAATATCAAATAAAAGGTGTCAACCTACTAATTTAGTTAAATTAGCGCTACGCGCTCCAAATCACCATACGTGTTCATGAAAGCAAACCAACATATCCAAAATCCATAACTGTGGTTTAAGAATTCAGCAGATCATAGAGGCTAGAAAAAGTGGGCACTACATCCCCCTCTCCTAAAATTAGACTTCCTCCGGGAAGTCACTGGAAGAGCTAGGGATAAGATTTTACTGGATATCACATCGTAGTGTGAGTACTACATTAAGGTCATTTTTAAAGGAATTAACATATTATTTATTTTTATTTTTATTTTTATTTTTATTTTTTATTTTTATTTTTTTGTCTTAACAACATGTCTTTTGAAAGGGTGACTAGGTCCAAGAACAAGTATATTTCAAAAGGGGTAGTATTAACCAAAGGGGAGTGTATAAACCGAATTTCATTTTCCTCATCATCTATCTTTCCTAGAAGGGTCGAAATAAGAGGATATACAACATAAGGTCACAAACGATGGATGAGCGAAGGAAACATAAATGTTGTTTCAAAATGAATTTAAAAGTTTTTGAATATTAATTGTGTACTAGAACACTTAAAGGGAACTATCCAAGGTGTCACACATATCACACAATGAGAAAGAAAAAGTTTCCAAGCTCCGTGTGTTTTCATCTCCTAACTCATCATTACTCTAACTTTTGAAAAAGGAAGGTTCACGAGTCCTTTTAACATGGTTCAATAATCGACATTATTCACTAAGATCAAGGAAGAATATTCACATACTCTCAAACATAGTTAAAGGAGTTGTCGTAATTTGGTCTTTATTTATTAATTTTTTAATTTATTTATTTATTTTTTTGTTCGCTAAATGATTGTAAGAAAAATAAAATAAAATTTGTGGGTGGAATATATAGTCCACTACTAGGTTAGAATTAGCTTTCTAATTTGTTTTCCAAGGTTTCATAGCATGTACCGTTTATAAAACATTCCTATTCCGAGCCAAGATTGATTTAGAAGTCTCATAAACAAAAATAAATTTATTATGGTTTGTAACTTGGTTTATATGAGTCCTCATTATGACAAGGCAATTTAGAACTTTCTACGCCCCAAACAAAACATAACTTCCTAATGAAACAACAAACCAAAATTTTCCAGTTCAATACGATATAAGAAAAGTTTTACTTAAATTTATCATTTCTTAATTACTATAATCACAAGAAATCATGAATGAGTTGCGCAAAAAAAACAAAATCCATTTAAAGAGAGTGTTTACCAAATCATATCAACATACTTTATCAAAATTTACAAAATACCAACATGATGGGATGCAAAAAAATAAAACTTTTCCGTCCATACTTTCCTCAAGCATGCAAAAGTTAAACACTCGTTTTCCTTTAATGAAAGGTAAGGTCTAATTCTTCTCAAGATTTCTAGCTTATGTTAACTTTTTTACTTAACAATTATTTGGTCGAAATTTTAGCCCAATAAGTCGCAAGAGAAATAAGTATAAAATAACTACACTTGTTAACAAGGGTGAAATTCATAATGCGCAAAGAAATTTGAATCACGCCACCCTATTTGAGTGGTAAAAGAAAATAGAACCATGTTTTAGAGAGGACCCCAAAATAATTTCAATTTATCTATATACATATATTTTAAAAGTAGTGTTTATGCTGATTACAAGGGACGTCTTTACCCACGGTAGATGGAAGGCTAGTTCGTCATTATTTTTAGTCCTTGTAATAAGGTCTCTCATCATTTACATTATAATAACATACTAAGAGTTCTTCTATGTGGATGAATCTTATAAAGAAGTTTCCTAAGAATCTAATTGGTCAGAGCATAACGGATTTGCGATATCAACACAACCATTCTATCAATCGTGTTAACTTTCTCACCTAAATATTAAGGGAGACAAAACAATACCTAAGTTTCTTACAGACTTTCCAACATTAATTGTGTAAACCATATGAACATCACAAGACAAAAAATTAGTAATCGACACCTATCACAACTGAATCAATAATTTTAGGATCATCACAAATTTTAGCTCTTTGAGGGGTAACAATGATTAACATTGTTTATCCAACCAATCATTGTTTAAACATATATATAACGAGTTTTCCAAGATACAAATAATTACATTATTCCATTACTGTTTATAAGGTAAGCGCTCACAGTTGTGCTTTTAGATTTATATATAAATATATACTTTTGTGGATTTGGAGACATTACTTGCTCTTTCGCAATCAACACCATCATCGATACAACATAGTGCCTAACCACGAAAGTGTTCAACACTAATTCATTTCATTTTATTTTCTTTCCAAGAGGAATACGATATCATTGTTTATGTTTATTATAGATATAAAAAATTTGCATGGCCATTGGTCTTATAAGTCCACTAAATTGAGGTTAGAAGAGGGTAATTCCCTTATTTCTACACATAAGTACAAGCATTATAAAGACATGATTCACTCATAACATTTTAAATAATCTTGAGGAGAATTAAAATCACCTGTGTAATTACTAAAGGTAAGAAGGTTTTAACCAAGTTACCATGCAACAAAACTTAATAAGAGGTAATGGTATAGAGATAGGTTTATCAAGCTCCAAAAGGATTAAGAAAATTAACTAGATCATTTCCGAAGTTAACTCTAAAATTTATACCAAGAGCTTCGATAATAATTTTAAGTTGTGAAACTAGGTTTGTTTTATAATAGCACAATGAGTTCTTACATTGCACAAAGAGGATAACTAGCTAAAAAAATGAAATATTAGTTCGAGCAACACCATCAAAAGGGAGAGACACTAACTTTCTTTCCTTTTATCATTTATGTTTTAGAGAGGGGGTTAGCAATTATTTTCATCCAATTATAATCAATTTTAAACCATAATTTTGAAGCGGAACACAACGAGGTCAAAAGATCATTTGCTAAATTTCCTTATAAAAGGGTTGTAAAACTAAGGTTAGAAACATATAGCATAGGAGTACAAATTATTTCAAGTTTCGTAGTAACAAAATATCAAGACGTGAAAGATTATTTTATCACATTGGGTGGTTCTATACAAGATACAGTCATTTATATTACACCCATATCGAGGGTTTCATTTGATCTAAAGGGGCACCTCTAACACAACAGTTGATAATCCCAAGAACAAAGGATCACTTAGACAAGAAACAACCAATCAAATGTCATAACAAATTTCCTATAACAAGGTAACAATTTCTCATTCTTATACGATCTACTTATTATTTTCGACACCAACAACTAGACCTTTGATGACCAGAAATACATACCTAACCAAGGTCGCTAGCAAAATAAAATGACTGGTTGTACAAAGTTTATTTTGGGTCCTAGCATTCAACCTAGAACACGTAGCTTAAACAATAACCATATTGTAACATGTTTCACTCCCAAAGGTGTCCTAAGAAACCTATTTGTTTATTAAGACCTAATTTTCTTGTTCCACAAACTAGAGAAAAAGGCTACAAAGGGATCCTGCCAAGGCATGTACCCAACACCCACATGGTGAAACAAAGCTTTCATTCAATTCTCTATTAAACAGAGAGTCAAACAAAACATACATTTCTAATTACTGGTGAATAGGTTTCAAATTGGAAGCACTATCTCGAGGCCAACTATTACAGTTTTACTATTGTATACCAGCATATTTATAGTGACAAAAGGCTACAAAAAGGATCTTGAAAATAAGTAATCCCAATTCAAAAATGAGTTCTAACAGCTTGACTCTATTCTTCTATAAATAGAGAACCCGACGCAACCCACAAAATGAAAAACTGCAGATCAAAACTCTAGATATGGCATACTTTCCGGGGCTAAATAATGTTATTTACAAGTTTGTATTTTGAACAAATCATCTAGAGGCCTTCTAAACACACTTGGAAAACTAATTATCTATTCCTTTTTCTCGAATCTAATCATTGTAAACAGTGGACAAGGAGAAATACTACAAGTTAGAAGCCAAAATTTGCAATTTCCTACTAACGCTTTCCACTTTACAAGTCCACATCGAAACGATTTTACTCCAATTTTTAAGATGTTGTACCAACAATATGCGATTAAAAGAGCTCAAAAAAAATGATTTTATCTATATGATCAAATGATTTTAAAAGTTGATTTTAAAAGCTGATGCGGTTTCCCAAGTTACTAGGGAACAAGATTATCAAATCCTTTACTACGATGGAGAACAAAAAGCCATTTTGCACGTCATCGAAACATGACATTTTTCTTAAGTTTTACTGATTGTTGTAAACAAATTAAGTGATCAAAATGTGCCTACCATCTATCGTCTTATCAACATTTTACTCCAAGCGGTTATTCGAGAGATACTTGCCCCATGGCACGGTTTAGCGGAAACGATTTTCAATTGTTTTACTTTTAATGTAATTTAATAACCAATTAAGTGTTTTACCCAGAGCGTCCGCGTGTGCGAACCATCGCTCTGATACCAACTGTAATGCCCCAATTTTCCGGGAACACCGAAAAAAACCAGACCCAAAAGATTGAAAAGTTACAGGGTAAATTTCTTAGCTTAATTTATTTCTTTTTTTGAAGTGTAAATTATCTAACAATACTGAAATCTAAGTCATACAAAACTTTCTTGATGATTAGTTGAATTTAAACTAAAGTTTATCCAGCCCAATTAAATTAGTTACTAGCCCCGAAACAAGTTTAGAATTTATTTATTATTATTCGACTTATGTTTAGAAAAGAATACTAACCCGTGATAATGAATAGACATACACTCCTCTTCTTATTCTATTCAGCACTCATAATTACTTCCTATCCTCTTTAGTTTTAGTTTGAATATTTAACAAGGACATACGATCTTACAAAAGGGTACAAAACTATTCTCATTCATATTATGATACTTACCTTGAGCTCCAAAAGAATGTCTCTAATGCTAGCCATAATAGAAGCTGATCTACTTGATTTCCCATAATTCTAAAGTTTACCCTAAATAAATAAAGGCCTAAACTTTCCACTTATCTTTCTCTTTTTCAAAATTTTCTCCTCTTTTCCTAAATTTTATTCTATTGTTGTGTTTCTTTTGAACTGTACAGGTTTGAATGGAGCAGAACCTAAAAGTTTCACCCTCTAGTGGGGTCCTATGAACCAGTAAGTACATTTTGTTGAAAAACCTGTGGATTTGGGGATAACCCTAGGCCGTATTTATTCTTATTATTATTTTTTATTTTTTTTAGAGTTTCTTTTCAAAGTATTTTGCTTTGTAACTTAGGGCGGACGTAGGAAGGAGCCGCGGGTTATAAGGCCATGATAGTGGAAGGGTGCTTCATCAGCGTAGCTGGCAGAGAGAAAAATGGGGAAGGCGAAGGGGTAGAATGGGGACAGGAACGGCGGTGCGCGTGCAGTGCGCAATGGTGGGAGGGGCAGGACAGTGTGGGCGCGCGGGTGGAGCAGGGTACAGCAGGCTGGGGGAGGAGGGCGGCTGGGCGTGTGGACAGGAGCAGGGCGCAGCATGGCTGGAGAGGGGTGTGAGGGCGCAGTAGGGTGGTGGGCGCAGACGCCCCCACCGTGGAATAATCAGCTGGGGGGGGGGGGCCGACCCTCCCCCATTGCATTTTTTTTATATATTTGTTTTTTTTCTTCTACACACATAGGCGCTGGGTTTTGGTGTAGGGGGGGCCGAACCCCCTGCCATTATTATTATATATTTTCTTTTTTCTTTTTTTTTTGGTTTATTAAAAACTGTATATCAATAAAACGTTGTTTTTTTTTGTTTTTTTTGTTTAAATTTGTTCATATCCATATATATACTATATATAAGGAGGATAATATATATATTATATACTATATTATTTAAAACATTGCATAATTACAGTTTGTTAGTAATATTTCCTATATATTACAGTTTGTATATGTATTGTATACATACATATATATATATTACAGTTTGTTAATACATAAACATTTCTATTATAGAGATCACAAAAAAATAGGTAAATTGAAATAAATTGATAACTACATTATTTAGTACGATAATATAACAGTTTTCAGAAACATCACAATACGTTCTAATAAAATTCTAACCTGGTTTGCACAAATATGAAAAAAAAGAAAGATATCTATTCCCTATTTTTTTTTTTGTACTTAATACAAACAGTTTCTAATATGTGCATCTTAAAAATAAAATCAAGCTTTCTTTTCTTTTATTTATTTTATCACGTTTACAATGAGAGAAACTCAATAACCAAATAGAAGGACATGAAGGAAAGATATTTCCATTTAATATTATATCGGGGGTTTCAATATGCTAAACATTATATTTCATTGGTTTTTTTTTTTTTTTTTTAAGCATATTTCAGATTTACACCCCAAATAGATTTACCAATGCAAGAAATATATTTATGTATCATTTAGAAAGATTAAAGCTGGAGTTTGTATTGATAAACATATGAACACAAACTCATTCACAATCCTTTACAACCTTTTTACAATATAGTCTAAGATAATATTTATTTTCCGATGCAAGGCTTAACCATTTCGTGATTGATGGAGAGTTACATCAAGTACTACATGAAACACTCAAGGGTTTCAACCGTATTCACGAGTGGGATAACCTACAACTTGAGTAACTTACACAAGCTTTGGGGAACTATACATAAATACCACATGGATAGACTTGTAAGAAGAGCTCACTGCACCATCTTACAAGGAACTTTAGAATTTATCAAATGCTTCCCAGTTTCTAAACAAGAGATAGTCACAAAGGACTATGCCACCAAAGATGCCACCAGCACACCATCTTTGACAAGGCACCAACTTCGAAAGCCTATGGGAAGGATACAACTTCAAGGAGAATAAGGCTTGTTTAACCACCCAACCTTTAGGCATCATTACATGCCTTTCCAAGGATTGGAAGACATGCTAGCTTCCCCCAAGCCCATGGGAGAGAGAGCTAGTTTCCACAACTTGTGCACAAGATTTTTCAGGGATACAAACACCACAATACACTCATTAACAGGACCAAACCATGCATGAAGGAAAAATACAACGTTGAACAATAAAAGAAAAGAGAAGAAACCGTATTCATCCTCTATATTTGGGGAAGAGTAGATGAGATACCCGAAAAGTGACATGACGTGTGATCTCACAAAAGAATGCACACATCAAACTTCCTTCTCCACCTTATTTCTCCGAAGACAACAAGATCCTCCTTATTTCTCCACCCATTCTCCAAAAATCCTTCTTGGGAGGATTTTCAAACCCCTTGGGTTTCCTCTCCAAGAATGGGAAAGGGATTCAAACCATATGAACCCCTTTACCCACCTCAAACCATATGAGGGGAGTAAAGAAACCGACATGGCTTGCCCATCAAGCCATGAGGTTTGAGAGGGAAAATCCCTCTCTCTTCCCCCCAAATAACTCAAACATCCATCAAACCATATGATGGATGGAGTAAAAATCAATACAACACATATACTCAAGCAACAAAACAATACAAAGCATCTAAACAAATAATTCAACTATGAGCAAACTAATATTTAGATAAAGTAATATGCCATATATATGAGCTCAAGAGGTTACCTCTAATAGCTCTCCAAAACAAGATTTCGCAACCTTCTTCCTCAAGCAATCCTCAAGCTCCAAACATTTCTCAAGCACCAAGCCAAAGCTCCCAGAAAAGAAGAACCAACCAAAAAAGAAGAAGAAGAAGAAGCTCCTCACCATTCCCATGGATGGGAATTTGAAGAGGAGAAGGCAAGCATCCTCACAAATGAGGGGGTGACATGTGTCACCCCTCTCCCTCAACAAGGCCAAAGATGCCAAAACAAAAGAGAGAAAGGGTGGAATTATCTTTTTTCCCTCTTCTCCCCAAATTTCCTAAAAAGTTAGCAAGACAAAATAAGAACAACTTTTAATAAATGCTCAAATCCACATCCCTTACATGGATGTGACCAAACAAGTGGTAAAAAGGGAGGGAAAACTCCCTCTAGCCTTGAAAACAAGCCCCCCTACCCATTGGGTAGGGTCCAAGGGCTCATTTTTGTGTTGGGGGAACTCCCAAGCTACAAAGGGGTCCCCAAAAATGCCTAAAATACCCTAATTTCGGGTTTTGCATTTTTGGCACAAGGGTAGGGGGTGTGGGGACCACCCAAGGGTCTCACATGTGACCCTAAACCCTTGTGCTTAGGTGACACATTAAACATAATCAACAATTTAAAAAGAAAGAGGAGTTATTAACTCCCAAAACGAATTTACATCATAACCAACTACCCTAACCAAAATTAATAAATTCAAATCACAATATTTTACATACATTGGGGTCACCCATAGTGCCCAAAATAATAATCACCTCTACTAAGGCTTCACACAAAGAACATGGCTAGGACTCAGCCCGTGGGCTGCTTGTGTAAGATTGTGTAGCTAGTCTGAATCCCACGTTCTCCCAAGACCTGTCACCTGCACACTCATTGCACACATTAACCGCATCTGTCCAATACAAGAGTAAACTAGATGCTTACTAAGCGAATAGATTCAAACATGTAAATTAATGATATCACCATCATCAATGTGGAATGCACAATCTCACACAATTCGTCGTATGTTAGGTATTACAATACATGTCATATCATATCACCATGTCATCATGTATCTTTATCAGCAAAACGAATACGTTACAAAATCAAGGTAGGTAACTAACTAATTATCCAACATGAATCAATTTGACCTAAATCACATAGAAGAAGTGTTAGTGTCCACAATATAAAATAAAAGGTGTCAACCCACTAATCTAGTTAAATTTGTGCTACGCGCTCCAAATCACCATACGTGTTCATGAAAGCAAACCAACATATCAAAATCCATAACTGTGGTTTAAGAATTCAGCAGATCATAAAGGCTAGAAAAAGTGGGCACTACATCTCCTATGTTGTATTCTATCACACTCTTCTTCTTTTGTCCTCATCTCACCCTTATTCCATGACCTCTCTTCTCTATCATATCTTATGTTACACATCTTCCTCTTATGTTCCCACAACTCCACACACTTGTGGACCTCGACCCACCATTGATCATCTTCCTCTCTTCTTGTCTATCATCCATTGTGTATTTCCTCTACGAAATTCACACCGAATATTTCCCTGCAAGCTATCTTCTCCTTCTCCTAATCCTTGTTGGACCAAAATTCACTTGTTTGTGCACTGTTAAGCCGATATCTACTTTCTGGTAAATTTCTCTCCTATGTTCCTCATGGATGCTCTGACATCTTCTCCTCTTCATTGGTGTGCCCTCATTGTCGCATACTTCCCTTCGTGTCTTCTCTTATAGATGTGATCCTACTTCTTTACAACGGAATATACCTTTGTGCATGTTGACCACATCTCCTCTCTTCCCTAGTGCATCTTTATTATATCATGCACATCCTCCTTGGTGAATTTATCTATGCTTTCTCCTTCCGAATCTATTTAAACGTCCTTTTCCTCCAACTTTCTCATTGTGTTATACTTCTTGCACAATTATAATATAACCTTCTCTTCATGTTGTTCTTCCTTTGTTTCCTTCAGGATAATCTCAGCTCCTCTTCTCCCTACTTCCTTCAGCATGGTGCTCCCATTTCCATGTGTGTCTTCATCTATGCACTAAACTATTTTTCTCCTACGAATATCCTCTTGTTATGAACCCATGTCTTAACCTTCTCTTTGGATTAGTAGTGTATTACTCTCTATGGATGCATACGCTTCGTAAGTTGTCCCTTGAGCATATTTGAATTATCCCACATACATATGAAGTAGTAGTTATTAGAATAGAATTAGTATAAATTGTTGAGGCCCAATGAAGGCATCCATGAATATTATTGTATTGATGTTTCTCAAAGGAGGTTGCCCCCTCAAAGTGGCTTGCGATCTAAGGGTTATTTGAGTTATTTCCAAAGTACATTTCATTGTCTAATTATTTTTTGTAGTTCATAAATCTATGTAGAAGGATTCTTTCATCTTGTATCAAAGCATTTTCTTGCCCTTTGGGGTAGATTTTGGAGAAATTGTTTTTTCAGTAGTGGCTTGCTAGGAGTTGCGCCATTAACGGAAATATTTTCCTTTCCATTATGTCTACATATTCATTGCATGTTATAATAAGGGTAAATAACCATCTACATAACTATGAGAAGTACTTGCACATAAGCCCTAAAACTCATTGTGAGTACCACAGGAACCCCGAAGTAATTAGACCATTGAGAGAACGTGTTAGTGAAAAGGGAAACGACCCATCTTGATTGATTAGTTTCCACCCATGAGGTAAACCAAGATTTTTCTATGGTAATGGCCTCATTCTGATTGATTAAGGGATAAGTTTATGACCAAAACTTTTATGGTGAGCGATACTTGGTTAGATAGCATTTGAGGCCAAGAGAATCCTTAACACCCTTAAGCATCATAACCGACTTAGACCCATATCCAACATAACAGTCCAACAAACAAATAATGTAGTGATAACAGTTTAGAATATTTGGTAACTGTGCACTTACGAACATGTTATTAGCATGCACAACAAAGCAGTGGTCGATTTTCAGAAGAAAAAAAAAGGAAAAAATCATTTTTGCCGTATCTTTCCTTGTATAGTTCTGTTGACTATCAAACTTTTTTAGAACACCTAAAATTTCATTTTACACATTTCTTTCCTTGAGGGTCCATATCCAAATTACACTCATATTAGCCAATAAAACTTGATTTTTGGTTTTTTAGGATTTTGCCATAACTTCTTTATTTTTTCCCCAATTGCTTCGAAATTTTCAAACAGTGTTCATCTATATTTTATGCTCCTTTGTCCCTCTAGGAAAATTTTCCCATTTTTCCATTACAGTTCTAAAATTTCCCTTACCTTTTACAATTGTAATTAGGATGTGTCAAAAACCTAGTAAAAGTACATTTACCCCTTTTGATTGTGCTCTCATTATAAATTTCCCTTATTGATCATCTCTTAAAACACGTTTTTATATCACTTGCAAAAAAACATGGGTTATAGTAGCCACCCGTGCAAGAAAAAATATCATGGAGGAAGAAATCACAACATTGAATTCCCTGTTCACTAAGTTAACCAATATGGTCTAGACTAAACTAGCGAAATATACTTTTTCTCAACAAATTGAAGAAAGATTCTTCTTCATAGATTATCTTCTCTTCTCCCAACTCATCTTGTGGACCCAAGATGGACTTTCCAAGGTTCAATGGTACCAATCCTATATACTAGATATATCGAGTCACGCAATTCTTCAACCTTCACATTACTTATTTTGTAAACCAAGTCCCAATTCCTTACTTCCACTTGGAACAAGAAGCACTTTAATTGTACCATACGTATCTCAAATCGAATAATGAACCAAATTGGACAAGCTTTGCATCCTTACTTTTGGGCAAGTTTGTTCCCTCGGCATTGCAAGACTTTACAAGAGCTCTCACCAAACTCCACCAAATAGGTATTATTCATGATTATCATATTAAATTTGAGAAAAAGTCTAATCAAACTGAAGAGTTATCAAATGACTTCTTTAAGTGTTGTTTTATTGGTGGCCTCAAATAACCTCTCCGCTAGGAGGTAAAATGTTTCGACCTAACAACATGATGGACATCTTGGGTGTGGCTAAGTTAGCAAAAGATAAACTCTCAGCGTAATGTCGGCCTCCCACTTTCCCACCCACAAATAACACAGCGAATCAACGGCCAACCACAACCACCTCGGTAAAGCACCTTACTGAGGAAAAGATATGAGCTAGTAAGGAGAAAGGATTATGTTATAATTGTGATGATAAATGGGTTAAGGGTTATAGGTGCGTCACAAAAAAGATCTATTTGTTAGATGTAGAATCACCACTAGAGCATGAAAACGAGCCTGAACTTCAAGAATTCCAAGATTCTCAAGAGGAACAAAAACCCTTAGAGGACTTAGTGCCTAAACATATTCAACCTGAGATCTCTCTAGATGCACTAGTAAGTGTTACCACCCCTCAAACCATGAAGGTTAAGGGGTTCTTTAAAAATATCCCTCTAACAATCCTCATTGACTCTGGTATCCTGAGAGATCGTCTGAGAAACCTATTTAATTCCCTGTGTTTGTAGATTTATTCATGTCAAGATGGTTGCAAGTGTATAGCCATTGACAAGCTCTGAGATTGTTGAAGAAACTCTCCCCTGCTGATGAATCTAGTGAACCTTGAATGAATTTGTGTTGATCATGAGCATAATTGTGTTTTTTTTTATTTCATAATGTTTTCAAATATTTTTTTCATGTTCCTGTTGCAATCTTATATTAAAATCCCTATGAATCACATAAGATCTTATCCACGTGGTAGTATTGTGGCATTTGCAATTTCATTGTGAGTTTGAGCATTGAACTTCATCTTTTCAGCCACTTAGGACGAAAACCCTTTGCTGGAGCATCAAAGGGCAAAAACTATCAAGTGCATAAGGGCTTGGGGACAAAAACCCTCCAGTTATTTGTGGTGATTCCACCCAGGAATTACAATTGTACTTCAAATCTAATTTTCATTAAAGTTCAGCTAGGGCAGCATTGGGAAATCTAGATCTACATCAAATTCAGCCAAAGAAGATTGTAGACCTACATCCTAAATCAGCTAGGGCATCATTTCAAGGCTATCGTGAATAATTCCTGTCTTTGAGTGTTCACAATATTTGTAAAGACTCTCAATTTTCAGGGATGATGTCATCAACCTAGGGTCGGCATCACACTTCCAGGGATAACGTCATCGTTTGGAGTTTTTTTCCCAAGTCAAATTCTGTGTTTCTGTATTCAACTGTTGTTTTGGAATAAAATACAATTTCTGCACTTTGTGATAAAATTCAGAGACAATTTAGGTTTCCATAAAATTGTCTATTAGTAACCCGATACCTTTATCTAGGAAACATCAGAATTATTTAGTGTGGCAGACTCATGAGGGTTTGAAATGGTTGTATCTGATCATATTTTCCAGAATTTTTTATTTTCAGTTACAAGGGTTGTCTTAAAAATCAAATATTTTCAGTTACAAGGGTTTTCTTTAAAAATCAAAAAGTCCAAAATTATTTATATATTTCATGATTCATCTATAAGAGTTGGATATAAAATTCAAACTTCAGAATTTATATTTCAGATTTCAGATTTTCCAATTTTCATTGAAGGGGTTGTTGGAAAACCTAGATTATTTTAATTTGTCTTGAAAAGGGACATTTCACCTTCTCTAAGGAGTTTTTGAAACCTGTAGAGCATCCTGGACTAGTGCATCGTGATGCTGTTTATTCTCTTACAAGAGGATCAATTTGAGATTGCAACATAAGGTTCATCTAGAAGCTAATGGTCATGATAGCTTACAAGTTGGAATCGGTCCACCCTCCTTTCGAGTCTGAGAAAGTTTTTCAAGTCTTGTGTTTGAAGAAAGGTGGTACAACCAACAGTAGAATACAAAAAATTTTGGGCTAGAAGTTGCAAAATGACATTGTCTCTTTCATTACTCCAATCTTCATAGTCAATAGATATGGGGACTCTGATGCACCTAGCCTTGGAGAGGTGTCACTCCCGCTGCATTGATAGTATGTCTTAATCCATTTATGAAGCGTGGCATTGTACAACCTGAGAAAGACCCTACATTGCAGATTCTACAATGAATTCCCACATCTCAAGCTTTGAGGACAAAGGTTTTTCTAAGGGGTATGGGATGTTAGGAACCCATGTCCTAACCTTCTCTTTGTATTATTGGTTGCCTATAGTCGTTATGAACCCGATAGTGGTATGTGCAAAGGCCTAGCTTCAGCATACCCCTAATTATCCAAGATACAGAGGTGAAGATAGTGGTTCACTAGAAGGTATACTTCAGTATATAATTTTTGAGGCCCAATTCTACAGGCATGCCAACGACTATTATTGCATAGAGCTGATATCAAAGGAGATTGCCACTCTCAAAGTTGCTTGCATTCGGAAGAGGCCAAGATTTGAGATATTTCCAACTATTGCGCATTTCAGGGCCCATTTATTTTGTGGTAGGCCGTAAATGCTATGCAGAAGGGTCCTCTCATCTCTATTGCACAATCCACATTTACGTACTATTTTCACTCTGTCTGAAGTTTCTAGTTCTTCCGCATACTTAATTAAGCACGAATCCTGGGCTACTTATGGACTTCATCGCACTTCTCTTGAAGAGGTTCTCTACACTAAGCTTATCTGAACTGAGCCCCAGGAGAGGAAGAGGAGCTTTCAGTTGTAGACTTGGAGGGTTCCCTTGCGTCTCATTGACCACAACATAACTAAATCATCCTCAACAGTGAGAGTTCAACAATCTCTTATCAACATGTCCAAAGTTGCAGAGGTTAGCACTCCTCAGATTGCATGACTGACTGTCAGGCAACAGAGCAAGGTTGAGGTTGAAGCATTAGTTTGGGGGAGCTTGACCTTGAGGAGTCTAGTAGTTCGAGTGATGAGGAGTTTAAGAAATGCAGCTTGTTAGACTTTGGGGATGATTAGACACACTTATGAGGTTCATGTGAGTTCACTAGACAATTGATATTTGAATTTTGAGCCATGTAGGGCATGCATCATTTTGAGTAGGTTTGAAACGTTAATCATATTGATATTTGGCAAGGTTTTCCAATTAGTAATCGACTCAGTAGGATGATGTTTAGTACCAATCAGCAAGTTTCATCCTGCAACGTTTCCTTATACATTTCCTTATAACTAACGTTTTCAAGTGTTCATACCCCATATTTGAATGCCGCACGTCCCTAACACCGAAGGCCTTTGGTCCCCCCGTTCATCTGAGACCGTGTAATTTGCCATCCCCCCATCCACTTAGGAAAACCTTTCCTAAGACTCCGTAGGTACACTGGTTCAATTCCTGAGGAAGAGCAAGGGGCCCAATCCGTTTTCCCAAAAGCAATTGAGGTGTTGAGATAGTTTGGGAAAAAAAACCTTGGAAATGAGAGGAAGTGAGTTTAACACTAGCTATTTTGTAGACCACGTTACATAAGGTAATCAATTATTCTAGTATTGGTCTATCCTATGAGCTTGGGAAGCCTTTTCGATTCTGTGCAACAGGAGTTGTGCTTTAACAATTTGTTATGCTTTCGGTCCTTCTTGCTTGAAGAAGAGGGAAATTCCTTCTCATGCTTTAGATAGTATCCCAAAAAAATCATGTATCAACCCCAAGATCTTTAATCGCATCGAGTATACCAGGGACTCGACTAGATGAAAATTGGACACTATGAACCTTTTAGTTCTTTTTTTAGGAATATGGCTTGAATCAATTTGATTATCGGATTTACCAAAAATTGTTGGGTTTTAAAATGGTACTTTGAACAAAAACATAGTCAAGGGACAACAAGTCCCTCATCTTTATGGGAGAGTTTCCCTTATTGAAAGCAAGTAGCGAAGCTTATATAAAAATGTACAACTTTCATCTTTAAGGTTGGACTCATGACATCTTGAAATGTTTTTTTTACCAATACAACTTATCAATACAAACGAATGGGAAGAAAGAAAAGAGCAGAATATAACAATACTTTCAGGAAATATAGATAGCAAAGTATAACCTTATACGTACTGAGCAAATGTGATACAGAACAGAATCATTCTCATCCACAGCATAAAATATCATTCCATAGACACAAAGTTCTAGAAATTGTATCAATAAGAACACAAAGTTTCTTATTGCAGAAGATAAATGATCCACAAATTTCAAGCAAGCAAGAAGAGACAATAGATGAGATAGAGAGAAAGGGGAAATTCTTCTGTAGTGGTTGCTTTCGTTTCTATTTACACTTCAAAAGTATTAGAGTCCAACCTTTTGCAATGACCCGAGCTCTTACATTTATAGATGAAGCGAAAAGAGGAGAAGAAGAGAAGGAAAGAAAACTGATTTGGAAACTCAACCACCAACCATCAATGCTCCTACAAATCCGCCTACAATCTGTCAAATCTAGTTATGCATGTCTTTGGCATGTTGAAGAAAGAAGGATGGAGGATTGTATCTTATCAGATCTAGTTGAAGCATTCAAATCTTGCATTAATGGATTAAAAGACATTTTCTAGATTTTCACCCAAATCAATATTTCCAGTCAACTCTCCATGTTTGTTTGGCGTGTTGGAGAAGAAATGATGGAAATCAGATCAAATATAATCTTTTTGAAGCAATAAGATCATGCATTAATGGCATGAAGGAAATTTTCCAGATTTCTAACCATCAACCCCTATTGAAAACAATATTTTATGTTTCCATGGCATAGAGGAGACCAAGACCTTTCCAACAGTATAAAATTTGCCAAATTTCAAACACTGCAGCGAAAGTTATGCTCATTTGAATATTTGAATCGAATCCATAAAAAAATGGTGAAAATACAAAAATGGATCCGCAAGCCCAAAACTGAAATTACACCTTTAGCGCAAAAGATGCAAAGTGCAAAATTTCCCCGCAAGCCCGTAACTTCACATTTTACATTTGGGTCTGACACATGGCGTTACTTGAGTGGTAATGGAGTCGCGGCTCACTTTATAATTTTACTTCTTTTAGAAACGAGGCTCAAAAGCTCAAAGTTCTCCGCCGACCTGCCTCTCCACTTTAACTTTTGATGCGGGCTCAACCTTGGACTTTTTATCTCTTGGAAATAAGGCTCAAAATCTCAAAAGGATCCGACGATCCGCCTTCCTACTTTGACTTTTGACGCGGGCTTAACATTTGACTTTTTCCCTTCGTTTGGTGAAGGCTTTATGTCTGACCCGGGACATGTGGAGGCTTCCCACTCATTTGGAGACTCTGTTTGGATTTTCCTCTTGAAAGAGCACCGAAGAGACACGTGGCTCCTTCCAATGCCTCGCCTTGTTTCTTTGTGTCTTGGCTAAGTCCCTTTTGTTTGGTAGGGCCATATGTTTAACCCTGGACACGTGGAAGCTCAGCACACATTTGGGACGTGCCTCTAGATTTTTCCCTTGAACTTGCGCCAAGCTGACACGTGGAGGCTTCCTCAAACCCTTCTATACTTAGCCGATTCAAAGGCCGGCTTTTTCTCCTTTTTGGACTCGTGACACATGGAAAGTTGGTACCCATTTGGGGGACTGCCTTTGGCTTCGACCCTTGAAGGTGCGTTGTTGAGACATGTGGAGAGCTGGCGCCAGTTCTTTTATACTTAGTCGATTCATGCATGCCGCCCATTTGACTTCTATCAGACCCTAGACAAGTGGAGGACTGGCTCTAGTTCAGGGTCTCTCTTTGGGCCATGGATTTGAAGTTGCGCTGATGAGGCACGTGGAGAGTTGGCGCATGTTTGGGGAACCACCTTTGGCTTCAACCCTTGAAGGTGCGCCGATGAGATACGTGGCGCCAACCGTCAATCCTTTTGTACTTAACCGATTTGGACCCACTCCTCTTCCTCCATTTTTTGGTTGGGTCCCTTTTGCTTATTTAGGAGTGACTATGTTGGGTTCTAGACACGTGGAAGCTTTGCACTTGTTTGGGGACTTTGTTTGTATTTCACCTCTAAAGTTGCGTCGAGCTAACATGTAGTTCTTTCCGCTAGCCTTAGACCTTTCAATGGCTGATTTAACTTTTTTAAGGCTCCAAATACGTGGAGAGTTGGCGCTCATTTGGGGTCTGTCCCTTGGGTCTCACTTCTGAAGTTGCGCCGATGAGGCACGTGGCAAGTCTGCACTCACTTAGGATCCTGCATTGAACTCGGACTTTGGAGGTGTGTCGTTGGGACGCATGGAGGCTTCCGCCAGCTCCTTATACTTATCAGATTTAGTGATTGGCTTTATCTTTTTTAACTCTGACCACGTGGAGGGCTTGCGCACGTTTAGGGTCTCCGCTTTTATGCGCCCTACAAAAAGTACGCCGAAGTGACACGTGAAACCTTTCACGGTCCTTTTATACTTAGCCAATTTGGGCCTCAGTTAAATACTTCCTTTCTTCATACAAAACCAAAATTCCAAAAGTGACCCGACGACCCACCTTCCCGCATCCAATCAGATATGTCTACGTACTTGTGGATGTTGGGGCCAAAAATTGACAAGGAAGATACGTCTGTCATTCACAACTGTAGAAAAATATAGAGGAGGGAAGCTCCACCATTTATGCTCAAAAACAAACTGCTCCTCATGGAAAGAATAACTGTAAACAATACCAAGCTCGATGCGATCCACGACCATAAAAGAAGGATTTGACAATTTCATTTGAATGGAGAAACAATTTTCAAGCATCCAAACGGGAACCATGCGGACTGCAAGATTCTAAATTAACAAGGTGAGATTGCAAATGAGCACCCACTTCTTCAAAGCATGATTTTTTATATATGTCCAAACTTCTCACTCTGCTCAAACATCTCTCAAAGGCATCAACTCAAAATTTTCGAAAGCTTGACTTGAAAAATGGGGTGAATTTTAAGGGTGACAACAAATGTGCGATGCCCTCTCTTGTCACACACATAACAACATCTATTGAATATTGCACATCAATCTCTTCTCACCAAGAAACTTATCATGTTTCCTTCTTTCTCTAACACACTACTTGTGCAATCCCCTGATTATCCTTCTTGTTAGACCATTGAGTGTTCTCTCTTCTTGTGCATCCACTGCGCTTTCTACACGGGTCTAATATTCTCACATTGTTAACTCCTCCTTGATTCCGTCATGGCTTTCTTGTGAATTTTCATTGCATGTCATTTCTTTTCCCTCATTTTTTTCACGAGTTCCAAGACCTATTCGACGGTATTCCTCATACATTCTAGTCCTTACACCCTTTAACTCCATCATTATTTCCTGTAACACTCTTATCATTGTCATATTTACATCACCTATCCTAGGAAACATATTTTCTTTCTTCTAACTATTCCATTGATGCACTTGAAGATATTCTCTTACATGCTCTACCCACCTTTCTAACAGTGGCGAACACAATATCTTTTTTATCCTCCTCACGCTTGATCTTATGCCAACCTTTCCACTTCTTTCTCACACGAAAGTAGCCTAATCTGATACCACTTCAAAATGGTGCAAGGGTCAAGATGACCTGGGGGCCGTTTGCATAATTCACATAGAAAAACGAAACATAAAGGTTTGGTCTATTTCTTCAATAGCCTTAACAACATCTAGATGTATTTTCTCACTAAGGGGCTTACAAACTCTCTAATGTATTTTTAACAAACTCTTGTTGTTCTCCTACGGACCTAGCCTACGACTGGCTTTATTATGCCTTAAATGTGCATTCAACACTTTGGCTCTTTGGCTCACTTAGTCATTGTACTCATTAAGTGATTATCCTTTCTCTAACCTCCAGCTAACCCTTAACTCTAAGTAGAACAGCCCCAAACTATGAACTCAGCTTCTATTATATAGTCACGCATTCTTGGTTCTCTCTCCTCTCCTTTTAGACGCTTCTAGATCTTCCCATTCAAACTTAAAGTTGAATTTGAGCTCAAAAAGGCTCTAAACTATTTCTTCACCTTTTATAAGTCCTTAGTGTGCCACATTGACGTATATATTTCAATCCTCTCACCATTAAGTCTTTGGAAGCTACCTTGTTCAGATAATTTTGACCTCTTTTTTCATTTTTTGTCAACCACCAAAATTGTCATGTGATCCTTTTTTTTCTCTCTTGTCATGCATTTTTATAGTTCCTTCCCACACTCTTTACTTTGAGCTTCACCTCTACATTTTGTAGTGCCCACATTCAAAAAACCAAAAGTCAAAACAAAATAAACCAAGATAAAAAAAATGACTTTCATTTGCTTGTTACAAGGCACAACTTGGGCTCACTTAGAGTAACATGAAATTACACTAAAAACTTTCACCCACATGGACCTGCACATCAAGGCCACACTTACTCAATGAACGAAGACAAAAATATGACCCAACCACAAAATGAACTCAAACATAGGCATGTTCCACAACATGGTCATTTTCATTATTTACATATTTATTACAATTAAGTTCAAATTGTTTTGCCTTATAGGTTCGAAGAGAATTAAACATATAAGAGCATAAATTCCTTTTTCTCTAACCTTCATTGAAAAAAGGGGGAAGTTCACATGAAGATACGGCGAGAATAATTGTTCAAGAGTTAAATATTTCCATTTTCAATCTTTATGATAACGTATTATTACAACTATACAATTAATTATTTAGTCGTATCATTCGTGATATGTTTGTGAGTCACAATCCACTTGTTCCCAATTAGGATTCCTAGTTTTCGAAACTATTTTACACATGGAACAAATTGTTTCACTTTGTATTAACATAATGAGTGTCGGCATCAAGTAAGGAGGAAGATCACATTTTCCACTTAACTTTATGCTAAAGGGCAGAATTTAAAGTTTAACCTTATGCTTTTGGTACCACATCTCATAGACAAAATTAATTGGGAGTGTTTATAAAATACGCATGATTCATACAAATTTTGTGTATCAAGTCAAGAGCTCATGGTTTCGACATACACGTTCTTGCATGGAGCAAATCATCCCATCATTAATCACATCAAAAGAGTTAACATTGGTTTTAAGGGAATGGATTCTATATTTTCTTTTACTCAAAAGATCAACATTTTAGGGACACCAGTTTGATAGATAAAGTTGACTTTAGCTTTCAAACACCAATAACATATTAAAAGGTTCTAGGTTTTAATTTAATTCTATTTGCACTCAAGGACTCTATGTTAAACTAAAAGTCAATTTTTAGAGTGTTCAATCATCTTTATCTCGCAAAACCCCCAAGTTTTACTTTCTTTCAAAATCGACACCTCATGAATAAAATTTAAAATCTAAGGGTTGTTAATAATTTTATCCCCATTTGAACTCTTAATGTCGCAATAAAGAACACATCTTTGACAGTTTGATCTAAATGTAAATCTCATCCAAAACTAAACCTTTTAGTGATCTTTCAGAAAAAAACATCTCCTTTTTTAGCCACCTTATACCCTCCAAAACACTCATGTACTAGGATTAATAAGTTTTCATTTAATTTGAGTTATAATTCTCTTGAGGTAGAAATCTTAAGGAACCACCACACTTTGTGGTTTACCAAAGTTTGTTTGATCACATTACAAGGAGTAATGATTACATTCCATATTTGTCCTTATGATCCCATACACGTACATTGTTTAGCCCTTTCATTGAGACTTAGTTTCTAAGACACCCATTTTAAAACATTGTTAAGACATTGCATCATTCATGTCATAAAGTGACATTGTACCTTTTAAACCATTGCATTTAACAACGTTCCATGTACACAAAAAACCTTATACTTGGTTCTTGGGGAAAAATCATGATTACGTTAACAATACCACTAAAATCTCTAAAACTACGAGAGGATGTTGGTTACTAGAATGAATTCGCCCATCAGAAAAACATGTCTAATTTGAACCATTTTTAGATCACTATTTCACTTAAATCCTATTAAAGTGAAAGACAAAAGACTAACACATTGCACGAAGGGTAAAAATCCCAAGGGTCATTAGATTAGGGTCATTCAGATAACTTTTAAAGTAACATATTAATAGTGGCCAATCCATAACCATTCATATAAAAGGTGATTTCTTTTCTTTTTTCAATAATCATATATGTTCATACGGTAACCAAAATTGGTGATCTTATCTCCTCCAAACTAGGAGGTGCCAACAAGTATAACAAGGCTCATCCTTTAAATTTCAATTTTCTCTGTTAAGAAGGTTATCATGCATAACGGAATAACCACACCCGTCATTTATTCTGAGGTCATCCTTTTGATTTGGTCCTTTTCTTCTAAGTTTCCCAAGAATTACTCTCACATATGAGCACATTATAAAATGGTTATTCCATTGAATAGGTACATCGACACCGTTAGCAATATATAAACTTGTATTCGAAAATCACTCCTAGAATAGAATGCTCATTTTTCTAACATACCAATATGCTAACAATTTCTTACTCATCACAAAAATCAATAAATAACATTCCTGCTTGTAACAATAATGTTGATTTATCCATTTACAATTACATGTGTTTCAAAGATAACATTCTATTACAAAACACAAGTAATGCTACAATTTCTTCTTGTCCTAGGTACCTACAACCACGACATGGTCAGCACAATGTTAGCATGGTACCTTTCCTGTGATCTAGCATAAATCACGATTTTCAAATTTTCCATTCATAATGAAAACAACATGTAACACATGCCTGAAGAGAGTCAAAAAAACCAATACAATTTTTTTTCATTTTCAAAACTAAAAAGAGAGATAGATAGAGGAGAGAGAACACCATTTTTCACATAATCAATTTTCTCAAAATAAGCATCGAAGGGAAGTTCCATAAAGTCATATGTTAGTGTTTAGAAGTTTCCTAATAGATATTTTACTTGAATAAGGTCCTACGACAGTTTTTCCCATTTCGGAGTTTAGTGAGTTGTTTGCGTGTCATTACCGAAACAAGTTTTACAAACTTTTCACAAGGCCCTCGAGTGGTAGTTTTAAACTTAAATTTCTAGCGCATCACATCAACTGGGTGCTTCATTTATCCAGTAAAAATATCAATGTTTTCCAAACATCTTAGTAGGGGTTTCAGGAGCTAGCTTTATAATCAGATAGCCTTTCTACTTGCATAAAGAAGAGGTTAAAAGTTTTCTATTTAGAGATATGCCTCATTCAATTCTCTGAAAGATAATTTTTCTTAAATTTTATTTTCAACACCATTAAAATATAATAAAATTAGAAATTTTAGATTATACGAGGAGGTAAGATAAACATGCCTTAAAATAAGCCAACATGGCGAGGTAATGTATGAGGACCTCGAGGTGGGTCCACCAACGTTTCAGAGACTCCATAATTCCTTACGCATTACGTCAAGTAGTTCTCAAGTAACCACAATCCCTTCAATTTCATCCATAGCTCATTTCAAATCTCCCAAAAAAATTTAAGTAGGTAGGAAGGATGCTCGCAAACGTTGTGGATTTGGGCTTTACATTAATTTATAGAGACTCCTCTTTCTGAGTTTGTTTCCTCAACTTTCAAAAATTATATTCTTTTGTCAAAAATCTATGTCGCATTACATAGGTGGGATGCAGTTCAGATGGAAAGAAGAACAAGGAAAGCCAGAAATGACAGTGCTTGGATGTAGTAGGATTGAAGGCCACAAAACTAAACATGTTTATTTTTAATAAAGGAGAGCTCACACCCAAAGACATAGAGGATCTATGCAAAGTTGGAGGATACGTTTTAGAGGATGATGTCGGTGGAATAGTTTATCGATTCATATTTGTACTACAATATTCCTCTGCCACCATAGTGGGGAGTTGGTAATAGCATTTGAAAAGTTGGCATGTTGCTAGGTTTAGCGCAGATAAAGCGAAAAACTGGTAATCGTTGTGGAGTTTGGATTTACCCAACCAACTTCACTTGCTTGAAGCAGGGCTCATTTTAAGACCCTGCCTCCAAAAAATTATTAAAATAAAAGAACTGAAATTTAAAAAGCCGTGATTTTCTTGTGGGGCGGAATTAGGGCTCGGACCCCACTTTGTCTTTTTCACTTTTGTATTTTTTTTTTTGTTTTTGTCTTGGTGCTGTGTGAGGGAGGCCGCCGCCGCCATGGAGGGAGGATGGGAGCTCTGTCCCTATTTATGCGCATCCACCAGAGGCTGAGCCTTTAAACATGCATGGCACCTCGCACAGTATGGGCGCCATTTCAGTTTGACCAAATGAGAAAAAAAAACAAGACAGCTCTCTTCACATAAATGAATCACCAGATGTCATCTCTTGGGGTTCCATATATTTCTGCGACCTGCACCAGTGCCCTCCCTGCCTGTAGCAAAAAAAAACGAGCCTTCTTTCACGCGTGGGTAAACGATAGAGGGTTTGTCAAATGTTGTAGCTGCTGCTGCCCTGGTCGACGTGTATACACCAAAATGAATGTGTAGAAGGCACATAAAACTGTTTATTTGAAAGCCTCAAAGAAATGCAGGCTCAGGGAATGACACGAGGGCAAGGTAGGCACAAATGAGTTGTTGAAAAGGCCTTAGAAACTTCCAAGCAAATGCCTATGGTGTGTGTAAAGCAAAATCCACAACCTTTGCCAGCGTGCTTCTAGCCTGTGCCAAAATGGAAGTATTGAAACATGGTATGAACAATAGAATGTGGTTTTGTTTGTAATAGTTTGTGCTTGCTGGTGTCTTAGTTGATATGTGTGGAAAATGTGGAAGTGTATTCAAGGCATGTGAATTGGTCAGCAAAAGGCCTCAGATATTTCATCTCATGGAATGCAATGGTTTTGGGATATTCCAAATACATGGGATGCATACGAACTTTTCCCGATGAATACATTTGAATATGTGGAGGATTTGTTGAGACGGTGCACGAACTGTTTGGGAGAATGTCTCAAAGAAATGTTGTCTCATGGAATGCTAGGATTTGCAGGATATGCACATAATGGATTCATAGTACACATGGCCTTGTTTGCTATCCCCAAACACACTGATAAGCCTCTTTACCGTGGGCTTGTTACTCAGCTAGAGGCACTTGTTGTTCCTTTCTTGCCACCAGAGGATTTTCCAATAGAACTGGCCACCGATTTTGACATTATTGTGGATGTTATTTTTGGGTTTTCCTGTCGTGGCTGCAAGCAAGTGAGATCGATCGGTGCGATGTCAACTCCTCGACTTCTGCCTCACCAGTTCGTTTCCAGGCATGGTCCTTCTTCCCTTACCTCTCATAACTCTCGTGTTTTAGTTCTCTTTTGCAAATAAATAGAATTTTAAAGTATTATAAATTTTAATACAATTAATTGTTCCTTCAACTCGTTGCAAAAAAATAAATCGTCGTGTCGTAACTCACGACGTCATTTAACTCACCTACTGTAAAACAAGAACTATCACCCTCGCTTCGAGATGACTTAGAAAAATCTTACCCTTCTTGATCGCTTCAATATCGTTTTATCGACCAGAAAAATTTGACTCTCCATAGATTAAGATGACCTTTTTCCTACTTAAAATAGTTAAATTCTGTAATTTTCAGAGACTCACTAAGTACCCTTCGCAACTCTGGAAACGAGATGTGAAGTTTCGTTCGGGTACCTTGGTATACGAGGAGTCACCTTGATTTTTGGTTTGACCCGAAACAATCATGTGACATCCTTTTGACGCCCTTATAGGAGCCCTGTAACACTAGTTTACAACAGTAGAAAGTCGTTAAAACTAGAAAGTTGGCTTTCGTTTTGGATCGCCATTTGAAAACTAGAAAGAGAAATCTCTTCCCGTCTTCACAAACCTCTAGCGATTATACTAGACAAATGCATGGGACATTCAGTATAGGAAAGATAATTTTTCGGGATAGTTTGGCGAAGCCATTTTGTAGGCCTCCGGTCACAATTTGACGAGGTCAAACTGGTCCAGTTTCATTTTGTCGCTCCAGAAAACTTGTCGCCATTTGAAAATGGTTTACCAGTTCTCAGCCCCGTCGACTCTGTTGAACTCTCCTTACATAGGGGAACTAGTAGGAAGAGTCTCGTTGCACGTGCTTCCGTCGAATGTCGTTTTGGACACGAGTTTCTGGGCCACTCGAGCTAACTTTTGTCTTTTTTACAACTGGGTGAACTATGACCAGTGGCCTCGGAAAACTAACTGCCAAACGCAAACCATTTGCTTTTTTTCAATTCCGTCAACTGCTATGAATTCTGGGTACATTTGGGGACATGTAGAAAGTTAGTTGTGACATGCGTGCTCATCGGAAGATAACCTTTGGAAGCATTTTCTTAGCCTTCGAGCCCGTTTTGTACGTTTTGCAGCTAGTGAGAAAATGTAAAAGTAGAAAGTTGCGGACCCTTGTAGGGTTGTCAAATCACCTTGTAAACTTTTTACTCACGTAAATAACTGTTTAAAACACTATAATGAAACTTGTTGTGTGTTTTGGGAATTTTGATAAAATGATATTTTCTCTCTCTTTCTCTCTCCCGAGTTTATAAAATGTAGAAACATGAAATGCAATGAATACATGTTTCTAGACTTTTTATTTCGATTGGCAAATGGTAATTATTTTCTGATGTAAATGGGAAACTGAAAAATGACAATTATGATTGATTAGGGTGGATACCATGCCAGCGAATTATCGCTGATATCATGCTCACGTGGGTTTTGCAGGATGGATGAATGACGACGAAGAAGGCGATGTGAAATTTAATTATTATTTTTTTTGTAACTCTGATAGGTCATTGTAAAATGAATGACTGTGTAATGTAGTCTCTTGTAACTGAAAAAAAAAATTATAAATGAGATTTGTTAACATGCATGATATGCTAGTTTTTAAGGATACTTATGGAATGTACTTCTAATCACCAGTTCAAATTGATTTTTAGTTGTGTGTGGCAAAAAGGTGTTTGGTTTATACTTAGTAAATTGAAATCGAAGTTAATACATTGTAGTACCTTCTCAGTATTTAATAAATGATTAAATCAGTTTTAGGGTTACCCTCTTACCTTGCAAACACAATAATGAGTTTTAATGGGGACACTCAACCCAAATAAAATATTCGTGCATGACTTGCCTGTATGTGTGACCCTTTCCTACCATATAAGAAAATTTAAACCGAAGAACGACCTTAAACTTTGCGCTTGATGAGACCTCATAGGCTAGGTAAATAAAACCCCTCGTTAGAGTATACCGCCATAGTTATTAGGTTTAGCGACATTGTCGTGAACCCATATTTTAGGGATAACATGGTCCAACCTTATCCAGAGTATGCGGTTTCCTTCTAGTTGGGTAATCGCGAGAAGAATGTCCTCTCTTCAGGTCCAACACCATGCTGAGTGTTTAAGATCGCCTTAGAAGTCACCTTATGAGTCCTTGTTCGAAGGAACGACTAAGCGGTGCAACCCTAGATTCTATTAAAATAACACCTTGGTATGTCCCTGAATGTGGTTTAGTATAATTATGTCCACTTGCCTCAAAATCACATGTAGTAGAGGCGTAGATCACCAGGTGCATATTGGAATTAAACTAAACCCTAGTGGTTTTTGTCTGCTAACTTGTGGGTAGAAACTGTATTTTAACTCCTTGTATGCAAATTTGAGAGGAAGGATGTTGATTCTAGAGAACCTTAGAAATTGTAATCTTGTCTCTTAATCCCTTGTTATGTCATTTATGACATTAAGGAATAAAGAATATTCCTTATGCGGAATCGTGAAGTGTAGTGACATGGGATCTTTGTGTACATAGATCCCTTGTGTTCATGTGTAGTTTATTATGCTCATAGCCGTGTACTTCTTTAAGATGTCAGATAAGTGCTTTTGTATCTCTTTGTTTCGAGACGATGCTAAGAACGAGACCTTAGTGCGATATAAGAGCATATCATTTAATGCTGCACACGAGATTTGAGTTTAGGACTAAGGTCAATCTCGGAGTCTTTATAACTTAATTAAACTTTTTCATGCGTTGCAAAGAATATAAGTTACCTTGGTGTGACAAAACTTTGAGAAAACAAAAGATATGTATACCTAGCTATATATAACTCTTATAGGAATTCAATAAGTTTTCAAATTATAATAACAATGGTAGAGAAATAAATATAGTGTGAATCGAGAAATATTTTGGTGAAAAGCTGCCCTGTGTTTAAATCTCCGTCAAATCCTTGATTTCGTTCTGGACATCAAGTCACTTTCGCTTGAGTGTAAGGGTAAGACTGTAGCCATTAAATAAATGTTTGAGAAGCAAAATATTAACATAAGAATGAGAGAATTAGAATCTTGTAGGCATTTTGAAATATGGAAAAATACTTATGTAAGTTCTAAAGATTGTCATAAGGGTAAAGAGCAAATTAAATGGTTGAACAATAAGTGAACTGTGAAACAAATTTTCAGGACATGTAGGTGGAAAAAGGGAGAAAATCATGCTTACCTAATAAGGATCTTGGGAAGTTAGCCGTAACTAAAATACATTTAAATTAATGTTTTATCGTGGGTTCGCCGTTCCTAAAGTCACGTTTCTTGTGGTTGAGTCTTTGCTAGTATTCGTTCATTGGGAAGAGTGTGGTATCGACATGTCAATGTCGTCTGCATGTGTCTATGTGAGTCGATGACTTATGTGATTATCGCATGTGTGTCGAGTTCTGTACTAGGAGCCCTTACTGTGTTGTGTGTCATGAGCAATGTAAGAAAAAAAAAATTTACCCTGGTATTTTACTGTTGTATTTAGGTGTGTAAAATGTTTTATGTCAGACAAACTAGGTTGGACAACCTCTCTCCCCTGTTGGATTGATAGGGTTGGACAGTCAGACTAAGTTCGACAGCTAGCTCTCCCCTATTTGGAAGATAGGGTTAGATAGTCGTCTCTTCCCTATAAGACAGACAATATTGGAAGTATGTTTATCTATAGCTAAAATAGGTTGGATGGTTGTCTCTATTGTATTGGACAAACTATGTTGTACGATCATCTCTACTGTATTGGACAAACTATGTTGTACAGTCGTCTCTTCTCTACTAGTCATACAACATTGGATGATCGTCTGTTCTCTATTCCACAGACTATGTTAGACGGTCGTATCTTCTTTATTAGATGGGCGTCTCTATAGTTAGAACATTCATCTAATAGAGAAAGACGCACGTCTCTTTCATGGCCATCAGAGGTGTAGGATGACAGGGTTGAACAGTCGTCTATGTACCAAAAAATGAATAAACATAATCAATGAATACATATAAAATTTGGCTTTCGGAGGCATTGCCCCCGAACCCCCGTTGGGGCGCGCGGCCCCCGGTCCCAACAAGGGGGGTACCCCCCTTGCAACCCCCCATACCATATGTATTATACCTCGGCGAATATGAGCGTAGTTTGATTCGAAACGTTGGCAAAATACATACATAAGTTCAATTTTAAGTGTAAATAGTAGGCAAACTAACCCATACAAATGACCTGTAGGCCGAAATTTTAGACAAATTGGGCGGTAGCCGAATGCTGAAAATTAGCCATTTCCAATTTTCAAAACCCCTAATATTCATGAGTTTACAAAAAAATCGCCACTAAAATTTTCCTTGGCTTGAAGGCCCAAGGCATTTTAAACAACCAAAAACTTGTGCAAAACATGCGACCATTATGGTCCAAGAGACCACATTTTTTAGGCATTTTGTGAAACAGACTTCCACGTTTTACAAACATGTCTGCCAGGGCGCTTGAAACTAGAACATCTGACCCATACACACCTCCCACTTTGCTTGAGAGAGGGCCATTCGTTAACCCAAAGATCCTATTTTAATTTAGGCATGGAGGCCACTAAAAATGTTTGGAGTCAAGGTTTACACCCGTCAATTTGCATTTGCTTGAAAGTTTTCTAAAGCCTTTTCAACAACTCCAATCTGCACACATCCAGCAACCATGGCAACAAAAGACATTACCCACATGTCTCTTCGAGGCATTTTGTCAAACAGTTCATGTGCATGTCTAGGCTCACACGTTTATTTTTTTGGCATACACATCCACAAATGCATTTGAAACCATAGTTTTTGACAAAATCCTCTTTCATCTATGTTTTGGTTGATGGTCCGACAATGTTCCAATGCTCATGATTCAACACAGACAGAGATTATGTCAGCCAAGGTGAACCGATCACGAATACATCTGTAGGTTGTAAATGGTGAAACAGTAGTGTTGTTTCACAAGGGTGCCATTTTATGTCCATATTTGGAACGCACCAAGCAAACCATCCACACAACCATTGCAGGCTTACCTGGCAATATAATAATTAGTTTGGAGCTTCCTCAAGCTAGAAAGGCACAACAAACTGCAACAAACGACAAAGAAAGAACAATTCCCTTTCCGTTATGCTTCGATGGAAGTTCATACTCTGCCCCAAAATTCCTATCTTGGCGCAGATAGTGAGGAGGTTGGCAAAGGCTGCATAAACTGGCTTTAGATCTTCCAATCTCCCACGCAAACAAGCCAATGAGAAATGCATGCGAGCAGAAATTTTTAAGGCAAGAAACAGATCCCTTTAACCAAGACTAGACGTATCCTCACCAGCAATACTCAGCAGGGCAACAAATTATTAGTATTATTTTACATAAAACTATATTGTGCCTAACAAACCACCGCAAGGTCAGGCACTAATAAATGGAGGTTTATTTTAAAAACAAGGAATACGGAAATCGAAAGTAATCCAAAGAAAAACATAAAATCTCCCAAAAGAGAGGCTCCTCGTATCCCAAAATGTATTCCTCACCAGATCCCCATTAAAATACTTATTCGCACACGTAATTACTTTCATCTCAAAACTATAAGGATTATCTTTATTAATTTTCCATAAAACAATTTGATTTGATGAAATTGTAATGTTAATTTAATATTTCAAACTCAATAATTTAAACATGATCTCAAGTCAAATAAATTGTAATTGAAAACGACATCGTCACTCCGTTCACAAACACGAAGACACTCCATAGGGTCTAGATGGTTTTTCCGTGGAAGGGCATTTACAATGTTAGCTTTATTATTTTTATTATTTCATTTTTCTAAATTAACTAGATCGAAGCACAACGCGAAAAAATGGAACTCAACCTTACCATGACCAACTCGATCTATCGCAACTGAAGTCTGCAAGGTGGAAATGGGAGGGGCATTACACATTCCTCTGCACACTCACCTCGGGATTTAAAGCTTTCTCTAAACCATTTGTGCACTCTTCACAATCCATGATATTCTACAACTCCTTTCATCTTCATGTAACCTTTGCACACTATTCTGCATTGCGCACAACTCTTCATGATATCTCCACGTGCCTCCAGTGTTTCAAAATGGACAAAATCATATGATGTGCTCCCAACATCATGTGTGCACCGTTGTGCATTATTCTCTACAACTACTCCACTCCGCCAAACATTCCACAAGCCTACTATGCACCATTTTGGCACACACTGCTACTGTGCACTCAACGTGCACTATGTTTTTGTTGATTTCTATTGTGAACTTTTTTGTGCACTTCAGCGTTAACTTCCCCTTGTTTTTTTGCACTTCCACTTCCTTCTCACACACTCTCCAACCATGCGCACACCCATACTTAGCCAAAATTGTGCAAGATTTCCCTAAACCTTAGTTTCTCCTACATCATGAAGTGAAGGGAGCAATGAATGTGATTTTACGGTTTATGATGCATAAAAATCAGGATAGATATGTGTACAATGTGCATAGAGGGTTATGATAACAACGGTCCATTGTGCATAGAAAGTGCAAATGGGTAGGTGGTGTGGATAAAATTAAATGTGAGTGGGTGAGGATGAGTAAATGGGCGTAGATGGAGATAATGATGGTATGCTTAAATCAACTTTATTTTTTACTTTTTAGGTCGTTTATGTGAATATTTGATTTTCAGGATTTAATGTGGTTTTATATTCTTTGTATTTTTAGCTTAGGAGACCTTATGTGCAAGGTGCATTTTCTAGTATCTACCGACTGAATCGTGTTACTCAACTTCTACCACTTGTGTAGATAGTCCTTTCTCTATTTTTCATTTCATGTGCACTACCTTGCGCACTATTTGTGCACTCCACACCTTCACACTCATGTGTCAATGGCTCCTTTCCCTTATTGGGATTCACTTTGTTCTTTTGTGTATTATTTCTGTGCACTAACTTCGCTTCCTCTCTCAAGGTATAGTTTAGATTTGTCTGGATGTAGTATTATGAAGTAGCTTTAAGCCAAACAGAATGTGCAAAGGATAAAAGATACCACCTATACTTACCCATGACAAAAATTGTTGAAGGACTCGATGACACATATGTATAATTCCAAACTCCAATTCTAGGATCTACAAAAGGGGAAACATAATGTTCACTTTCCAAGAGGTAGCCAAAGATAGATGACTTACAAAAATGGTACAAAAAAATGCACATGATCAAGAAAAATTTGTGGAGCCTAAGGGGTAGTTCTCCTTGCATCATCATGAATGTAAAGGAACTACGCCCAAAGACTAGTAGTGTCTCACATTACCATGAATGTGAGGGCTTTGAATGCCCAAAGGACCAGTAGTTGATCCCAATGGGTATCGGACCTTACAATACCACATATTTGAGGACATAAAATGTGTGAAGGACTATCAGCGAAGACAAACGGGTAGTGTGCCTTACATCACCTTAAATTCTTAAAGGATTAGTAGTTTAGCACAAGGGGAAACATGTCTTATATCACCATTAATGTGAGGGCTTAGAATGCCCCAATTACTAGTGGTGGAAACCAATGGATAGTGCATCTTGTATCACCATGAATGTGAGGGCTCAAAATTCCTAAAGGATTCATGGTAGAGACTAAGGGGTAGACATCTCACATCATCACAAATGTGAGGGGTCAGAAGATCAAAAGGATTAGTGGGAGCCTAAGAGTTTGTTTTCCCCCATCACCTTGAATTCAAAGACTTTGAATTACCAAATGACTAATGGTGAAATGCAAGGGGTAGAACACCTCGCATCACCATGAATGTGAGGGATTAAAACACCTAAATGACTAGTGGTGGATCCCAACATGTAGTTTACTAAACATTACCATGAATATGAGGGCTTATAACACATAAAGGAATAGTGTTAGATCCCAATGTGTATTTCACCTCACATCAACATCAATGCAAAGCATCATAATTCACAATGGAGTAGTGGTGGAGCCCAAGGGGCGTGCTCCTCACATCACCATGAATTTAAGTGCTCATAATTTTTTAAGGACTAATGGTTGAACCTAAAGGAAAATGCACCTCACATCACAACTAATGTGAGGGCTTGGAACACCCAAAAAAATTGTGGTTGAGCTCAAGAGGAAGCATGCCTCACATCCCCATGAATATAAGAAATCAAAATAATATTGTTGGAGATTGAGGGACACTACAAATCAATCACCATGAATGTGAGGGATTATAATGTGCAAATGACTAGTGGTGAATCCCAAAAGGAATTATCCCTCGCATCACCATGAATGTGAAGCCTCATAATTCTTAAAGGACTAGTAGTGGAGTCCAAGGGCAGCGTTCTTTGCATCAACACAAATGTAATGGCTCAAAACACCGACATTGTTAAAAATAAGAAGAGAAGGAAAATAAGAAGACACATAAGGACTTGATTTCCTCTAAGTTCCTTTAGCAATGGGAGATTAAGGGCCTACACATAAATTGATGGTGTTAAAAGGGAATAAAACCTCACAACACCATAATTATGAGGGTTATGACACCCAAAGGGAAAATTGGTGGATCTATAAAGTCGACACTCCTCACATCACTATGAATGTGAAGGTTATGGTACTCAAAGGACAATGTGGTGGATTCATATGGGCAACATGTCTCACATAACCACCAATATGATGAATATGACACCCAAAGGACTAAGTAGCAAATCCCTTAGTGAAACATGACTCGCATCACCAATAACGAAAGGGATGTGACAACCAAAGGAAAAAGTGGTGGAGCTCTATATGAAACGTTCCTCATATCACCACCAATGTGAAGGATGTGACACCCAAAGATGTACATGGTTTATCTCTATGGGAAACATGCCTCACATCACCATGAAGGTGAGGGATATGACATTGAAAGAGTTAAGTGATGGAGCCCAAGTGAAAATTTGTTTCACATCAGCACCAATGTGACAGATATGATGCCAAAAATAAAACATGGTAGAGCTCCATGAGAAATGTTAGGAAAGAGGGAATACATAATAAACACATATTACATATCCTCCATTAATTTTCCAAGAATCAAAGTTTATGAATGTACACAAACTTATAATGAATTAAACAATATATTGCATGAATAATAGTGAAAGTAAATAGCCCATAAAACATAAGACGAGCTTTAAGAGGGAAAACCTTTCAATAAAAAATCCACTGAAAATATCACTTATCTTTATTGTGTAGTGCCCACTTTTTCTAACCTCTATGATCTGCTAAATTCTAAACCACAGTTATGGATTTTGGATATGTTGGTTTGTCTTTATGAACGCATATGGTGATTTGGAGCACGTAGCGCTAATTTAACTAAATTAGTAGGTTGACACCTTTTATTTGATATTGTGGACACTAACACTTTTCTATGTGATTTAGGTCAAATTGATACATGATTTAGATAATTAGTTAGTCACATACCTTGATTTTGTAACGTATTCGTTTTGCTGATAAGGATACATGATGACTTGGTGATATGACATGATATGTATTGTAATACCTAACATACGACGAATTGTGTGAGATTGTGCATTCCACATTGATGATGGTGATACCATTAATTTACATGTTTGAATCTATTTGCTTAGTGAGCAGCTAGTTTACTCTTGTATTGGACAGATGCGGTTAATGTGTGCAATGAGTGTGCAGGTGACAGGTCATAGGAGAACGTGGAATTCAGACTAGCTACACAATCTTCCACAAGCAGCCCACAGGCTGAGTCCTAGCCATGTTATCTGTGTGAAGCCTTAGTATAGGTGATTATTATTTTGGGCACTATGAGTGACCCCAATGTATGTAATGTATTGTGCTTTGAATTATTAATTTTGGTTAGGGTAGTTGGTTATGATGTAAAATAGTTTTGGGAGTTAATAACTCCTCTTTCTTTTAATTTGTTGATTATGTTTAATGTGTCACTTAAGCACAAGGGTTTAGGGTCACATGTGAGACCCTTGGGTGGTCCCCACACCCTCTACCCTTGTGCCAAAAATACAAAACCCGAAATTAGGGTATTTTGGGCATTTTTGGGGGTCCCTTTATAGCTTGGGAGTTCCCCCAACACTAAAATGAGCCCTTGGACCCTACCTAATGGGTAGGGGGGCTTATTTTCAAGGCTTGAGGGAGTTTTCCCTCCCTTTTTGCCACTTGTTTGGTCACATCCATGTAAGGGATGTGGATTTGAGTGTTTATTAAAAGTTGCTCTTATTTTGTCTTGCTAACATTTTAGGGAATTTGGGGAGTAGAGGGCAAAAAGATAATTTTACCCTTTCTCTCTTTTGTTTTGGCATCTTTGACCTTGTTGAGGGAGAGGGGTGACACATGTCACCCCCTCATTTGTGAGGATGTTTGCTTTCTCCTCTTCAAATTCCCATCCATGGGAATAGTGAGGGACTTTTTTTTGGTTGGTTCTTCTTTTTGGAGCTTTGGCTTGGTGCTTGAGAAATTTTGGAGCTTGAGGATTGTTTGAGGAAGAAAGTTGCAAAATCTTGTTTTGGAGAGCTATTAGAGGTAACCTCTTGAGCTCATTTATGTGGTATGTTCCTTTACTCAATCTTAGCTTGCTCATAGTTGAATTATTTGTTTAGTTGCTTATATGGTTTGTTGCTTGAGTATATTATTTGTATTGATTTTTACTCCATCCATCATATGGTTTAATAGATGTTTGAGTTATTTGGGGGGAAGAGAGAGGGATTTTCCCTCTCAAACCTCATGGCTTGATGGGCAAGCCATGTCAGTTTCTTTACTCCCCTCATATGGTTTGAGGTGGGTAAAGGGGTTCATTTGGTTTGAACCCCTTTCCCATTCTTGGAGAGGAAACCCAAGTGGTTTGAAAATCCTCCCAAGAAGGATTTTGGTGAATGGATGGAGTAATAAGGAGGATCTTGTTGACTTCGGAGAAATAAGGTGGAGAAGGAAGTTTGATGTGTGCATTCTTTTGTAGATCACACCTTATGTCACTTTCGGGTATCTCATCTACTCTTCCCCAAATTTAGAGGATGAATATGGTTTCTCCTCTTTTCTTTTATTGCTCAATGTTGTGTTTTTCCTTCGTGCATGGTTTGGTCTTGTTTGTGAGTGTATTGTGGTGTTTGTCTCCCTAAGAAAATCTTGTGCTCAAAGTTGTGGAAACTAGCTCTCTCTCCCTTGGGCTTGGGGGAGGCTAGCATGTCTTCCAACCCTTGGAAAGGCATGTAATGATGCCTGAAGGTTGGGAGGTTAAACAAGCCTTGTTCTCTTGAAGTTGAATCCTTGTATAGCATTCGAAGTTGGAGCCTTGTACTTGAGGTGTGCTGGAGTATTTTTGATGGCATGGTCTATTTGACCCTCTTCTTGTCTTGGAAAATTTCCCTCTTGAGAGTTGAAATACTCATGTAATCTTGATTTAACATGTGTTGTTGGAATCTTGCTTCATTCTTGAAAAGAGAACTTGATTGTTTGAAACCTTATGTATCTTAAACACTTTGGAATCATGGTGTGGTTGAGAGCTCAAGCTCCTTGGAAAGCAATGTTATAACAAGTTTGATCTATATGATAGAAAATTGATGGCAACCTTGTTAAAAGAAAGTTAGTATATTATGGAATTTTAGGATTAACTTTGTATGGAAAATATTTCATTTCTTTCATTGTTTCCTTCCATGTGAAATTTAATGAGTGTTTCCTATTAGTAAATCATACTTGAATAGGCAATCTCATTTGAAAATTCTAAGACATAAGTCTCTTTCTTGTTGGGAATACTTTGTTACATTTATTTTATCTCAAAATATGTAAATCATCATAACATAAATAGTTATAGCAAAAGTTGTAAATTCTATCTTTCCAAGTTAATAAACTAAGATTGAAGTCTTCATAGTATGAAATATTTATTTCCTTTTCATTGTGTGCAAGATATTAAAATATGTATGTACCCAATGCAGTTTTACTATAGGGTGATTATATCTTACTTAAACCAAATAATATTTATAATGTTATCTGAATATACTGTAAATCACTGTATTAAAATACGTTAGGGCATATCTTGTGATGTTGTGTAACACTCTGATTTCGTATGTTAACTTGGTGAATGTTTTACATACTGTTATAGCTGCTGGAATGAAAGCAAACATGTTAAGATATGTTTTGATCTTAAGAGAATGTGTTGCTAATTTGGATTCTTGCATACTATGATTTATTGCATGGGACAACAAATATTGTACTTGTGTGTTTGCTGATGTGACGACAGATTGTCGTATACTTGCTTGCTCTTATTGCTGATTGACAGCATACCTTGAATCAATTCCATTGATCCAAGTATGCTGAGGTTCTCTTGTGATTTCTGGGTCGATCCACACTTGAACCGAACCCGAGATTGTTATGAGCGTGCAGCGCCTGATTGCAGGTG
This sequence comes from Taxus chinensis, assembly GCA_019776745.2. NCBI lineage: Eukaryota > Viridiplantae > Streptophyta > Pinopsida > Cupressales > Taxaceae > Taxus > Taxus chinensis. The sequence goes on from CM034149.1 coordinate 170,905,060, forward strand.
TGAGCAGCTAGCACGAAAATGCCAACGACAGGGATTCGATTCTTTAATCCTGTACTGTCGAACTTGGGACCTCGTAAGGTGAGAAACGCCTGGACACGGGTGGCCTTGGCACGTAATCCGAAGGACGTAACGTCCTGCTCTGCGTTAATGTGAATGTCTGTAAGGAAGCTGGATGGAGGGTGTTTAGTGTTAGTGGTTAGTGTGAATTAAACCTAAACTAACCCTAAGGCCTAACATACATCCTACACCACTATCCTAAGTGGATTTTTAAATTAAAAAAAAAGGGGGGGAAAATAAACCTAAGGCTAAACTAAGACCTAGGTCGAATGATTTATGTAACCTAAACTAATCCTAAACTAAGGGGTACGCAGACCCTTGGGAGGAAAGGGATAAGGATGGAAAGGGCATTCATGGCATTTAATAAACTGTCCCTACGTGGACAGCGCCAGTTTTGGCGGGGCAGGTAAGGAATTTAGAGGCATCTATTTTGAAATAGAGCCAAATTCAGTTTGCATGGAAATTTTGAAATTTAGAACTCGCCAACCCGAGTGGCGGTGGCGTGGAAAGTAAGGAAAAAGGGGTGAGCCTTAATTGCATTAATTGTTTCGGTCCTCGCGACCAGCTCGCCTTGGAAACATCATGAGGGAATTTGATCTTTCATTGTTTTGATTTGGTTTGGCCGAAGTTGCTCTGCATTTGGTTTCTTTGGTCTGGTTCAGTCGAACCAGCTCTTAGCATTTGACATTTTTCTTGGAAGTTTTGAGGCTGTTGATAAGCCTGAAGAAGAAAGGAGTGCTGGGAATTTTGTGTTGTCGCTGTGGAAGAAAAACGCGGCAAATAAGGTTTTCATCGAGCTCTGGAAAAGAGATTTCAGGCACGTTAAGCCCTTCTCTTTAAAAATCTTTGCTTTAATTAAATGTTTCATTAAAACAACCCTGCTCTTGGGTTGGGATTGCATGATTGCTGTTGAGTTGATTTGGAAATGGATTTTGTTGGTTCTTGCTTCTTTTCTTTGGAAAATGATAAGGAGATTTGCTTGGGTTGCTCTGCCTTGATCTGTTTTTGCTCGAATCATGTTGGAAATGATTTACAGTATTGGTTGTTGACTGTATAAATGGTTTGAAATGGATATTCCTTTCACTGTTCGTGTTGTTCGAAATTGGAATAGGCTGTGCAATCGCTCCTTATAGTGAAATTGTTTCTTTAAGTGTAATCTTTTCTTGCTGTTATATGGGGAATTGTCCTTGCATGTAAACAAAAAGAGGGAAGTGGAGATACAGCTGTGTATGTTTCTATGAATTGGGTTTCATTGAATATTGCTGTCATTTTGGAAACAATAAGGAAATATTGCCTTGACTGCTGAGTTTTATTGTCTTGTAATTCTCGAATGATGTATCTCCCTGTGTGCTGGACGTTTGACAGTAATGGGAAATTCATTGTATATATATATATCTTGTGACTGTACACTATTTATGAGTTGTTTTCACTATTGAACAATCGTTATTGCTAACGAACTGGAAGGAAGGGAATAATAGTTGATGAAGTAGTTCTTATAGAAATTTTCTTTAAGAAAGTAGATTCTTCTTCTTGTACTGTTTGGATATTGGATGGAAGTGGCATTCGGGTTCACCTTGAGTAATTGAACTCGAACCATAGGAAGTTTAAGCAATAATATCATTGCTGTACCTTTTCTTGAGTAGGAACTAAGTGAATACGTATTGGGTATTCGTGAAATAGGGAAAAAGATAACTGTTTTTCCTTCTTAAAGTTATCTATGGATTTCGTTTCTCCTTGTTGAAAGAATAAGGTGGTTTCACTGTGTTATATGAATGCTGTTTGGTCTTCTTATACGGACTGTTGACACAGCTTCCACTTGATTGAATTCTATGCAAAGAATGATTGTATTTCTATATACTGTAAAAAAAATAAAAATTTGGGATCTAATTTGTCTTCTGAGTTGCTCTGGCTGTACCGAGCTCATACAATTAACACCTGGTTCGGGTTTGCTCTTATAGAAGTATGGACAGTTGAATATGAGTTGTTTGTGGTATTGGATTGAACGGTACAGGCTATGAGAGTTTGTTTTTTTTTTATAAGAACGACTGTTCTGTTATCCTTATAATGAGCTGTCTTGTTTGAGATGAACACGGATTAGGTGTTTGATTTCGTTTTGAACAAATGGTGTTTCATAGTGAAATTAAAAGGGAATGAATTCTTTTCCTGCCTGCTGTTTTAACCTGATGAAATTCATCGTCATGTGAATAATGGACTTGCTGTAGGTAACAGCAATGAATAAATGTTATTCTGAACGGGGTACGTTCCTAGAATTAGATCATCATGTGAATGATTGACTGCATGATTGAAATACTGTTTCTGTTTAGTATGCAGCAAAAGAAATATGGTTTCCTTTATTATGGCAATATATGGTATGTAACCTTATATTGTTTGATCTTGGATGTACCTAATGTTGTACTAATACGTTTCGAATCCTTAAATGAGTCTGATTCCAATGAAGTATGGATATGAATGGTGAATTCTTTCCTGTTTTCATGTAAAGCTGATTATATATGAAATTAATCTTGCTGCCGGAAAGTGAATTCCGAGCGGATTTTGTAAGTTTCACTCTGAACTGTTATCTTGAATTGATTTTCGTTTGGATTCCACTGTTAGGACAGTCATGTGGAAGGAAATAGAGATATGAATGAATGTTTTAGAGAAATGATCTTTCTTCTCTCATTCAGTTGGAATCTGGAATTCGTGAATGATAAATTTTATAGTGCTTAGATGGGAGCTACTATATGCACTGCTGTTCGCTTTCTTGTCTGTACTTGAATGCTTTAAATTTAAAATACTTCATGAACGGAAAGGAAAGTAAAGGATTTATATTCAGTTAGTTTCATCCTTTGCATTTGTTATTAATGAAAGGCGTGGAAAGGATAACTGAATGTTATATAGGCAGCAAGCTACTTGTATTCCTAACTTTACAAATATTGTAAATTGATACTTGCAATGATTATGTGAAAACGGGACAGCAGTCTTATTGCTGATTGTGATAATATTTTGATAGTTCAGTTGACATGCTGATCTTCCCTTTGTGCCTATTTCGAGATTGATGTTTTGCAGTAGTTTCATAAAAGCAGGGTTCTTTTATTGAAACAGTTAGTTGAAGCATCTTATTTTAAGGATAAGTGCTTAATGTGCTCAGTTCATTGAACTGACCCGTGCAATTCATTTTGCAGATGGAATTTGATTAGAATGAAGGCTTGGCTGTTTTCTGATGCCTCTTGATTAGATGTAAAACAAATTGTAAATGTTGTTTTTATTCCTCTTTGAGGAATTGTGAAAAGAAGAAAATATATTCTTCTGTCCTTGAGTTGTATGGATGCTTTGTATAACTATGCCCAATCAGCTGGATTGGCAACTGTACAGATTATGACTTGAACATTGAATACAATTACGAGTGTGATATTTTCAATAATTATATCAGTTTGATATTGTTGTTTAAATTGGAAATATGATGTTATTTCTTGATTTGGAATTGTTTCATTATCCTTGGATGGATGTTGAATTGAAACTGATATCTATTCTTACTTAAATGCAACTTTTAAGTTGAAGATGCGATTAGTTCATACTTGGGTAAAGATGAATTTTAAATTGACATTAAAAGGATTAAGAAGAATATGATTTCATAATCAGAAGGTATTCAGGATTAGCTTAGGAGCTAAGGAATATCAATTCAACTTCGGAGTAATCGAACTTCGCTTTCGAACTCCATTAATGATCCCGTTTGATAAAATTTAGAATTAAGGATATAAGATAGATATATCCATAACTAATGGACCTTAACTATATAACGTTAAGGAGAACAAATGAATTCATTTCTTGAAGTTAGACCTCGTTTGAATGACGTCTAATAAGTTAACATTCTGAAATTAGTTGCAGTTGGAAAAATCTTGGCTAAGTTTAATAGATTAAACTTATCACGTCCGTCGGTACGGACTGCTTAATCCAATGATTAAGAAATAAACCAAGTAAGGAATTGTAGCCCTTCGATACGAAGGTGAAGATACATAATAAACTAATGGACGGTTTAGTCCCTCTTAGTTATATACAATTGCAACGGAAACGAGGATCAAGGGATCAACACGAATGCTGAAAGTTGAATTTAATTATTAACTCGTGGCTAAGGCACTTGAGCAGGATGTGTATTCTCGATGGGTGGATTCTGCAGGACATTGGCATACGCCAGCTACAGCAAGGTGTCTTCATGAAGACGGGGTCTTCATGACGACACAATGTTGCAGCTGACATATAGCAATGCCCTCCCGAATTAAAACATTTAGAATACATAGGCTGAATGTGTAGATCTTGGCAGGGGCATAGGGTATGATCTGGTATACGGAGTGACTCTGGAATACTAAAGACAAATAGACACACGGAGTCGTGGGGTAACGACACCGTATGTCTGCGTATCTTTAGTTACCCGGGAGTGCCTTCCTATACCCGTTCATATTACTAGCTGGAATTGAAAGTTTAAAACTGACCTTAAACGATGAGGACTGGTAGGAGCCAGGAAAGACCATTCTAGATAACAGGTGAAGTGAAGTGAAGGACGTATTCCGTAGATGTGTATCACATCCAGGAATATGATCATGCAAAGCATGTGAAAATCTTTGGCCAAAGTATCGCAATTGCTGGTTGTGTTGTCCTTATCACTTAATTTAAGATGCAGGATGTCAGATGAATATCAGTAACAGATATTCAGATAGGCTTCTTAAATGGATCACTTCGATAACCGGGGAAGGTTATGAGAACAGGTGTATATAATATACTATGCATAAATAAACATGAAGGATCGGTTGTTGCCGAGTCATGAAATGAAGGATCGTTGAAACTCCGAGCCATGAAAATGGAAGATCGGTAGTTCATCGAGTCATTTACAGTAGCATATAGAATCTGTTATAAGATTGAATGGCATTGAATGTGTGTTCCATATTGTAAATATGCGAACAGGGAACATTCGTTTTAAAAGGAAATTGTGTGAACCCAACTGTGTTGTTTGGGCAGAGAACAATTATTAAAACTTGAACGTGTGTTTGAATTTTATAATTCATAACAGAGAACGTTATTAAAAAAAAAAAAAAAAAAATTTCCCTTGTTCTGGGGTTTTAAAATGGGGATGTTACACCACGCATCCCTGACTCCCCACCAAACCCTATGTCTCCTTCTCGGCCTCCAGCTGCCTGCCCAACCCTGCGTCCTCACCCTCTGCCGCCCTTCCTCCGACCCACGACCTGCCCCAGCCTGCCGCAGCACATTACTGCTTAAAACCACAAAATAAAAATACACTCAGCCGTTTATTTTTATGTTTACATATGTTCAGCCTATATATATATATGTTTGGAGTAAAATAAGAAACCATTCTGGTTCGTATGTAGGTTTTAACAAATACAATAAGGGATAATATTCTTTTACTCTATGAGAGCAAGCTCCATTGCTCTCCAAACACTTGCAAATAACAAAACAAAACAAAAATGAGGAAGGGAGAATGGAGAAAGAGAAGAGCATAAGGATGTTTAGGGCATCCTTAGGGCAAAATTAGATCAAGGGCTGAGATAGCTTCTATCCTATGGATCACAATTATTCCTACATTCTTTTGGGGCCAAGTGTATCTCAAATGTGAATAGAAATAAAGTTAAGTTGTGTGAGGGTAATTTAAAAAAAAAAAAAAAAAAAAAAAGGTGTAGTCTCTATTTGGATGTTTTTAGCTAAATCTAATAATAATTAAATAAATGAAAATTGTTTCGGGCTAGTGGTTGAGTAATGAGGTTAATCAATTTGGCTAAAATAAATAATTTCGGGAATCAGTTTGCATAATTAATTTTAGTATTGTTAGTAATCACCTTTAAAAAAAAAAAATACCCTAAATTTTTGCTATACTTTAGTCTGATTTTTCTGTGTCCCGGACGGGGCATAACATATTGAAAATTGAATTTCACCCAGCACTCCCACTATTTCCACATATCACCAACAGTTACACCTTATCAAAAGTATTACAAACTGCAGACAACATTTTCTTAATACAGAGTACTAGCTCGCATGTTTCACATTCATGTTTCTTGATTCTGCATGCATAAAGCTCGCACCATTCATCACAATTTCTCATAACAATCTCAAATGAGATCGCCTTGTTTTATACAAGGCAGATGACCAGTTTTACCGCTACATTATTATAATTCAAATTTGAATTATCGGTCGTCTTACATTGGTCGGCATGGGGATCTATCACCTTATGTTGTAAATATAAGTTATAAGCCAAAATTCTTAGTCTTTAGCGAGTGTTTAATTAAGTGGTGTCCCGCTTAATATTACAAACCCCAACACTCCCCCTAAATATTAATTAGGAAACATACAAAAATTTCTTTTTATACAAAAGGACTTAAATCTATAAATGATTAAATGAAGATTTAGGCTAGCATGTAATCATAAAAAACACATGTCAAGTCTCGTTTTTATATGAAAGGAATTACAATCCATAAACTATAAAACAAATATTTAGACTAGCATGTAAACATTAAAAAAGCATTTCCAAAACACATGTCAAGTCACCTTTTTATACAAAAGGAATTATAATCCATAAACCATCATTTTAGACTAGCATGTAAACATTAAAAAAGCATTTCCAAAACACATGTCAAGTCACCTTGAGTGTTCTGTGTGTTTTGACAAAAACATATTGCGGTACAAAGCTTTAGTGTTTCACAAATTTTGAAAAATCTATGGTAAAAGGATTAGTGTTTTGCAGATTTTGAAAAAATAGAAAGTCCACAAAACACAACAAAACAAAATTCTCAAGATAAAGTGATAAAGTATGAAGTCTTACAAAAGATTATGGAGTCTTTTATAAAACAAGAATCTCCCATATCTAATGGTTCGTTGTGTATTACAAGTAAACTCAAGTGATGCAGTCATTTATTTAAGATTCAATTATAGTGATCTTTTACAAACTAGGAATAGTATTGGGAGTTTACACCAAGTCGTTAAGAGGTGGCATTGACATGCTCATTCCCCCTCAAGAAAACCTTTGAAAGGCCAAATGATCATCGTATTCAGAGGTGGAGATGAATGTCATCCACATGATCATTTGACTCAAACTCTAAAAGGTCATATGCTCATCTAATTCAGAGGTGGAGACCAACGTTATCCACATGATCATTTGACTCAAACTATAAAAGGTCATATGCTCATCAAATTCAAAGGTGGAGATCAAATTCATCCACATGAGCATCTGAGTCAAATTTTGAAAAGTCTACCATGGACCGAAATTTGCATAACTTTGCCGCACACAATGGCTTTGTGAAAATATTTATCACTTGATCTTCAGTAGAACAAAACTTGAGATCAATGTTGCCATTTAAAACTTTCTCCCGAATAAAGTGCATATGTATTTCAATATGCCTTTCATGTGATGTTGAACTAGATTGATTACAAGAGCAATGCAACTTTGGTTGTCACATAGAAGAAGAGTACTTCACTTTGACATCCATATGAAGTTCAACCAACACTATTTTCAGCCAAATAGCTTCCATTATTGCTTCCATGGCGCTTCTATACTCCGTTTCAATAGACTAAATAGATATTGTTGGTTGTTTCTTGCTACACCAAGTGATAGCACCTACACCCAACTTAAAAAACATATCCAGGAGTAAATTTTCTATCCACAATATCATCAACATGGTCAGAATCACAATAACCAAATAAATTTTGCATCATTACTAGAAGAATAATACAAACCATAATTAATTGTGTACCTCTGATATACCTTAAAATATTTGTTTCCATTTTCCAATGGTCCTCATAAGGATCCTACATGAATCGAGAAACAGTTTCAAATTGATAGTTAAATAAATCAAACTATCATCAAGTTGTCCATGCAATGTAGGATTAAATTTATCACATGCAAGTGTTAGATCTAATTTAACACCAACTTCCATAGGAATGGTAATAGTTTGCAATTAATCATGTTAAATATTTTAATAAGTTTATAAGCATATTCTACTTGAGATGCAATAATAGATTTATAATTTTGACCAATAACTAGGCTTCAAAAATGATTCAGTAGTCCTAAATCAATCATTTCAAAACGTTATTTTAATTTATCTTTAATTTTAATAATCATATTTTTATCACTAGTAATCAAGAGATCATCAACATATAAGATAATAATTATAATATGGTTTTCAACGGTTGAAGAGGAAAGTGACTAAACAGACAATTATAGCATTGTCGAACATCACTAAAGTATTTCAAGTTGACTGAGACGCAAGTGATGTAGCAATTGGACCGATGTTAAGTTAAGAAGGTACACTTGTAGTTTATTTCAATTATAACTTGAATGATTCAAAGAAGAAAATATTTTTGTATAATCAAAAGCTCTACACTATAGTGCAAGCACTAGAAAAGTAGACACTATTTATTGTTTTAAGGGTTTGTGTTCTATATAGAACATCAAGCACATCAATTTATCAATAGTTAAGGCAAATTAAACTGGAGAGCTATTAAATTGTTTGAGTTTCTACAAACTTAATCATTTGTGTTGAATCACATAAGTGGTATGTTGAACTAAGTTGTAATTACATCGAGTAAAATTAATATTTTGTTAATTGAGATACTAGTGGAAGTCATAGAATTCTCTTAGATGATGGAATTGCATACATTTGATGATTTCAAGGAAGCGTTGCATGAATATGCAGAACTAATAAGTACAGAAAAACATCATGGTTGGACTATTTATTTCAAGAAAGTTTGTTGTTCAAGAAGAAATAATTATGCATACCTAGAGGATTAATGCACGAAAGTTTGATATATGAAAACAAAGTGGAGGCTTAACAAGTCATTTTACAGTAACAAAACATATAAGCAGTCGGTGAAGAATTACTTTTAGCCAAAGATGAGTACAAATGTACACATATATCTTCAAGAGTTGAATTTTCTAGCAAGCGAAAGGAAAAAGTAAGAACACAATGCTGCATTAATAACCACCCATTCTAAATAAACTATGGGAAGATATTCATGTGGATTTTGTTTTAGGTTGCCTCTTACATAAGAAAAAAAGAGTCCATGTAAGACTCTATTAATATGCAAAAGTTCATTATAAATAAAAGAAACGGTTCCAATGTTTTTATGCATAGCACAGCCTTATCCCCATTCACAAGAAATTGATCAAATCACACTAAAAATGGTACATCTCTAAAAATAGCATATTGGCCCCTAACTACCCATCATTGCCCATATAGGACTACATTCGATAAGCAATAATCTCTAAAATAGAACACCATCCCACAAATATAGGGATTAACAATAAACAATAACACAATTAAGAGTTCTAGAAAAAGTAACTAAATAACTACAATTATTTATTAACTCACCAACATGGTGAGTTAAGTTAGGTTAGTCTTAATATTCCCCCCTTTAATTCAACATGGTTTCAAGTCAACATGTGAGAAATTCTTTGAAGCCATCAAATTGTCCTTTGCAAGTGACTTTATGGAGACATAATCATGTTGTTGATCTTTTGGGTAATATTGAAGTTAGATGTTATTTTAAACATGTTCGTGAATGAAATGTACTTGCACCTCAATGTGCTTTGTACGCTCGTAAAACACAGGATTGTGAACAAGCTTTAGTATTCCTCCATTATCAACATGTAGGGTAGTCAGATGTTTATGTGGTACACCCAATCCTTGAAGTATAGTTTGAGCCATATCTCTTCACAAACAACTCCTCATGTTGTGTGATATTCTGATTATGTGGACCTTGAAACACAAGTTTGCTTCTTACTCCCCCACGATATCGGTCTAGATCACAGTAAGAATAAAAACCATAAAGTGGATTTCTTGTCATCTATATTCCCTGCATAATTTGAATATGAATATCATGTTAAGAAGAACTCGTCATTCTTCTCGTATTCTATGCCAAAACCCACAGTTTCTCTGATGTGCCTCGGTATCCATTTTGTTGCTTTCCAGTGACAAACAATGGGTTCTTGCATGAACCGAGCAAGATAGCTGGTGGCATAGTTGATATTCAGCCTAGTGTAACTTAAGTAGATGAGACCCCCAATCAACTGCCCATACAGAATAGCATTTACTAGTGGTGATGGATTTGTTTGAGACAGTTGAAGTCTTGTCTACATAGGTGTGGCCATTGGTTTTTTATCCATCATATGAAATTTCTCGAGCGGTGTCTTGGCGTATTTCAACTATGATACAAAAATGTGTCTTTCTCTTTGCCAAACTTCCAAACCAAGACAATAATGCAGAAGCCTGAGATGTATCATGTCGAATGATCAATTTAAATCCTTGTTTGTTGACTTGATCATCTTCATTGAACTTCCAACGATGACTACATCGTCAGCAGAAACCACAACGATCACCATCTCTATCCTTGGTGTTTAAGGTAAAGAATAGGATCCTATGGACTTCGATTAAATACATTATGTAAAAAAATGCTTATCAATTTTTATGTATCATGCACTGGGAACCTGTTTGAGACCATATAATGACTTGATGAGTTTACACAACTTTTCTGTTACCAAAATATTGTGTAACATTATTAATTATGAGTTTATAAAACTCGTATTAATAATATAGTTGTAATAGTTTTATTATTGGTGAGTTGTGATAACAACTCATGTGACTATTTTACTGTGAGAGATATCCTATAGATTAGCTAGAGATATCTTAGGGATAAGTTTGAGAGATTGTAGGGATTGGAGAGAGATATGTGGGTTGTTGAGGATTGATGTTGACTTCTTGTATTAAGGAGAACATCCTCCTATATAATGTAAACTTTATCAATGTAATTGATATCCGGAATGAATTAATAATAAGAAGATTATTATTCCGTGATTAATATTGTACATTATTCATCTGTAAAACTAATCCAAATTTATTATTTGGTATCAGAGCATCTTTGATCCAGTGCTTGTGGATGCCCTGTGACGGATCTAAATATTTATTTTAAGTCACCTACTGCGTAAGAATTTTGCTTTAGAATGAACTTGGAATTCTATGTGATGTGTTGAAAGGCTTGGTTTCAACGTTGCACAATGAAGTTAATTTCTCATTGATATTCTCTTCCAGTTGTATTGAAGATTTAAATTATGCATTGACCTAGCAAAGCATACAGTTAAATTGATCTATGGATCATGCGGATTTTACTGCATGTTATCGCCAAATTGATTCTTCACATCATTGGTTGAAATATCTACATGGTTCATGTTAAATCCTGTCACACATACAAGATCTCGCTTGTAATTATTGCAGTGGATTTCCTAGCAAGTCGTCGCATTAAAAAGCAATTTAGATCATTCGCAGTGTTTTATTGGATGATTGCATTTTTGTTACCATGTTCTCAGTCGTTATCCACATCATCAACAAATGTGTATGATCACCTTGAGCACAACTTGGAATTTTATGGTCAACCGATGCAAAGGTAAATACACATGTTTTTCAAAAGAAAATTCTTGTCATTGTGGTTACAACTGTGGAAGCGTAGTCATTAGCAACTTGTGATTGTTATCCACGGATTTCATTCTATCTAAATCGACCTCCATCGGTATTCAATTTCCCTAAAACTCGTGAGGGTGCATTTCATCAAAGTTCTGTAGTTTTTGTATTTAAGATTTGTTTACTATGTGTGTCTCTCATATTTTGTGATAATATAGTCTTTAAAAATACCTTCGGCCCATTTGTTAAGTCGTTTTATTATATTTTGTCTAGGTCCCATTTTATTATAAGTAGTTTATACCGAGGAGTATAAAGAACAATCGTTATTAGAAATAGTCCTAATGTTAGTGAAAGGTGGTTTTTTTGTAACATTTTAAGTTGTAATATTGTCATCACTAGGTCTTATGTCCAAAAATCATTATTATTGTGTCAACTATTGTTAATGAGTTAAATCAATGTGTATTGTATGTTGGAAATCCAAGGTCGTATAGGTGATTTTCGGTTTTTGTTATTGTAGTGTCAAATGTCGTAAAGTCGTCATTTGTCATTGTAGCAAAAAAAAAGAGTTTGTTATAAATGTTGATAGTCATTTTTTGTGTCAAAGTCAAGTGTTGTCTTATCAAATTCGGGTGTAAGTTTTGAGTCATTGTAAAAATCCAATATTTTTGGGTCCATCATCAAAAAGTCAAAGAGTCAAATATTATAAAAAACACAATAATTGTCTCAAGGACACATTTTCGGTGTTACCCAACGTCCAATTTTTGGAGGAATAAGATGAATAATATTGCAGTTCTAATGATATTTTTGATGACTTCAAAGAAGGAAAATATGCTTGGCTTCAGGGGCTCCGCCCCTCAACCCCGGCCTGTATCGCGACAGGGAGTGCACTCAGGGCGCTTCCCTGGGACCCTACAAGGAGTGTTACCCCTTGACCCCGCTGGGGGTTGTTGCCCAGAGACCCCGACTTTGGAGTTTTAGAACCAAAGTGAATATTTGTGGGGAAGATGCATCGACAAAAGGTGGTGCAAATTTGAGCTCCATGGTCCAATCTACTAAGTAAATAGCGACACTCATGGAGGACGAAGGCAACGGAGGTTGGAGGTCAATCAGCGAGCTCTCGTCAATCACCAACGACGGGGCCACACGAAGCTGTGGTGGCAATGTGTGTGTATGTATGTTTTCTTTTATTTTAGATTTGCAGTATGATTTCAGAGTTCCTATTTAAATAAGTGAAATGTTCACATTGAGGGGGGGAACTGGAACATGGTCTCAATGTTCAATTTTCCCTCTATTCAGTTTATATTCTATAAACAGTGGTTCCTATATGATTCTCTGAAGGAAAGACACAGTGGATAGACAAAAGCACAGAGGAAAAGCAACAGCGTGATATTTGGGTTATTGCTTGACCTGTAAAACCATCCTTCGTTTTAGGTTGTTGGTTGTCGTTTAAAACCATCCTTTGTTTTAGGTTGTTAGTTGCCCTGTAAAACCACCATTGTTGAGGTTGTTGGATGTCCTACAAAACCATCCAAATCATGAGCACACATGGGCGGTAAGCCACATAAAGGAAGTGTGATTATTTTTTCTACCTTGCAAACATTAGGGGAGTGTATACCAAGAATTAATGATGTTAACAATAGGGGAGTGAATGTTACCAAAATATTGTGTAACATTATTAAATAAAATGTAATATTATAAATAATGAGTTTATAGAACTCATATTAATAATATAGTTGTAATAGTTTTATTATTGGTGAGTTGTGAGAACAACTCACGTAACTATTTTAGTGTGAGCAATATCCTAAAGATTAGCTAAATATATCTTAGGGATAAGTTTGAGAGATTATAGAGATTGGAGAGAGATATGTGGGTTGTTGAGGATTGATGTTGACTCCTTGTATTAAGGAGAACATCCTCCTATATAATGTAAACTTTATCAATCTAATTGATATCCAGAATGAATTAATAATAAGAAGATTATTATTCCGTGATTAATATTGTGCGTTATTCATCTGTAAAACTGATCCAAATTTATTATTTTCCTCTTTTCCAAGATTTAAAAAACATTTTGGTTGAGTTGTGTAGACTTATTGCTACAAATCTCCATTAAAAAAAAAACACTTTTCACATCCATTTGATGAATTTTCCAACCAAACTTGTGTATCTAGAGTAAAAATCATCTTGAAAGTTTTGATCTTAGTTGTAGGAACCAAAGTCTCATCATAGTCAATGCCTTCTTTTTTAGCATATCCCTTAACTACCATCTTAGCCTTGTGTTTATCAACATTGTCAGTTGCATTATACTTCATCTTCAAGATCCATTCGAACCCAACCAGCTTCTTCCCTGGTGGAAGATGTGTAAGTTTTCATGTGTTATTCTTCATTATTGACTTATACTTTACATCCATAGAATTTTTTCAAGTTTTTTACTATAGGGCTTCTGAAATTGTGGACAGTTCAATACATTCAATAATTGTACTCATTGCTGCCAAATTGACCTCATTTCGAGCCATACTGCAAGTCCTCATTCTGATGGTGGATGTGTCTGTGACACCTTCCAATTTTGCATCTCATAACATACTTGTATACCACTTAGGCATGTGTTGAGTGGTTCTTGTGGGTGTTGGCTTTTCACCATCTTCCCCATCATCATTATCCTCATTAAATTGATTACCATCTTTTGTTTTCACAAAGGATTGATTTGATCATCGAGTGAGTGTATGGAAGAAGCATTTGTTTCTTTCTTCTAAAAAAACTCAACATCCATACTAGTATAGACCTTTCAAGTATTTGGATCCATAAGTATGTAACCAAATTCCTCGTCGTTGTATCGTAAAAAAATGTATTTTTATATTTGCATATCTAGTTTAGTTTTCTTCTTCTTACGAGGGTGCATACTAGCTTTACATTCAAAAACTTTAAGGTGTGCAATTGACAACTTTCACCCTAACCATACTTCTTGTGGTGTTACCCCATCAAGAGCTACAATGGGAACTCTATTTAGTAGATAAACTATCATTTCAACTACTTCATCCTAATATATTTTAGTTAACCCTGAATCGTCAATCATAGATCGTACCATTTCCATGATAGTACTATTTCTCCTTTCAACAACACCATTTCAATGTGATGTTTATAGAGGAGCCATTTGATTATGAATTTCACGAGCTTCCAAGAATGCTTTGAACTCATTACTGGTGTTTACTCCCCCTCGAAATGTATAGAATGTTTTGATTTTACAACCAATTTCAGTCTCAACAACGACTTTGAATTTCTTGAAATGCTCAAAGGCTTCATCTTTTGTGCACAATCATTATATCCACATTTTTCTGGATAAAACATCAACAAAGATCATAACATATTAAAACCTGATATGATTAGATCTCATAGGTTCACACATATCGGCATGTACCAAATCAAGTTTTCCTAGAACCTGAAACATACTACGTGTAAAAGGTGCTCTATGTTGTTTGTCTACAAAACAATGTTGGCACTTATCTCTACCCTTTTTTAGAGGTGGCAAACCCCTCACCATATGATATCAACAGAGTGTGTCAAGATAGCAAAAATTAACATGACCAAGTCTTTTGTGCCACAATTGTGTTGAGGTTGTGTCCTTGGCCACAAGGGCCATATCATCTCTCTTAACGAAATCCAATTGAAACATCCTACCCACATTGGAAGCTCTTGCAACAATTTTTTAGCTTCATGACTTATCTCTTATGAGACACATTTTCTTACTATCTTTACAGTCATCATCAATCTTAAGAATATGCTCCAATAATTAACTAACAAATTAGATATTTTGTGCTAAACCAAGGACATAGAGAACATTTGTAATTTTACATGTGTGTATCCCAAGTGGTTGTGAAATGGAATCAATCCCCTTAACATTGTAAGATGTATCATCACCCAAAGAAACATCGTTTTTGGTGGGTGTGTCACTTGTGAAGAACCAATCTTTGTGTCCAATCATGTGGCAGATTGCACATGAATTAACATACCATATCACATTTTGTGAAATAGATTCTTCATGGGATTGTGTAGCATATAGGAAGTCATCAGCATCTAAGTGATCTTCATGTTCAGCAACATTCCCTTGTTGAGATGGTTTCTTCTTCCACTTTCCTTTATTCTAACTCTTTTATTGTTGTGTTGTCATTGTTTAGATTGTTGGTTATCGGGCTTCTTTCCACTTAATGAACCTTGTTGAAAACCATTATACTAATTTTTTTTAGTTCATGGCCCTTACGACCACAAATAAGACATTGTTGTATATTTGTTTGATTTTGTTGTTGAATCCCTTGCTTCTTCAATTAAGTAGATTGTTTATTTTGTTTCTTCCCTTTATAAACGAAGCAAGAGCTTGATCTTCATCTTTTACTTTTGTGTGCATTGATTCATCTAGTTATAACATGTTTACTAGCTTCTCAAAACTTACAATTTGTTCTAAAATGATGAGTGAAGTAACAAAAATGTTATATCAAGAGGGAAGCATTCCCAAGACAATTGGTATCAGAGAGTCATTTGTCACTTCCTGATCCAATGCAAGAAGTGAAATCCTCAGTGTTGCAAAACAACTTTAAAAAGCTTCAATTTTCTCACTAGGTTAGAATTTCAAGTAGTGAAGCTCATTGTTTAAATAAAGGATCGTGTTTCTATTTTTAGCTTCACAGACACTGTTAAGTTTGTCATATGCATCCTTAATAGTTTTTCCATCCCAGATATAGGATTACACTTCATCAGACACTCTGAATAGAATTATGATTTTTTCTTTTTAGTTTGCACTATCAAACAAGCGTTGAGCAACATCATTTTCTGGTTGTGTTAATGAACCATTTACTACTGCCCATATAACTTTAAATTTTAATTGAGCTTTAATTTTAGTTTTTCATGCAGTAGTATTTTCAAATCGAATTAGTTGTGAGTCCGGAAAAAAGAATTTCGATGTCATATTTGAGACCATTGTGTAAAATTCCAAGTGAGAGAATAATGGTTCACATAAATTAAACAATGCCTATCTTGAAATTAGTACACACCCCCCAAAATAATAAATTTTATTGAGTGTGGGCTCTATTTGGTCGTTTCCAATTATTTTTGACACTATCACCAAGTTACAAATTTTGGCTTTTCACAGTTTGCAAGAAATTTGGCACTTTTGGCCAATTTTACAACAAATTTCAATATGAAAAAAAAATTGCCTCTTTTTCATCCTATAAAAAAAATTTAAAAAAAATTATTCTTTGGGCACTTTTGGCCTCTTTTATATACCCCTTAAATAGAGAACTCAAAAGAAAAAAGGTTTTCATAAGTTTTGCAAAAGAATGGATAAAACGGGCTCTAAAACCTCGTTTTGCCTACAAAAAATATTATCTTTTGAATTTTTGCAAAAAAAAATATATTATAAATTTTACCCTATATAGGGGTTTTACCTCTAGCGGGGTTAAAGGACCTCTAAAAGCTTTTAGAGAGGGTTTAAATTGGCAATTTTCTAAAAATTTATAGTGAGTTGTTATATATTACTTATTACCTTTATAAGGCTTTGTAAGGAAATAGGGTGGGTTCGACCCCTCGACCAAACTCTTTGGAGAGTTTATCAAGATAAGGCTAGCCGCTTAGGTAGCTAGTTATTTCAATAATAAACATGTGAAGACATTTATTTAAACAAGACTCTTTGAAAGGTGGTTTTTTTATTAAATAAAATGAATACAAGCCGAGTGAACTTGAACGTGCAACCTCCCTTCTGGAGTCGTTGTGCACTAGCCATTAAGCCAAGCAAAGGGCTTAGGGCATGGAATGTAAATACGTGAATTTTACCAATTCTAAACACCTGTTTAAAAAAATCAAACCAAATTTTGTTTTCCTGTTCAAATTGGTCCATGTGTCTTGGAGATCCTTAACCACACTCAAATAAAACAACTACAACAAATCTTCAACCACCACACCAAATCTTCATCGCCAAACCATGTATATTATGCAGGCGCCTCTTTGGATCTTGACATGCATTTGGGCTTGGTTTCCATTTCAAAACTCGTATTTGTTGCCTTTGAGAGGCTATTGGTTAGTGCAGAACCAAATAGACACCAATGTCATGGTATAGAAGACTTCTTCAACTACCACCTCAACTCAATCAAATGCTTTCTAGAAGACCTCTTCAACATTCTTCAGCATAGTTAGATTTTCCAAAAATCAGCATTCAGTTCTCTAATCATGTGGATGCCAAATAATATTCAATCCACCTTAAAAATTTCCAAATGCACAATGATACAATCTCACTAAACTTGGCGTTGTACCAAGTTTAATTGTCCACAAAGGGGCCTCTAAAATTTAGAGCAGAATCCTCTAATTGGCAAAAAAAAATTGAAGTGATCTTTCAAGAAACCACGCCTAGTATCGGACGCAACATTTGGGTGGCTTGCCCTTGCCCAGTGTGAAACTGAAACTGCAATTGTGCAAACTACTTCCAATAAACAATATTGGGTCCACAATTTTTGCTACTGCTACCAATCTTGTGTAGCTAGTGGAGGTGGGCAAATAGGGATGGTAGCTATGGGAAGGCGGGTGGATGTTATGGCTCACTCAAACTCAAACTCACATTAACTCTCTCCTTTGCAACTTCCTCTTCCTCTCACCTGAATAGAACCTTCCTGCTCTAATACCAAATCTTACACACACAAAAAGAACAGTGCCTGTAAGATTTTATTGATATGCAAAAGTTCATTAAACAAAGAAAAGTGTTGCAATGTTTATATGCATTGCACAACATTATCCCCTTCCATGGGAAGTGTATCAAATCTCCTAAAAAGGGCACATCTACAGAAATAACATATTACCCCTAATTGTTCCTAATTGCTCCTACAAGATTACATCTAAGAAGCAATAATATCAAGATAGAACATTGTCCTGCAAACATAGAGATTGACAGTAAACAATAAGCCAATTAAGAGTTCAAGAAAAACTAATTAAACAATTACAATTATTAATTAACCCACCCACATGGTGAATTAAACTAGGCTAGTCCTAACATTGCCTAGGATGGAGAAGAGTTATGATTACATCTTTGTTGTTATGTATATATTTTAAAATAAGGAACATTTTATTGCAAGCAAGAATACTAGTGATGTGACACATGTTGCTAACTTGTCTTTCTGGGAAATTTGAGTTTGTGTTGATTTTCGCACAACATAGTATTTAACAAAAATGTAATATTTGTAGAACATTTCTACATGACATTGTGAAAGAACTTGACTACTAAATTACTATTCAGCTCAAGATATCATCCTCAGATGGATGGAAAGACATGTTATAAATAAAAGTCTTGGTAGCCTCTTACAAAGTTGGAATGGAGAAACACTAAGAACATGGGATTTAACTCTAACATTAACTAAAATTTCTTACAATTCAGTTAATCGAAGCAATAGGACACCATTTCATATTGTCTATGAAATTAATCTTGGGGGTGTTGCAAAATTGTACGACATCATGGAAGAGCATGGAAGTAGAAGAGTTTGTTGAGTATATGTGCAATGTGCACCGATAAGTGCACAATAATCTAGTATCATTTTGGCCTCCTTTATTAGTTGTAGTTGAAGAGTATAATATCGTAAAAGCTTATTGGTCTATGGAATCGAGGGCCCTCGTATAGTAAATCTATAGGGAGGGTCCTGAGATAGCCTAGTTGCTCGTCATCTAGTGGGTCGAAGAGCCCTATATATTCTCTACCCTCTATCACAAGGGCAAACCTCCATATGTTGAGAATGTTTGGTCTTCACTCCATCAAGATATAGAGTCATTGCAAAGAGAACACATATATGAAAAGGAAAGAAGTAGAATATCAAGTGGAAGACATGTTCTTAACACCTAAAGAAAGGAAAGATTTCCAAAGGTAACATACAAAATACTGAAATGGAAGAAGATAGTATCGTGCAAAGTAAAGAGAGAAATTACATCCAACACATGAGATAAGAGTTGCCTGAAAGCAAATATGTTTTGCCAATTTTTTTATGTGGAGGACTTGTATGCTTACTTTGAAGGTAGCAATGAAGAGAACGCGAGTGTAGACTCCAAAGAAGTTGATTAGAAACAAAAGGCACCTAAAAAGGTGCTTGAGGATGCAAAAAATGTGATTGATACCAACAAAGTCTGTAAGATAACGCGCAAACAGAGTGTAAAGAATATTTAGTGAAGTTAAAGGGTTGATAAATTAAAGATGTGTCATGGATAAGCACATCTGAAACAACTAGACATAGAATACCAATAGTAGAGATCTTAAAGCATACTTTAGCAATATCTCATGGTTCTTTTCAGTTACTTGGTGTATGATCAAGGAGCATTTAGGTTCATGGACAATCTTACATCAACTAAAAAGATGGAGCGTTGCTTACAGTGTTTGCTTGTCTACAAGTTTCTAATGGTGTTTTGTGTAGAACTTTCACATGTGTGCACATCTATAAACTTGTAACCCATTGGGTGCACACAACTTGAAATTTTAAGTCACTATTTTGTAGATTTATTTGAAGAGTTTTACACAAAAGGTTGGGTTAGAACTTTGCAATGTCAGAATTCAAGTGTGTAACCTCAATAAAGATATATTATGCATAAGTGTGGCGCGCAAGAATGTGTTCAAGCTAGTCTAGTGTGAATTTTACACATATTGTCTCGCAATATGCATGCATGGTCTTAAGAAGCATAGATCTTTTTGCTCATTGTTTGACAACATACGGAATGTGACATAAAGGACTCAATGATGATCTACCTAACTCATTGTGTAGTTAAGGTGTTCATGTAAAGTAATATCTCATCGAGATATGTTATGGTCATGATGTGGTTTGGGGCATTTGGACATTACCATGTATTTAATGATTATAACATGTTTAATATGTTGATATGAGTAGGAAGTAATTAAGAGCAATATTGTAAGTATGTGGGTTATGTATCTATATAAAACGTGCATGTACCCTTAAGCAATACTAGTTTTAGGAAGCTAAGAAGCTTAAAATTTCTCTACAGAGGGAGATAAATAATTGTATGCAAACTAATAATAGTCTATAGAATATCCTCTCTTCTTGATAACATAGATTAAGATGAGAAGGGGACCATTCTAAAGCCACAAACAAGAGGGTTATAAAGTGTTAATGTTGTGGATCTTGTAGATGGCAATTCACACTTTATCAAAGATCTAAGGTTCCAAAGCTCAAGTTTGGGATAACAAGTGTCGCCTTACTAGTATCTTGATTGTAAATTGTCTGTATAAGATTGTAAACAAGATGAGATACTTAAGCTAAGGTTAGAAATATGGATTATAAGGATCAATAAGTTGTAAAGCTCAGAGTAAATTGTAAGGTAAGTAACGATAGATTATACTGTGATAGATCCATAGTATGCCACTCTATCCTAACCTATGTACATGACCAATCAAATAATCAATCAAATATTAAAAATATAAATAAAAGAGAGGCTAGAGAAATTTATCATCATGCACACACCATTGGCATACTAACTTCCCCTAGTGTTAGTAGCACCTTATGAGAGAGTTGATGTGGGGGACCATAAGACAAATAGAAAGAAAACCCAAGTAGATCACAGATAGGGACTCTGAAGACTTGATACACCTTGTTAGTGCAACTCCTATTCTTGAGATTCCTAGACTCAGCACTCCAAGAGTTGATTCCAAAAAAATTACCAAGACTAACTTTTAAACCTTTAAGAGGAGTTTGGCGAGTGCAAGTAGACCGAATGACCAATTATGTGATGAGATATGCAATCAAAAAAACATATAAATAGGGAACATGATTAGTCATTACAGTTTCTTTTAGTCTACCACATCAATAATGGTAGTTGTAGTCGAGTCTCAAAAGTAAAATTGTTGACACAAAATCACACACATACTACTATTCTACTATATCGCCAAGTATGGTGTTTTATGTATGGATCTTGAGTAAGAAAAGTATTCACTGGTGACACACTTCCTAGCCCATTCGTTTTCTTTGATTATTTCTATTGTTTTTTATCTCCCACATTTGCCATTTCTACACCCGACTCTAGTCAGGTCATAGGGATCCTTGTCTATTATTATTCTCACATTTTTCGTCAATTGTCTCAAGACACTATCGCCCAGGGCTAGACACTAGCGCTCAGCAACTCCTATCCAACCTGGATGCTCATGTCCTCTTTATTTTTGTTTGCATTTTTTACATTTTTGGCCTACATTTTC
The DNA here is from genome assembly GCA_019776745.2 of Taxus chinensis. NCBI lineage: Eukaryota > Viridiplantae > Streptophyta > Pinopsida > Cupressales > Taxaceae > Taxus > Taxus chinensis. The sequence continues at coordinate 170,926,783 of CM034149.1, forward strand.
GATTTTCTTACTCATATCCCGATGTCCTTGTCGGCATGTCATGTCACTAGTGTCGAAATTCAAGCAAAAAAGATCCCTATATAAACACAACGTATATGCCATTATAATGGTGGGCAATTTCTATCAAGGGCTATCTATCTACATACTCAAAGGGACTTCATCTTCGGCTTATTATTCTGCATACACACTGCATAAGAAGGGGAAGTTCATTTTTCCATCCACACATTTACATTATATCTAGCTACTACCTGTTATCTTGGCATCGCCAGCACAAGGGCAACCTAGGAGCATTATAACACACACAAGCACATAGAACTACATGGAGTCTAAGATGTAGTGCAACGCTCGATCGTAAGTTCGCTTTGTTGACAACCGAGGACAGTCCGACCTCCCATTTTGCATCTTTCTTTTTTTAGGATTTGATGTATTTTGGGGGTTTTGTAGCAAAATATTTGTCTTGCAGGTTTACAGGTACCTTAGTGACCTAAGTGCAGCATACAAGCATTCATCAATGAAAAAGTGTGAAACCCTAATGACACTAAAGAAATCAAATTCCGAGATTTTCTATAGACTCCAGCGCCCAAGAAAGGTCACTGGCGCCCCAGGCACCCTCACCCCTGCCTAGGCGCTCATGCCTTGGTCATTCTACGAGTTACAGAATTTTTATCGAACATTCCCACTACTCTACATAGCATTTTCATTAGTCTTGTCAAGCCTGACACACTTCCAAATAAGTGAAAATCATATAACTAACTCACCTTTCATATTTACTTATAAATTTGCATCTATAAAAGCATGAAATCATTTGTATCTTGTTGTATATCTTTGAAGCAGTTTCTAAACTCAAATTTTAATCAAATAACAAAATTTTATTGAATCATTTTGATGTCTTTGTAAAATGCCGCCTAGCTGCTCGCATCTACCTCTGAGCATCCTCTACTACCATCACCTAGACACTCTCACCTACAACTGGCAGTCCCAATATATGATATACATCCTTCAGGGTCACGGTCATCTCCCTGGTAGGCAACCAAAAAGTACACGCATTTGCACACCATCACTCGCATAATGCAGTAATCATAGGCATGTTATGGGGTAACTCCCCCAATCTAGCTATATACCACAGTCTGGCACGGTCTTGTATATCCCATTCTGTGTCAAATAGGCTTAATCCCAAATGCGTACACAAGTGTCGACCTCCACGAAAGTCCCTCGAATGGATATCCCTATGAACAACACAAAACAACAGCAAAAACACGACATTAACACATCGCATGCAAACAAAAGCAACTACTAATAACATCACAAAGCATCAATTTTCGATTTCATCACGTTCTGGGGTCAAAGCAACCTCCTAGGTCGCCATTGCCCATGAGCAGGTCGCGAGCACCTAGGAGTAGGTCACCAACGCCTCGATTTGGGCGTTGGCATCCCGAAGAAAGTTAGCACCTTGTTCGCTCTTACTTAGGTCAAAGACGCCTACAAAATCAAAAACTCAAATATTTCCCAAATTTACAAAAACAAGCTCAATTCTATAAATTTTTCGAAAATTATCCTACTTACCAACTCAGTTGTCGTGTGCGACGCCACAACCAACACCGTCATCTCGAATCAATTCAATCTCGTTGTTCTAATTTGAGGCATCATCACAAGCTCAAAGCTCAAACTCACACTCACTCACAGTTCAAATGAAGTTACCATTCATCTTTTACTATTACTATTTATAGCAAGTTTCAAATTCTCATTGGCTATAGTTACTATTTGTGCATATTCTATCAACTAATTCACATCACGCTTTTTCGCTCATATATTAAGTTGCACTACTCCGTTTTCTTCCCCATCTTCGCCATTAAGCTCATAATTTCTCTTACTATCATATTGTACACCTTCCACAGCGCTCTATTCCTATTTGGCACATCTCCAGCGCGATATACACACTATTTTACATCTACTACATTTCACTTTACTCGCCATCACATCATTGCACATCTACTTTCGGCTCAGTGTTCGTTCTTACTATCTCTCCCCCTTTCGCTGAAACAAGGGCATACAATCAAGATCACGCTATGATCCCCCTCACCCTGCTACACGATCATTGCACATCTCTAATTCGTCATCATCCAACATTTTATAATACATCAGGTGACATTTTCTATCACCATCTATCGACTCCCCCTAATGACCTAATATGGGGCAATAAGTGAAAAATCTCTCCATGAGAAATCTATCATATACACTTGATCTCAACACGATTTTCTACTACTCGAATCAAATCAATCAATCGACACAACACAACGTATTTTACTATTCCTCCTAGATGACCTAACTTGCGAGTTGCATCACTACTTTCCCAGATGAACTAACATGGGAAGCTACTCTATCACTTCCAGATGACCTAACATGGAAGCCATCTAGCATCATATACATCACGACACCCTTGGAGTGGAGGTAATGAGACGTCACTGCCTTTCCTATACTACTCCTATATGGCTTATTCTCATTGGATCGAAATGAGCAAAATTTGGTCTTTGTCCGTTTGCAGTGGCTAGACCTTTTTGAGGATGTAGTCATAGTTAGAGGGTAAAACTAGACCTCTCTCCTTAACACTCTTCCTCAATTGGCAGGAAGCCCAAATCATCAATTTTTTACTCATACCAAATCAAGTTGGGAATTGATCACTCCCCACCCCCCTCAAATCTCCATCAGTAATTATTCAAAAATCTCCAAATCACTTGAAATCAAAGCATCAATTTCTGCTAGTGCTCCTTACAATGGTTCGTTATCTCCATTTACGCAACATGGATCGACACTTTGATCCATGGTTAGCCACGATATATGTTTTAATTTTGCGTGTACTTCTGCAACAAGGCTTCTCAGGACTTCTCACAGGTATATTCCTTACTTCCTTTACACTACTTGAATTTCATTGAAATAGCATGGGGGGGGGGGGGGGGGGGGGGGGGGGTAGGGGGGGCAAATGTAGACACAAAATCACACGCATACTACTATTCTACTATACAAGTATGATGTTTTATGTATGGATATTGAGTAAGAAAAGTATTCATTGGTGACACACTTCCTAGTCCATCCACTTTCTTTGATTATTTCTATTCTGTTTATCTCCCACATCTATCACTTCTACACCCGACTCTGGTCAAGTCACCGGAATCCTTGTCCGTCAATATTCTCACATTTGTCGTCAGTTGTATCAGGACACTAACACCCAGGCGCTCCTATCCTCTTTATTTATGTTCACATTTTTAACATTTGTGGTCAGCGTTTTCAATTTTTTTACTCCTATCCTGATGTCCTAGTTGGTATGTCAGGTCACTAATGTCGAAATTCAAGCAAGAGATCTCTATATAAACACTACATACATACCATTATAATGGCACGCAATTTCTATCAAGGGCTATCTATCTACATACTCAAAGGGACTGCATCTTGGGCTTATTATTCTACATACACACTGCATAGGAAGGGAAGTTCATTTTTCCATCCACACATTTGCATTCTATCTAGCTACCGCCCGTTATCTTGGTGTCATCGGCGCAAGGGCAACCTAGGAGCACTATTGCACACACAATCACATAGAACTACATGGGGTCTGAGATGTAGTGCAGCGCTTAGTCGTAAGTTCACTTTGTTGATAGCCAAGGACAGTCCGACCTCCCATTTCGCATCTTTCTTTTTTAGGATTTGATGTATTATGGGGTTTTTTACAGAAAAACATTTGTGTTACAAGTTTACAGGTACCTCGGCGACCTAAGTGCGACATAAAGGCGATCATCGACGAAAAAGTGTGAATCCCTAGCGACGCGAAAGAAATCAAGTTCTGAGCTTTTTTGCAGACTCCAACGCCCATGAAAGGTCTCTAGCGCCCCAACCGCCCGTGTCCTGGCCATTCTACGAGTTATAGAATTTTTATCGAACATTCCCAATACTCTACACAACATTTTCACCAGTCCTGTCAGACCAGAAACACTTCGGGATAACCGAATATCAGATAAGTAACTCACCTTTCAAATTTACTTACGAAGTTACATCTATAAAAGTGTGAAATAATGTGTATCTTGTCGTATATCTTTGTAGCAATTTCTAAACTCGGATTTTAATAAAATAACAAGATTTTATTGAATCAAAAATCCAAACGTTATCGACCATGGTCGATGACAAATCGTCGAGTCCTAGAGGAAGGCTAAGAAGGATGAAGACTTTAGAGCTCATAAAGACAGATTTCATGGGGGTATAAGTGTGTTATATGTAGACATGTAGGTATCCATTAGAGGATAGTAAGGTGAAGTTGTAGGGAGGTTGTAAACGGATGACAAGGAGGTGTAAAGGATATGGTATTTAAGTGATGTGGTCATCCCCCAAAACAAAAAATAGGGGTCCAAGTCAGACATGATTGACCATGAGGGCACCTTAGAGAGAAGCACGACCCACATGTCGTCTACAAAACAAAAAAAATTACGAAAATACATTATTAAAAGCCATGGAATCAAGATGTAACCACCAAAACCCCTAGACAGAAGTGCAACCAAAGTGTCACAATCAGTTTGCTTTACCAGAGGAGGCCTTACTTCTAGTCATAGCGCTAGGTCCGATGTCCTTAGCTCCTCCTTGATCATCTTCCCACGATATGATAACATTTTTAGCAACAAACTCGACAAGAACACTACCTTCAGCTTCAATGTGCTCTTCATCCTCTGAACTGCTCATCTCGAGTCGCATCTTTTTCTTACCAACAAGTTCATTTTTGGCAAGTTGGTCCCGGAGAATGGATATTCTTTGCCCTTGCATAACCATTTCAGCATTGAGCCCACCAGTTCTCTTGTTTTACACATCAATTTTTCTATGGCACTCCATAATCTCTTGGACAAGGTTCTTATTGACAAGGAGAATCATCTCAGCAATGGTCTCAACCCTCGAAACCCTAGCTTCCCAATCCACCATATTCTTATCCCTCTCCTTGGCGGAAGTGCTCGCCCCTGAAGCATTATCACCGCGTTTAAGGTTACAGAGAATGTTCACAGCCATGTCATCACATTTATCCTGAAACCCACCCTTTTTTATGCAAATCAATCTATTGGCAAGGGTTTCGTCATCTGGATCCACAACTATTTGGGTAGGGGGTTGGGTCGGAACCATAGGTTTCCCTTTCTGATAAGTAACAAAATCAAGGCATGGTGCAGCAGGGTGTTTGCATAGTGAGGTTTTCCTTTTTTGATAAGTAACACAAACTCAAATGAAACATACTTACCTCATACTTATCTTCACGTGAGTGTTTGCATAGTGAATCACAAGAATGTAGAAAGAGATGTTGAGTAAACCCAAGTAATAAAAAAACTAAAAAGAAACGTTAGAAGATAAATTAGGAAAATAACCAAAACCCTAAGCTAAGGGTGGTTCATGGAAGAATGATGAGACTAGAGTAGATAGTCAAAGGGAAATAAAAGTAAGTCCTAAATAGAAAATAAGATGCGCATATGAGATATAAGGAGCATTGAAAGGAGGAAAGTGATTTAGCAAGCCTAGGGATAGGGAAACTATGAAAAATTATGTTTTAAGGCTTGAACATGAATTAGGAATGTAAGGAACATGAGCCAAAAAAATAGGTGATTTTTGAAATTTTTCAAAAAAATGTTTGCAGTATACAATTGGATTCGTTATGAGAGCATGGTCCTGATGCTTTTCCCAAAATAGAGATTAGAGTTACAGTTGCAAAGACATCAAACTTTTACAAAATATGGACACCACTAAAATGTCTCATTTTTTTGTTGAAAACATGTAAGTTGCAAGACAGCCTATTCATTTATCACTATGTGATTATATATTTAGAGATTTTGGAGCTTTAGGTTATCAAATTTAGACGAAACCAAAGTCTATGGCTAGAATTCAAGGAGGTGGTATTGGCAAGTGAGGCTAAGCATGAGGACAACGCGCTAAGTTACATCCATTGGTAGATTTTGTATCTGAATAGGAAAAGGGTAAAAAGGTTGAAAATGTAAAATTAGGTCCAGGGGCCAATCCAAGTAGTGGAATTTACCTCCAAGAGATGCCGAAAAGTAAGTGTCGACAAACTCTAGGTGGAATTGGGAGAATTTTGCATTATGAGATCTTTAGGTTGGGTTTTTGAAAGTTAAAAAGGCATGTGAGTTACAAAATGCCATCGACCATGCTAGGTCAATAGTATTCACGTAAGAAATGATGTCATTTATATGTCTCAACATGAGCAATGCAAGTTCAAAAAGGTCAATGTCGTCAAATAGAAAAATTGATTTACATAACCAATATTGTCTAAGCAACATGGCCGATGCAATATGAAATAGGTTGTTTTGGCTAGAGGGTCGATGCACTTATGGTGCATGATCGATTGCATACGAATAGGAGGGTTTTACTTAGTTTTTTATGTTATCATTGATTTATCAAAATTTTCTCTAACTGAGACTAATGGGTGAACATTTTATTTGTTTTGCAAGTTTAGAGATAGGTCCAACAATGACAAACAGTTGACACCTCTTGGTTACTTGATTTACTAAGGTGATGACCACATGAGGATAGTGTGCAGTTGGTTACACTAGGGTTTAGAAGTATCATGTAGATGTGTCGCATCTTGTTGAATGCAAATTTATTATAGATGTTTATTAGTTATTGGAATCAAGTCAAACACCTTTAGGTGGAGGCTTGGTGAAGACATTGTCAAGACCACATTCACGTTGGAGCATGTGCATGCTATATTGGGTCTATCAATCGACAGGGAAATGATGTTTTGTAATGTGTCAAAAACTCAAAGATAGATGCGGAGAGGAAAGAGTTAGCGCGATGGGCTACGAGGGCATACTAGTATCAATCGTGGTCCCTCACAATCCCACTAAGGACAATGTACAATTTTCCCATTACAAATATCCAAAAGGCAAACATGAGGATGGTTGACACAGGTTTTATCTCACAAATCAAATGGAGTCCCATTATTTGTCATAGTGGTGTATCAAGATGTGTTATAGTGTACTACGTACAACTTTGGCACAAGGATATGGTTACAATTAGCATACAATCTATATCATATGCAGTAGTTGGCGATTGGACCAGTGACATTACTTTCAACACGCATTTATGGGAGGTTCCTGATGTATATACCTAAAGAAACCCCGCAACAGATTGCAGCAAATGCACCTAGGGTTCTATAGTGGTCAACCATCATGGCTCGGGTACAATACCTGAGGTTATGGACAATGCAAAGAGAACATATTATATAGAGGCCATATGTGATTACCGTGGACAGTAGTGGCACAAGGAATCACAAAGATTTCAGGACACTGTCTATGGTGTGTCAAGCACCACTCAGTAGACAAGGTGCCAGAGCAATTTGGGTTGTTTCAACCCATAGTAGCACGACAATTGTCACCATACCAACCACATCATGCTAGACAATCGAGGCGTAAAGGCAGTCAAGGGCCAAATCTTGTGGTCCCACCATTGAGATCATGGAGATGGCACCAACAACCATTAGAGATAGGGTCGCCCTCATATGAGATTTGATAGAGGCAACAAAAGGGCCACAAATACAAGTGATTAAGAGCAATCTTGAGCAAGATGCCCTAGCTCAAGCATAGCCCGAGAGATCTTGGCACTAGTAGCACAACTAACTATTACAAAGATCAGGCAATTATTATTTATCACCCATAAGAGTCCATATCGAAGATACTTTGGCAAAGGACTCAACTAGAGAGGAACGGACACAAAGGAGGCCACTGGTGGTAGTGACTATTTCTTTGGGTTTTAATATAAAATAGACGTCCTAGCATCAGGACTAACGGTTACATAGATCGGGCAATGGTTATTTATCACCCATAAGAGTCCAGATCCAATACACTTTGGCAAAGGACTCAACTAGAGAAAAGCGAACACAAAGGAGGCCACTGGTGGTAGTGTGATCATTGTTTCTTTGGGTTTTAACATAAAACAGGCCATATATGTTTTGTTTCTTGCAACAAGAGTAGCAAGACAAATAGTCACGCGGGAGGAGCAAGAATCCCCAAAGAGCACGAAGTGATGGACATCTAGGAACTTGAAATTCAAATTTCATGATACATAAGAAAAATTAAGAATCCACATAAAAAAAATCAAGAGAACTATTCAAAAATGATTACATGATAGCAATATGATGTACAAATTCTAAGATTGTTCGAAATGCTTTTCCAGACAGTTTAAAAGGATGCTCGATTAAGTTCTAGCAAGCCAATCTTTATACAGGGAAAGTGACTTTGTTATTCCTTATTTTTTAATATATTGAGGCATTTTGGTGTCCAAAAATTTTACAACAAATTGATAACCCTATCAATATTCAAGCTTTACTAAAAACGTCAACAATTCCCTCAAAAACCTTCCAACATCGACAATATACGTATAGAACACGAATTTTGACAATTGTTCAAATCACCTCTTTAGATACAGTTGATGACCATACCTCCTTAGAACTCATGAGATACAAGAGTTTGTGAAATGTTTTTCCAATTACTATGGTACCAATACAAATAGCCATGTGTGAAGTGCACAAACCCCCAAAGAGCACAGGCTCATGAATATTTAGAAACTTGAAATTCAATTTTACAATACATAAGAAAAAATCACAATCCACGTGAAAAAAATAAAGAGAACTCTTCAAACATGATTACATGATAGTGATATAATGTCCAAAATCTAAAAATGTCCTAAATGCTTGACGAGTTGTTTAAAAGGATGCTTGATTATGTTCTGATTGGCCAAGCATTATATTTGGAAGGTGACTCGGTATTTCCTTATTTTTAACTATATGAAGGTATTTTGGCATCCAAGAATCAAAACAACATGCCTATCAATATTCAAGCTTTACTGAAAATATCAATAATTTCCTAAAAAAACATTCCAGCATCAGCAAGATACATATAGAACACAAACTTTGACCACTGTTTGAATCGCCTCTCTATAATTGATGACCATAACTCCTTAGAAGTCCTGAGGTATAAGAGTTTCTGAAATGCTTTACCAATAACTAGATCATTAATGAATCATCCATCTCCAAGGACTATCACATACACTTGGAATCTCACCATTCATTAGAGCTAAGGTCCATAATAATCTTAATTTTGATGACCATACCACCTTAGCAGTCGTGAAGTATAAGAGTTTGTGAAATGTTTTGCCTATAACTAGGTTATCAAAGAATTATCATGTTCCATGGACTATCACTTAAACTTGGAATCTCACCAATCATTAATGCTAAGCTCCTTAATAATATTAATTTTGTTTTTAGCGAGTACCTTTTGTATTTTGTTTCCAACAGATCTCTTGTAGAAGCTACATGGGCCCAAACCTCTTCTAAATTTGGCGTACTCTATTGTTTTACAAGAATTGTATTGATTATAAAAGCTGCAAAAATGTCTCCACTACAACTTCAACCCAAGCATCTATACCTTTTATAGTTTACACAGAATTCCTAATATATCCTTATATTTAAGTAAAACTAAACTAGATTGCTACTCAATTGAATTTACAACATTCTAACAAATTACTAGCAGTACACAACTGCATAAACCAGGATCCCAAGAATCTAGTACCTAGTTAAGATTCAAATCCAAGTATTAGACCTTACAAACTTATGCTTTTGAAGGTGGGTTAAAATAGTAAAATACATTTACTTCATAACAGTTATACAGTTTGTTGAAACAAAGGGAGGGTATAAATTTTGAAGTAGTATAGCTTGCATCCAAAGTTTTCAAAATCAAGCTGAAATATTTTATCCTCAAAAATCACCAAAATTTTAAGCATTGTAAACCTATTGTCTTCACATGCAGAAAGCTGACTGGTTCCGGGAAAAGACCCCAGTACAACAGATTAAAACACAAAATGCAAGATGTTCAGATTTGTTATTGCTAAATCCTCTTAATAAAATCGCATGCAGAAATGTCCAACAATTCATGTTACCAAATAATTCCTTATGCCTTCCCATGGATACCTTGGGGCCCTGAATGTTGGGCATCTTGATTTTTTACTTCAACTTTAAATTTCGAGACAGAATTTCAATGATGCAGATTAAAAAATTTATGGAGATAATTTCATACATCCGAAGCCAAAACATTAGTACAGATGAACCCACAAGGAAATTTACTACTACTATCTAAGGTGCCATACGAAACTGTGGCAGAGATGATAATAGTGGTATCTTACAGAAATTCCATGGTGTCAAGGCTGTATAATTCGTATCAAACTAGCCATATAATGTCAGACTTGTTGTGTGTGGAGGTTGGCATACACTTGCTCTTGCTTCATGGGAATCCAGATTCTTAAAAAATATCAATCATCACATGGTTTACATGGTAACAAACTCATATCTAGAAGTGTGTGCTCAGTAGTCGTGTAAAAAAAAATCAGTAATCGGTACATTTTTCGGATTAGGTTGTATTATGTCGAAAAATTATTTTGATTACAAGCACATTATTTAACCTATTTTGAGCGTGGAGAATATGTTTAACAGTTGAGCATAATTGTCCTAAGAAGACATAATAGAATTCAAAAGGGGGTAAAGGATATTGTTTAATATTTAAGCGTACAACAAGTCATGATGAATAGTGTCTGTCTTTACACTTGAGCATAATTTACCCAGCAAAATATGATGGAATTGTTGAAGGTTGAGACTTAGCTGATTATGAAGATCAGTTAGTATTATACAAGGTAAAAACCATATAAAAGATTCAATGTTGTCAGCCAATAAACAAGTCTGGCTAGATTTCTATAGCAGATCTAAAAATAACCTGAACAAAACTCACCAGACATTGTCCTGACTCCTAACGGATCTCTCAATGCTCAAGGCTGCAGAATTGGAGCCTCCGTGCAGAGATGAGTTGGGAAATGTTCTTTCTCGAGGTTAAATAAGGGTTGATGATGATAAATAGTAATTTGAATTTCTTGCTGCCCCTAAAATGAAGATCTTGCAGAAAATGATCGATAAGCTAAGTTATAAAATACATTTTTAGATGATGGGCATATTAGCCAATGTCACAATGCACCAGCAAGGGTTTAAAACTTTAAATGATTATATTACCTACTAACAAAGTTCTATTAGTGTCTCTGAAAAATAGGAAAATGTAGTGTTTGCAAGTTGAGAAATCCTATTAAGGTCCCTATTGACTACATAGTAATTGAAATCTTCCTAGCAACTCTAAGTAACAGGAGTCTATATGATACTTTTATGTGAACAATGAGTGGACAATGTCTATCTCTTAAGCTGAATTGAACGGGTAGAAGACTACATTACCCGGTATGCCTATACAATCATGCAGGTACAGGTACAGTATGTACCCATTTCGGTTACGTCTATGGGTTCATGGGGAAACATGCAGGGTACAGAAAATTGTACCCACGTATGCCCATCCACAGCATACCCACAGTCAAAAAGATTTTTTTTTCGTCAACAAAAGTCAAAATGGATTTTGAAAATATTTAAAGAACGCCCTATATGCTAAAAGACACCACCAAACTATTTTCAAACAACAAGAGCAAGACATTTACTTCACATTGCATACTTATCTCTCATTACATATTTGCTCCCTCACCTTCAGATTTTTAATTGCTTAGGGCTGATGCTACGCCACTACAAGTGCCAAGTAGATTAAGGAGCTTGCAACAAAGAGGCTAGGTGATGGTTTTAATGAACCACACAATGGTGTTGATCTTGTCGATGAAGACATTGGACAGAAATATGATTATGAATATAATGAATATGTTAATTTGTCGTTATTTTTGTGTATACATTGTAGCATGTGCACAATGTACTTGTTCTAAGTTCGACAAACAAAAGTCATGACATTTGGCATTGAATTATCAGTATGTTTTGTGGTCATTTAATTTATTTTGTTTACTCTAGGCATATTATAAGGTTTTGTGCACTCTTTGGCTATATCTTTAAAAATTTATATTTTTTCATATGGCCATACCCAAGTGGCCAAAAAATTTGTTGTACTGTCAATACCCAACCCCGCAACCCATATCCAGACTTGTACCCCTACCGGATAGCTAAGTAGAAGACAAATAAACTGCATATTACTTTATCACAACACGAAGTATCAAGGGTTATGAGCCCTGCCATTTTCCGCTGCAGTGTACTGCTAACTGCCTGTGTAATCCCTTGCTTTAACAACCGTTTATTGGCTTGCTTTCACAGGTAACTTTCCATCATTAGATTTCAGTCACAACACCCTATGTTTTTCTTCATAGGTGAACACTACGTCAACATTTGAGTCAAAATAAGATGCAAATTCATTTATCTGCTCTGTGATGTAAAACTTTGTAATTTATACACATCTGTCTCAAATCTTCACCTTCTGTCCGGAAATCTAGTACCTTTTTCATATCACAACAGAGATACAAGATATGATATATTTTTAAAAGGAAGAAGGTAAACATAAAAAACCGATGCTTTTACAGCCAACTTTAGGGAAAATAGACAATGACAGCTATATTCCAAAATCACAGTAATTCAGGTTTGTCAGTACAAGAAATGGCCTAAATCAACATAAAAGCCATTAAAGTTTTATCTAAATAAGACTCCAAGCAAGATGGGTAAGACTAATGCAATACCCATTCTTTTGCATCCAGCTTATTTTGATACATAATCTTGTTGCATACGAGTGATTGTAATTGCACCGGATATTCCAACTGATAAATCAATATAGTTACCTAAGACTCCGAAACAGTGGGACGATGGGACGTAGGAACAGGGTTTCTGGGACAACAAAAAAAATTCAAATTTTGGGGAGAGCAAGAGGGGTGGCAAGGGGACAGCTAATAAAAATATGTAAATATATATAATTTGTATATATTACAAATATAACATTAATAATTCAATAAACTAAGACTTAAAACTGAAAGTTTGAATATTGAAACCATTAATCCAATTATTCATCAAATAAGCCAAAGCCCAAAATGTTATATTTAATATTCAATGTTCATATTTCAATGTTTCATATTGAGCCATTAACATTATCATAGATATTAGAACCAAGAATTCATGATACATTGATCCTTCATACTAGATAGAGATACAATGATACATCAACAATATCAATATGGCTACAAGTCTTCAACAATCAGCATGAGTAGAGTACAACTACATATGTTATTAACTAGACAGCCTAGATACGGGTATGGGTACGGTACGCCGATACAGCAAATTTTTAAAAATCTTGGGTACGGTACACTTTTGGGTACGTTTTTATATATATATATATATAAATATATAAATATGTTTATAAATTATATATTTATATATAAATTTAAAGAAGCAGTTGCATACTTACTGAAATTTAATTCTCATACATTGCATACTTATTGAAATTTATTATTTCTCTATCACAATTATTTATCTTAGTGACTGTGATAAGATTCAAGGAGTTTTGATTGTTCATGGTGACCTTCCTTGATCCACTCAGCACGATAGTATTGTCTGACATATTTCCCGAAACATCATAACTAAGCAGGAAAAATATGGATCCAAGCTGGCAGGTGGGACGATTAGTCCGAGCACGGGAGAATACTCGCCGAGTTTTGGAAAGCTAGCCAGTATTTTTAATTACTAATCTGTCTACATGCAATCAAAGCTCGTGATTCTTTCAGAAGAATGCAATAAGTTGCTTGGTCCAAAAAGGTGCAAAAATGGATTTTATGAAAATAAGAAAAATATTGCCATCAATGCGTAGAGCTCGAGAAAATATACACTTTTAGAGAAAACAACACTTGAAACGGAGTCACAGAATGAAAGTTATGGCACATGCAAGTTTTTGCTGCTACATCTTCCCGAACCCTTTCCAAAAATGGAAAAAAAAATTGTCCTAGTGTTTTCTTCACCAAAATCCAAAAAAGGAAAGAAACGCTCTTTGGCAAGTTTTTTTTGGACAGGTATGGCTGGAAACGTACCCACAGAGACAGGGTACGGTTCGAGTACGGTTTGACCATACCCGGAACATGCCCACAGGGACAGGGTACTGTCCAGGTACGGTTTGACTGTACCCTGTCCCTGTGGGTAAGTTTCCAGCCGTACCCATAGCATACCGTACCCCGTACCAGTACCTGGTACGTTTCCAGGCTAGTACGGGACCCTCTAGGGCATTTCCACGCTGTCTAGGTTATTAAATATTATGTCATAGGCTCATAGTCATAACTCATAAGTACATAACCAAAATGGTGGCTCAATAATCACTATCAAAATCCTCTAATAGACAATCACGAAGCGCTCATCTTCACTAGAAGTATCTATATGAGCATCATCTACATCTGCAAGGGGGATATCAGCCAATCCTCGCTGCTCCTATATGTAGGTGTGTTGCAATCCATGAGACGTAAGGCACTATGTACAGCAACAAGTTTTTTTGCTCTCTTAGAGGAAACTTTGTTTCCCTTAAGTTAGTGGATCCGCCCATATGTTGACCAATTCCTCTCAGAAGCAAAGGAGCTAGAAACCTAAAAAAGAAGGCGAATAGCAAGTGTATGTAACAATCCTAGAGGCCCATACAATCGCCACCAACTAGACTCTCTTATGCCAATGTGCACCTATCTATCTTTGTCGATTTTTTGTAGCCTTCCAAATAAGCAAACTTGAGCCAATCAGTTATGACTCATGAACCATACTCTGGATTATACATTTTCTTTAAGGCTTTCAAGAAACCCTTCCTCACCTCCTCATCTACAGAGACAACCTTGTCAGGCCTCTAAAGATACCACTTCGAATTTAGTGCATATGCAGCCATGTGTAAAGGGGTGTTCAATTTCTCCCATCTTCACTCAATGATGGGTTGAATATGGTGATAGAAGAACTTCATGGTGGGGGCCCTTGCCCAAATGACAACCTTCATTTGGCCAAGCATACTGTCAATACATTCATATATCTCACCAGGGTTGGGGCTCTCATAATCTCCATATTTTACGACATTAAAAATGAGATATATTATGGATTTGATATATCTCACATCTATCGAAAATGTTTATTTCACCACCACTACTTTCACCTTTTTCCCCTGCTCTGTCTTCGACCCATAACACCTGGACCACTCTGATGCCATGACCATACATTGCAAGGACTCTTGCAACTCAACCATCCTATCCAACAAAAGAAACTAAGATGTAAAATGTGTGCCCATTGGCTTCAAGAATTCCTTCCTCGAAAAGATGTGAAAGAGTGTCAATGATGTCTGGTAGTTGCAGATGAACATCTGCACATCTCTAGCATTTGCCACTACACTTTTAACCCAATCAATATTTCCAATGTCTTTCAGTGCATTGTTCATGGCATGCACACAACATGGGGTCAAAAATATATGTCTCTAGTGAGCATCAACAAGCTTCCCTGCTACCTTGCACACATAAGTTGCATCTGTGATAGCTTGCAGAACGTTGGCAAGGCCAGCATTCTCAATGGCATCTCGCAAAATGGTGAATTGAAACTTTGCATCTTTCTTCTTTCCTAAACGGTCAATTGCCCTCAAAAAGTAAGGCCCCTCTCTGCATTGAAACAATGATGTTTATGAGTGGGTGGTGTTTGATATCCGTCCACCCATCCATGATAATGTTGCAACCATGAGAGACCCATGTGCACCTTATTTCCTCCATAAATATATTAACCTTGGAATAGTTCCTATCCAAGATTGTGGTCCTCAACTTTCGTGTCTCCCGGGGCACATAACTTACACATGCTTTGGCTACCTTAGCCATAGCCTCCTTGTAATAAGGAGAGCATGCAACATGAAATGGGATGCCTGTGGCATAAAATAAATTTCCAATGGCATCATTAGCCTCTTCCCTAGCCTTTGTATCATACATGTCCACAACTGGATCGGAAGCCACGACTTTCCACTTCCCCTACTATTAAAAGCATCTAGTTCAGTCACCTCATAAATTGTTGCAATATTTGAGAAACTAGTATAAGTTCTTTGAGAGTGAGAACTAGAAAGGCTGCCACTAACACCACAGGCACAAACTGCTGAAACTTTTTTTGACGTATCTCCAATGTACAACCTCACCATTTCTGCCCTCTCTTCAAGTGATAGTTGTCCACGTGGGCCTACACCTTTCCCGAAATGTCAATAAGTGTGCATTCAACCTAATAATGTTGCCCAACCAAGTCAATGAGCATATATTGTACTTTCGTGGTTTAATCTCCCTTGAAATGTTTGCTCTAGGACTCTCAACAATTTGACCAAATTGTTTCAACGGTTTTTTTCTCAAACGGTCCTCCCACATACTTCTTCAACATCGTGGAGGGGCAACTAAATTTGTCAACACTCTCACGTGAACTGTTAGGTGTTAATTTTCTTTCTCCTTGCATACCGCCACACATCTCATCACTCATTTCAATCTCACATTCAGCTTCATACTTGCTGCCTGAACTCATTTTGGGGCTGCAATAATTAAAAAACAACAATATAACTATGCATTGTAAAGTTTTTAACACCCTTTTCATTTGGAATTTTAAAAAACAACACCCTTGTTATAGTTTTTAAATTTTAACCATGCTTGCATTTAGATATTAAAAAAACAGCAATGCACGAATGGCAAATGCCCTTGTTTAACTCAACAAATAACCTTGGTTAACCCATTTTTCAATTGGAAATTAAAAAAAGAAACCAGCAATGTATATCTTGGGAGATGAAGTTAATATTTATATCTTCAGCATTGTGGTATGGCATATGGCAATCCTATGCAGCCCCTTGTAAAAATGATAAACAATGCCCTCTCTTGTGTATCCCATTTTCAACTTTGCATTTGGAAATTAATGAATAAAACAAGCCAAGGATAGTTATACATACCTCTTGTTCTTGCTCTTTGCTCCCTGCTCCTTGCTCTTTCTCTCTCTTTTTCTCCTTGCTCTTTGCTCTTTGTGTGATTACAATGAGTGTGAGATGTATTTTTTGTAAGTTTTTTGGAGCCTTTTAGGGTTAGGGTGAAGCAATTAGTTTTTTAGCATAAATAAAATAATATGTTTTTAACTTAGGAAATGAGTTTATTTTAATTGTGTTAAAATGTTGTTGGGTCATAGGAGACATTGGGATGTCCTCGGGACATCCCTCGAATGTCTCGGGGATGTCACAACGTCCCCGTGAATTAGACGAACCAGGGATGCCTTGGGTGCATCCCCAAAACTTAAGGGATGTTTTCGGGACGTCCCCTCTTATTTTTTGTTTTGACGAGACATGGGGGGGCATCTTGTCCCTGTCCCCATCCCCCAATCTGAGGGACATTCATGATGACTTGGAGGGAGGGGGGGTGCGTCCCCGAGTAACACTGCAAATCACCAACACAGATACCATGTGGAGTAAGCAACATCATCCATTAAACATACTCTAGAGAGTAAAACAATGCCCCATAAAATTCATGTTACAACAAGAGGAATAGAACATTAAAAAAAGAAACACGTAAGTCAACCTAACACATCCAAAAGTCATCGTAATTGCCTTGGAGAAAACATTCTGAAGGATGTAGTTTTTTTTCTTTAGAAAGACCTTTAACACAGTGCCTAGACACCTATCGTTTTTGAGGTTAAGCGACCTTGGCATCTCAAAGCTCTTTATTACCACTATCATGCAACATTGTGAGATGGTTGTAGGTCAATTCCGAACTGCAATTGGACTCTTGGAGTGGGTAAAGATAAGTATCGGAGTTATGTAGGGATGTCCCCTCTCACTAACTCTATTTGGGATCTATATTGACAAGTTTGTTTAGACAACACCCTCTTACAAATGATAATTGCATACCACATCAGGTCTTAATGCTTATATTTCTCTTTACTAGTGGCATAGCCCTCCTTGCTCACTAAACTGAGGGGTGCCGAGACAATTAGATGCTCTTGCCCAATTTTTTGATCAATATCAATTGTCAATGAACCTTAGGAAGACTATGGTTCTAGTCTTCAATAGTAATACAGCCAATGTTGCTCCCTCCAAAGTCTAATTCTTTTACAAGGGTAAGCTTGTTGAAATCACAACTTATACATACTTGAGAGTACAATTCATTGGTATCTCTCCTAATCTAGATCTACTTCTTAGTTGTAACTTTGTAAGGGAAATGCCTCCCTTTCTATCTTGGAATGTCAATATTCCTAGACACCAATTGTTTGAACGTTAAGTGACCTTTGCATCTCAAAGCTATTTATTTCCGCTATCATACAACTTTAAGAAAAGGTTGTTGGTCAACTCCGAACTGCACATGGTTTCTCGAAGATAGAAAAGAGTAGTGTTGGAGTTAAGCAAAGAATATCATTTCTCACCAACTCTCTTTGCAATCAATATTGACAAGCTTGGGAGCTTGATTAGACAACACACTCTTGCAAATGATAATTGCATACCACATCATGCCTTGATTGCAATATTGCTCTTTTTTAATGATATGGTCATCCTCACTCATTAAACTAAGGGGTTGCTGAGACAGTTAGATGTTCTCGCCCAATTTTGTGATCACTATCAGTTGGTCATTAATCTTAGGAAGACTACAACTATGGTATTTAATAGAACCAAAAATTGCTCCATCCACATTCCAATTCTTTTACATGGATAAGCTTGTTGAGATTATATCATATACAACTTGGGAGTATAATTCATTGTTCCCTCTTTTAACCTTAGATATGTTTCTCAGCTGTGACTTCATAAGGGATATGTGGCATGCCTCTCCTTGTGTACTTCTAGAATATTCCTAAAAATTTGACCTATTTGATACTATCATTAAGCCTATGGTTCTTCATGGGTCTAAGATTTGGGGTCCTAGTTTGGGGCATGTTGATCCAAACCGGATTGAGAGGATTCAAACCATTTTACTCCAACGTATAATCCATTATAATTATAAATGGAATGTCCCTCAAAGCATTATACAAATTGAGTTTTATGCACCTCTTTTCCATATGAGTTTCAAGACCATATTAGAGATTCATTGGTTCATATCCATAGGTGATTTTGTATTAGGTCGGGAGAGATCCATATTTAACGCTTTCTCTTCCAAGTGGGTTGCTTTGAATGGTTCGCCATGTACCCAAAGACTTGTTTGCCTCTTCATTCGATTCGCATCTCTATTTCAAGATCCCTCCCTTGCAATACTCTTTGAATACCCCTTCTTATCTCGTCCATGTAAGGAGAGATTAAAATTCATTAGGGAGGACATTTGTCAGCAATATGCACGGGTCACTTGGGTCTTCCACCCCAATCTCTTAGTTATAAGAAGGCTCTTTCATGTTGAGAAAATCTTACATGTTGTTGGTATCATCATCCGCCCCGACTATATTTAGTGTCATTAGACTCATGGCCTTGAGATCCCTATTGGTAAGCTAAGGTATGCTCTCAACATTACAAATTGAGATTGATCGCCATATTCCTAGGGGTGATAGGTTGATGCCTTTGTTCTCTCAATGAAATGGAAATTGAGGAACACTTATTTTTAGATGTCCTATCTAATACGAGATTCAAGGGATACTACAAACACTACAAAAGATCACTTGCTATCTTTCTTCATTTTCTCAACCAGAGATGTGTGACTCCAAACTTTCAAGAAGCAATCACTGTCAGGTGTTAGCTAGTACAAGGGTCACTTAGGATTACTAAATTGATCATCTCCTTTCTTCCCACTCCAGTTATTGGAAATGGTTTAGCAATTGTTGGACACTAAAAAAGCTTGCAAGGATGTTGTTTAATCAATCCGGTCAAATCTCCCTCCCAAAGTAATGACAAGGAGAATTTTGTCTTCCCTTTTTAATGATACACATGGTGGATCCATTATGCTTCAAAGAAATCCAGCCATCCTACCTCACCCACATTCCTAGTTTTTTGTGTTCTTATGTTGGGTAACCGACCCTAGGAGCAAGGAGAGTTATGAGAAACAGGTTGTGTTCCCTCCTACATGTCTCTTGGGAAAATTAGAATGATCACCTCCTTTCCTCCTCCAACTATTGAGGGTATTAATCATCCCTTAGACATTAAAATTGCTTACAAGGATGTTGACTGATCAATTCAGCCACATCTCCTTCCTAAAGCAAGGAGTAGGAGGGTTTTGTCTTCCCTTTTTCATGATACAAATGGTGGATACATTGTTCTTCGAAGAAATCCGATAACCCCATCTTGCCAACATTACTACTTTTCCATGTGCTTCTAGTGGGTAACCGACCTTGGGAGTTACGAGAGTTCTCAGGGATGGATCGGGCTCCCTCCTAGGATTTCCCAGCTAGGCTTATGACAGCCCCAACCAACATCCCCATTTTCTCTCTTCTTGATCAACCTATGTGGCAACAAAAGTTTCTTTTGCATTGACAATTGTAATAGTTGTACATTTCTAACACTCGTAATATTTTTACAATGTATAATTCACGTGGATGTCTCCCAACATGTGTATGGGTACCTTTTGAGGTTCACCAACAATGGTATATATTTATACAATAGTTAGTTCTTAGTGTTTAATCTGATTTTGGAGTTTGTTTGGGATCCCTGTGATATTATAATTAAAATGTACTTGTTGAGTCGCATTGATCTACGTTAGTCACTTGCGAACTCAATGTTACTTCCTTATTTCTAGCCTCTACATATCAAAAATGGACAAAAAACTTTTGCACATGCATCGCACACCCTTGGAGCTCATAACCTCTCTACCCTTCTCAAACCTGCTACAAGTACATAGAACATGGAACTATGGTACACAAGAATGACTGTAATATTAGTGACACAAGTCCATAATCAATCAAGTAATTACTAATCTATTCCACGTGCAAAATGAGAACACACCCTAACTATGAGGAGATGAATATGGCTACAAATATCGGTACGCCATTTTTTTGAAAAAAATATCGGTACTTGACCGAATTGATTAATCACCTCACAAGACGAAATTCTCCTATCATAATCCTCCCCCAAACATGGCTTCTTTGAGTTTGCAAAACAGATCACCTCACAAATTGGTTGGATAAAGCGAACAACATTTTCATATCACCCCATAAACGATCATCAAGGTCCATTTGTCTCAACTCAACTACAACCTCTAATGTAGACTGCCTCCAACTTGCCCATGTATCATTTACTACAATGGAACATAAGACCCCTTTGACTACATAAAGATGATCAAGATGAATGAAGAAATAAAGAAACCGTGTATATTTCGACTTGAGGAGTTCCACCTTGGCAAATCTCCGATAAAAAGCTTGTGTGGTCAAGTTTGTATACGAACATCTAAATTTTGCTACCTTCCTCAATTAGCACAAAAAACACTCAAACCTGCCAATGTCTTTGAGTGCATTATTCAATGCATGCACACAACATGGTGTCTAAAACATGTGTTTGTATTTTTATGTATTAGTAAGCCAGCTACTTTAAAAACTATGGCAGCATCTGTAACAACCCCACCTTCTCAATCACATCACATAGTTGGTCCTTAAAGAACTTTGCATTATTCTCTTGCCCTAAACAATCTATCACCTTCAAAAAGTAAGGGCCTTTAGAACAAGTCACCATAACATTTCTAGTATCAGTCCAACCATCCATCACAATGTTGCATCTCATTGTAGTCTACACTCTTTTAACTAGTGTAATTTGTTTCTCTATTGTAGATTTCTCTTTGTAAATTAAAGTTGCTGAAGTTTTTCATATCCAAGGGATTTACACCATCTCGACTTGTTAATCGTATGAACCATTTCCTTATAATAAGGAAAGCAAACAACATTGAATGGTATTAAATTGGCATAAAAGAAATGTTTAGGTGCTACACCAATTGCATCTCGACCACGAACATCAAATATGTCTTCAATGGGATTTGGACTACCAATATTTTGTCTGTTACAAGAAGACCTTACACCCTATTCCGCATTCAACACATGTCTAGAAAGTGCATCTAGCGATGATTCTATTTCCTCAGGTTTTTCTTCTATTGTATTTGAGGTGCAATTGTCCTTGAAGCGTAAGAGCTTAAATTAGGTGTTTTGCCTTCGACCCCTTTTTGTTCCCACATAACTTCATAGCTCTCATCCTCATTTGAACAAACATCAACCCCTTTACCCCTTTGTGTGAAAAAATGAGCCTACATCCTAGTGAAAGTGCCCCGAAAGGACTTCCCACATAGTTTGCAAGTGATAACTATTATTTCACCACTCCCTTTGCCCATCACAATGCAATTACAATATTTACACAATAGTGGGAGGCCATCTTTCCTTCATGACATTCTTAATTTCCAACAAACATGGGAAAAAAAATTTAAGAAATAAATAAATTTTATAATTAGATTGTTAAAAAATCAAAATAAAAAAATATTCTTTTAATATAATTTTAATAAAATAATAGTTTATTATTATGTTATTTTTAAAATTTAGTAAATTTAACATCTAATTACAAATTTTTATATTTTATTTTATTAACATTATACAAAATAAATTTCAATATCTAAATAATATATATATATATATATATATATTTAAAATTGTAAACCTAAAGTTTATGTTTCAAACATTAACGAAAAAAATTATATATGGTCATCATGAGGCCTTGTCGTTCCAAAACACACCTGCCCACTTGGTATGGAGGCGCAATCAAAGAAAATCCTTTGAAATTTGAAAATGCAGATAAAAACACGTGCGACAATGAAACCAACCTCGACTCAAACACCTTCACGCGGGAGTTTGTATAGTGAAAACTGAAATCTGAATCGCCTTCTTGCAAAATGGAATCAGAATCGCCTTCATACTTTGCAAGTGAAATCACCTTCAATCTCAATGTTGTGTGAAAATACAAGGAGATGGCACATTTTTATACCCAAAACACACAATTTTTGGGGTTTCTTTTTTAATTTTTCTACTGTTTTTAGACACATATTTCAAGGTTTGGAGATGGGAAGGACACATTGAACGTCTCGGATGACTCGAACGTCTTTAGGTATGGGGGACGTCTCCGTACCTGTTTCCCCTAGCGAAGACGTGTTTGTGTCTTCAAAATGCATGCCAAGTCGAGGTATACACGTCTCATTGCTACTTTGGAATACACATAGCAGTGTTGTTGAAAGACACCTAAAGAAGAAGAATTGCTCAAATAATATGGATCAAACACAATGTGAAATTGGATGCATACTTGATTGAAGAGGTTGAACACAATCTCTATTCATACATCTATCAACAACTTACAGTAGGATAATCTAATCCATAAAAGGCAAAGGCACCAACATCAATACAAGTTACACTTACAAAGTACACAATACAAGGTACACAAAGTATAACATAAGCTAATGGTATACTACAATTATCAATGTCTCAAAGAGACTATCCAAGATAGGTTCTTCACTCTTCAAGTCACAAACTTCCAAAAGAAGGTTTGCAATCAATGCTCTTATATGCTCTTCTTTATGTTAAGAAAATGTCACACATCTCAATTCTTCATCGAGGAACAAAAGCTATCTCCCATCTCAATATGAGAGAATATGGTCATGTTTTCACAAAGGAACCATCATATGGTAATCACATACCCCGAATAACACCCCCGAAGAGGAATCTCATGGAGAATTTACCCAAACATCAATTATAATGGCCAATGCTTTAACAATATGTCAATCACTCCAAGCCATCAACCTATGCACAAGCTCCAAAACTTATACAATCCACGAGTCCATACAGAAAACAAAAGCCAAGAACCAAAAATGCTAACCACATGATCTGTCCCAGAACAATAGGTTTGACGCTTACAACCTTGAAAATCATCACCAAGTTAATTGAAGTCAACCCTCTTTAAATATTGATCTCCAAAATCCTCCCAACTCTAGGAAGCAAAGATGAAATCAACATGGGATGGCCCCCACACACAAGGCCACCCATCCATCAAAGCAATAAAGAGCCCATCAATGATTAGATCCAAATGCCCTAATCCACAATGCCATCTAAAACACTCCAAGTGAAAATCCACCAATTATGGTTAAATCAAGATGGTTAAAGTTTCAAACTAGCAAGCACCAAATAAAGCCTCAACAAATATTGCTACCCTAAAGGAAACTCTTCATCTTCTAGAGAGTCTTCAACCAGCAATTCATACTCCTAGATGCAAAACAATTTTCCCCCAAGCATTGTGTGTGTGGCCTCACATTACCTTCTTGGCCAGCTAAAACAAATACAAGGAAGAATCAATGGTGAGAACCAAATGTCTCCACGTATGCCCTCGCATTACATCCCTCAACCAAAGATAGCTCGAGTCATCATTCCTTCCACTATTCTTGTGACAATTATAGCCAAATCTATGGTGATGATCATATCTTTGGGAACCAATACATGCTCCACTTTCTTAAATTGAGGCTAGAAATACCTCCTATGTCCTCCAAATGATGATTGGGTCTCACAATGACCCCCTTTCATGAATGAACCAAAACAACTACTCTTCTACTATCAGATGTTGGAATGGTAATGGCTCACTTTGGTCTTCCCCAGGTCTTACGAAAGATGCCCTTAGGGCTGCTGATATGCTTCTCATCACGGAGACACACGAGAGCCCAGTTTGACCTCTCCTCAGTATTGCGGGCTTCCTTTGGTTTTCTGCTTGCAGATAGGAGACTCGGGGGGTCGGGGGGTGTCAGGGGTTCTGGTGGGGTCACCTATCTTTATAGGGACTCCCTCCAGGATAGGATCTCGGTAGTTGGCACCGATGTGTCGGCCAGGTACATGTGGATTCGTATTAGAGCGGTCACTCGAGGTTCTCGAGATTTGTATATTGTTGTCTGTTACTTTCCTCCTACCTCCTCTCCGTACGCCATTCACAATGGCCCTCGTGGGGACCCCTTCTTTGACTTATATGACAGTATTAGTCAGTACTCTGTCACAGGGAAGGTTATTATCTTGGGTGATTTTAATGCCCGCACCAGACACTTACAAGTCCCTCTTCATGTCCGTTCTAAGGATACATTTTGCACACAAAGTATTGAATCAGAAGCAGTGGGTTTGCACAGGATTTATAATGATACAACCGGTCCTTTCACAGCCTATGGACGATTCCTTCTCCAGCTCGAGGAATCACAGGGGATGGTGATCCTTAACGGGATTGCACGCTTTCCGGATTCACGCTTCTTCACCTGCCGCCCCCATGGTGGTAGCACCAACGTTGTAGATTATATCCTTGCCAACCCGGATGTCTCTCTTCTTTTTTGTTCCTTCTCCGTTTCCCCCATTCCCATTGTCGACCACGTTGTCCTATCCTTTTGCCTCGACACCAACCCTCCTCCCACCACCACCCCTCCTCTTCGCTACCCCCCTCGTACTTCCTTTCAGTTTGATAAGGGGAGCTACGACACTTTCTCAGCTCACATCCGTGACCTTCTCCCCTCTGAGAATCACTTCTCCAACCTTGTGAGTGTGGAAGTTAAGTGCACCTGCCTATCCTCTGCTCTATAGAAAGCTGCTCTATTATCCTTTCCCAAGTCCATCACTTATCCCTCTGCCTTTTGGACTCCAAAATCTTGTCCTATGAACCAATGGTATGATTTAGAGTGCAAATCCCTTCACCGTCACCTCCGTCGTGTCTTTACCCATGCTCTTCCCTCCTTCCCCACTCTTAGGACTGCCTACCGGTGCCTCCTTCGCCATAAGAAGCGATCCTTCATTTCCCACCGCAGGCATACACTTTCTACCTCCCTCCGGTCTAATCCCCAGTCTTTCTGACGTACTATCTTTCCCGACCACCCCCCCTCCTCCATGGTGTCGATCCTACCTCCATATTCTCCCACACCTCTACCCTTTATGATATCCCGGGCCAGCAGTCTATCCAGATTGGAAATCCTCTTCCAAGTAATCTTTTCACATACAGGAATATCAAAGAGGCAATCAGGTCCTTGAACAGTGGCAAGGTGGCTGACGAAGAGGGCTTCCAGGTTAAATTCTTCAAGCAGGGTTCTGAGGTAGTTGGTGTTTATTTGACTGATCTCTACAACCAGGTGGTCCGCCGCGGTTTCCCACCTACTTGGTCTCATCATGTCATTCACCCGATCTACAAGGCGGGAACGCCTTCCGATTTGAATAGCTATAGGACTATTATGGTGGGCCACTCTTTCTCCAAACTCTATGCCACGGTCCTCCACAAGTTGTTGTCTGATGATTTGGAGCAAAGACAACTCAGAGCTAGAGGTCAGGCTGGTTTTCGACCTGGGTATCACACTATTGACCACATCTTCACCCTTCGGGCTATTATTGAGGAGGCCTGCCACCGCTCTTCGAAGGTCTACTGCTGCTTTGTGGACTTTCGGAAAGCCTTTGACTCAGTTCCTCGCATGGCTCTCTTCCAGAGGCTTAAGGACATCGGTATTTCTAAGATTCTTATTGTTGCCATCATGCGTCTCTATGAGTCTGTCCTTGGTCGCCTCCGTACTGCTCTCAGGATATCGGACTTAATCAAGAGTACCATTGGGGTTAAACAGGGTTGCCCCCTGTCCCCTACTCTCTTCGATATCTACATTGATGGATTAGAATCTTTTTTTCAGGATCATATTCAGGAAGGGGATGGGTGCCTTCTTCACCATGTTTTGATTTCTATTCTCCTATTCGTTGATGATATTGTTTTACTTGCCTCTTCTCCTGAGGGGCTTCAGAGACAACTTGACGCACTTGCTCTATTTTGAGATCTTCGGCATTTGACGGTCAATCTTGGTAAGACCAAGGTCATGGTCTTCAATGGGTTGAAGACCTCTCACCTCCATTTCTTTTTCAGGGGGCAGGAGGTTGAAATCACCAACACATACTTATTTGGGTGTCCAGTTCTCAGGGCCTGGATTTAGTATGAGGCATGCCCTTCAGCCGCATGTGAACAAAGGTTATGGGTCTCTTGCCATTCTTGAGCGATAATGTTTCCAGCACCACTTTCAAGACATTTCCTCTAAGATGTCTCTCATGGTCTCTCTCATTTGACCCACTATTCTCTATGGGTCTGTTGTTTGGGGGCCCTCCCTTTTAGCTACAGATTGGGCGTCAGTTGAGAGAGTGCAGACTCTCCTCCTTCGTCGTTTCATCAGATGCAAGTAGACGGTTCCTCAGTTGATTATTCTAGCTGAATTCGGCACCAGACCTTTCCATCTGGAGACCGTTTTTGACATTTCGAACTTCATCCACCGCGTCAAAAGGTTTGGGAATTTCTTCGATGAGCGGAATAGGTACCCGTATCTCTCTTATTGTTCCTTTATGAGTATTGCTCAGGATAGGGGACGTTGTTGGTTCTTCGATACTTTGGCTTTGTTGGGTTCTGTTGGTATTCAGATGGATCATCTTCCCCCCTTTCATTATTCCCTGAATGCTCCCAATCACCTTCTACCCACCAAGCAGGTGTTGAATATGTCCATCAGAGAGGATATTTACAGGTGCTTTATTCAGACTACTTGGGTGAACCCCCATGGCGCCTTGCGTCCTAAGATAGCCTTTTATGCAAAGCATTTTCTTGAGATCGGCGACGGACTCATCATCCGCCCCCAGTATACCTTTCGCCATTGGATGCATGCCCTCCACATACCCATGGGTCAACTTCGGGTGGGCTCCCATAGATTGCGTTGTGAGACGGATCATCATATTGACCACGGTGACAGACTTTGCAGGCTCTGTAGCCTCCAGGAGGTTGATACTGAGGACCATTTCATCTTCCGCTGCCCCATATACTATGAGATCGACGATTTCATTGCCTATTCAGAGGGGTTCAGACCCTCCTGGTTTTCTTCAGATATATTAACCAGCGGTGCCTTGCCCTCTATATCCGTGAGTCTCTTGAGCTCCGGGACCAAATTCTTCACCCACCTCCGAGAGTCATTTCCACGAGACGGATTACATCTTTCTTTCCAGTTCTACCCGCAGTGGGTGGCACCAAACGGCAAAGCCACTCTGATCCTATTACAAGGCATAGATCAGTTTGTTCCCGGTTAGACCTTCACAGCTCCCCTACTGACCACCAGCCGGCTCGGCAGCATACACGTCTCAGAGGGCAATCCAGATCTACTCGCCTCCTTGGCGGTCATTCTAATCTTAGATCTTTGCAAGGGAGGGGGCCCTCGCCCCCCTCTTCGAGGAGTCATTCCATCAGTAGCTACTTCTTATCAGCTTTGAATGTTAGGAGGGATGGGACTACCATTTCTGAGTAGACAGCTCCTTATCAGCCCCCTCCTTCATTCTCTTATCCGCTTTCCTTCCCCCCTCTGTCTCATTATCCCCGTCTGTGGGGGTTTGTTTTCTTGGGGTTTTTTCTTGTTCTTCTCTTATTCTTTCTTTTGTTCTCAAGAACTCGTTTTGAGTCTTCCCCACTTGCACTTTGTATATTGTTTGCACTGCAATCCCATTGACCTACTTCTGTGGTCATTTGTTGGACATTAATATATTTATCTTATCTTATCTTCTACAACATAATAAGTTGTGCAACATTGAGTGATTTGAAACTCTAGAATTAGCGTATAAAGGGGGGCATCTACAAGACAGTCAAATTTTGATAAAAAAAACCATTCAAATTTGACTTTCATGTCCAACACTAATATGGAATTCAACATTTAGCTAATTTTTTAATTTAATTATAGTCGTCGACCTCTTCAGCACTATCAAATGGTTCTTCAATAACCTTTTCATCGTGACCTCTTATGTGTTATCGACTATAGAACCTTGAACAAAATTATGGTGATGAACCCCTATCCTCTTCCAAGGATACTTGTCGGACCACCTTCACGGTGCCAAACGCTTTACGAAGATAAAACTCAAGTCAAAATACAATCATATTCCTATTGAAACTAAATGTCTAGAATACAACAATCAAGACAAGGAAGGTTTGTTTAAATGATTGGTTATGCATTTTTTCTTGACCAATGACTCCACAACATTCATCCTTTGGCCATTTACAACTTCATGTGTTGTTTGTGTAGACGACATACTCATCTTCTGTAGAATATGGAACGAAAATTTGTATCACAATCAACATGGTCTCCACACTTTGCAGCAACAAAATTGTCAGCAAATCTAGATAAATATCTTTTCCCATGAACGCGATACACTACCTTGCGTGTCGACATACATGGAGTACATGTAGACTCATCCCAAATCCACATCATTCAAGAATAACTTACATCATAGACCTTCTTATAACTTTGGAGTTTCTTCGGGATGGCAAATTTCAATTAGTCAATCACTTGGCCCTTGAAGCAAGTCACCAAGGGTCACATGAAGGCAACCTTCAACTAGTCAACCTTACAACGTAAGTATTTGAAGATAGACATAGATGCATTTAAATATGCACTTGGAGCAATTCTCACCCAATTTGGTCCCCCATATATTTACTATAGTAAAACAATCATTATGCATGTAAAAAAATAATCGTGGTTGACCGAAAATTTTATGTCATTGTCCATGCATGTGAGCATTGAAGGCATGACATATTGGAAAAGGAGACTATCATTCAATACTGATCATAAGCCATTGCATTTCTTGCGAATGGTAAATAAGTTGCAACAAGAGAAACATCAAAAATGGTCTTCATATCTTCAACAGTACCACTTGAACATCAGACATAAGAAAGGGAGTGCCAAACCAATGGTAGATTGTTTGAGTTGACCATAAGAATGTGGAAGCCCTGCTCTCTATGCCAACAATAGGTCATGAGAGCACCATCAAAATGGTCTTCATATCTTCAACAGTTCCACTTGAGCATCAGGTATAAAAAAGGGAGTGCCAATCCAATAATAGATTGTTTGAGATCTAGACATGGCCAAAATTGTACCAAAGAGATTCATACTTTGCAGAAATTTATCAAGTATTGCATTTGTAGTAAATCAATACCAGATTACTCCTTGAAGGATCGACTCTTTTATCATTCAGGACACTTGTGAGTATCACATGAAGAAGAGCATCATATGGGAGGCTCATTTTAGCAAGGTTGCAAGCCACTTTGGAATTGAAAATACACTTGCAATATTGAACAATTGGCCACATCTTAAGTCAGCTGATGCAAAATGCATCAGATCATGTACCACATACGCTATAGCCAAACCAGCCAGCAATAAACAAGCAACGTATACTCCTTTTCTGTTGCCGAACAGAACTTGGAAATTTAATTCCATGGTTTTCCTCCTAGGTTTACCATAGGTTTACCTATTACAAAGCATGGTAGTGACTGTGTTTATGTAGTGGTGGATAGATTTTCAAACATGCTAATTATTGCACCATATAAAAAAACTCATCTAAGGAAACAACTTAACTATTCTTTCAGATTGTATGGATTCACTTTTGATTATCTTCCATCATCATATCAGATAGAGATACTATGTTGTTGAGCTATTTCTGGAAACAATTCTAGTCAATGATGGACAAACAGCTAAGTCAACCACATTACATCCTCACATTGATCGACAAACCGAAATGGTGAATAAGATGGTTGTGCATCTTCTCAGCATTTACAATTCCAAGAAGCATCACACTTGTGATGAAAATGTACCTTTCATTCTACATATCTACAACAAATTTCTTCATAGCTCTACCAAACACAACGCTTTTCAGGTCTGTTTAAAATTTCCAACCATTGGCACCCATTCATGTATCTTATCCTATGCTGCCATCTACAACAACATCCTCAACTCCAAAGAAAGTTGACAAAGAAGCCATGTTCATTGAGCACATCCGACAACTACAGCCCAATCTTGCATAGGACCAATGATAAGTACAAGTGGCACCATGATCAGTATCGAGTGCAACGCCAATTCAAGGTTGGTCATAGAGTATGGCTTCACTTAAAGGAGTGACTAGACCCCACCAAAAGATCAGTTATCTTCAGTGTGGCCCATGTACCATCATTAATAAGATTGGAGATAATATCTTGTGAGCTCAATTTTCCAATGTATCTTGGTTTGCATCCATTTTTCAATGGAGTCTCTTGTGCATTCATTTCCACCTTTGTTGACCACACTAGATTTAGAAGAAATCCAAATATATAAAATCAATCATGATTATAGTATGCCGGTAGAAGCGGATCAAGGTTAAACACACAAAGAGTCAGTAATTCATATCTAATGGATTGTTATGATGGATCAAGTTCTTCATCAAGGGAAATGGTACACCGAAGGCTCGAGTTCTTGAACACTTTCCACGTCTACTCTCTCAACTTTCTGCAATAAGGACCATTGCTTATCAAGAAGGGGCAACATATCTAGAAGGATCTACAACTTTGATCATCTAGTGGTATTATAGGATGCTTCGCACCACATCTTATCTTCACCACTAGCTTCACCATAATACCAAGTACATGTGGTTGTACCACAAAATCTTGAACATCATATCCTATGCAGCACAACTCTCAAAGGATTAGACATGTTCAACAAAAACCAACAACAGAGAATATGAACAATATGTAGAGCATTTGGTTGTGTTTCTTCTAAATGCCAAGCCATCCCTTTGTATTCTTCATTTGTTTATAAATGTATCATGGCTATTCATCGAATAGTTGTTCAGATAGGAGAGTCTTGTGGTTGATACATCGATTTTTCGGATCATCATATACAACATGCATAGTATAATTTGTGATAGAGTGCTAGCTTTTTGTTCTAATGTTTTTGTACTCTCTTTAATTCAGCACTCGAAGTACTGTTGTTGTTTCACTCTATCATCCATAAATTGTTTCCATACATAGCACATTAAATCCATTTAGTGTGTTCTTCCCCGAGTCACCCCTAAGGCCGAAAGCACCAAGAGGTCAGATGTATCAACCAAAGATAAACTCATTGGAGGTTGAAAGTGTTTGATTTGTGAATTGCGTTCACTATCAACACAACATGAGATTGATTCAAAACTGTGGGACTTACACACTGAAGCAAACCTCCAAAGAGAGTTCGTTCTCATCTACTTCTACTCCAACACTACCACTAATCAACCTAATCTAAAATTGCAAGGGAAAAGGGTAGACGAAAATAACATAAAAGGGAAAAGCAATGCACCAGGAGAAAAAAAGGAATCTTCCTTCCGCTCTGTGTTTGAGGATAACACAATATATTAGACAAATGCAAGTACAATCCACATACACATTCATCACAGCCAAACATTAGGTAAAACAATCTGCAAGAGATAAGGAGACAAATGAAGATAGTAGGGCAGATATAAGCCACACCAACTCGACTATTGCTCAAATTCACACAACTGTATTAAACTGCAAAAGCGACCCTAGATTCACTACATTCATCAATATAGAGGCTAACACATCACGCAGATAAAGTGAGAACTCAAGCAAATTCCAGAGAAGAAAGGAAGAAGCAGCCAAAGGACTCTGCGACCAAAAGTTCCAAGGTCAAAAGAGCCTCTAGGACATTACAGACTTTTTCCTTTTATAAAATAAAATGGAGGGAAAGAGAATATTGCAAAAAGTCAGAGGGCAGGGTGAAGTAACAATGGCAAATCGTCTTTCAATGCAGGAAAACTAGGTTTCTGGGGCGTGCAGTGCATCTGAAGGGGACAAAGAGTCGTTTAATACGACTATCAACTGGAATTGTCCTGTGTCTTGAAAGTCTACTTTGTCACCCCACTTGCATGTGATTAGGTTGAATGCATGGCCATGTGATGAGCTTTGTGGCAGTCGCTGTAAGTGACAGGAACATGAAGAGGTCTCAATGCTCCTTCTCCCTCAAGATGTTGGCTTCACTTATGAAGCACGCCCCTCCTTCATTTGTGTTTTTTTCAGAGGGTGTACCTTCTAGCTCTTGGTGCATAGAAGTTATTCCTCATGCTCTACAATGAGCATGACTAGTGGCAACTCTGGTTCGGGCTTTGAGATAGCTTGATGTCTGATTGGAGACCCGCCTCTCAAAGCAAAGATACCACATCCACTAGAAAGACCATCCTCGTGTCCGGCTCCATAGAAAGGGCACACAAAAAATGTCCTCTTCTCAGGCTCGGGATTTGATGATTCTGCAATGATATCCTTCCATGCAAGCTCTTCAAGTGGAGACAAGGTCTCTTCATCGTACTTGTCGCCAATGGAAAGCACAAGGCCATCAATGTCTCACGCCTCAATGAGCTCATCCCTACTGCAGCATGGAATGGTGGGCTCTTCAATAACACGTGTGCAATCCTCTCCAATATCCTACGGCTTTGTTTGATCATCCTTGGCAACAAGGTATCTTTGGCTAGGTGGAAACAAGACTTCATCATCGCTATCAAAGTTATTCCACTCTGATATAGTTATTTCTTGCTCTTATGTGATGAAGCTTGTGTCGACGGGAAACGGAGCACTAGCAAGTACTTTGTTCCATCTTAGCTCTCCATGAAGGGCCCAGGAAAACTAGGTTTCTGGGGTGTGCAATGCATCTGAAGGGGACAAAGAGTCGTTTAATACGACTATCAACTGGAATTGTCCTGTGTCTTGAAAGTCTACTTTGTCACCCCACTTGCATGTGATTAGGTTGAATGCATGGCCATGTGATGAGCTTCGTGGCAGTCGCTGTAAGTGACAGGAACATGAAGAGGTCTCAATGCTCCTTCTCCCTCAAGATGTTGGCTTCACTTATGAAGCACGCCCCTCCTTCATTTGTGTTTTTTTTCAGAGGGTGTACCTTCTAGCTCTTGGTACATAGAAGTTATTCCTCATTCTCTACAATGAGCATGACTAGTGGCAACTCTAGTTCGGGCTTTGAGATAGCTTGATGTCTGATTGGAGACCCGCCTCTCAAAGCAAAGATACCACATCCACTAGAAAGACCATCCTCGTGTCTGGCTCCATAGAAAGGGCACACAAAAAATGTCCTCTTCTCGGGCTCGGGATTTGATGATTCTGCAATGATATCCTTCCATGCAAGCTCTTCAAGTGGAGACAAGGTCTCTTCATCGTACTTGTCGCCAATGGAAAGCACAAGGCCATCAATGTCTCGTGCCTCAATGAACTCATCCCTATTGCAGCATGGAATGGTGGGCTCTTCAACAACACGTGTGCAATCCTCTCCAATATCCTACGGCTTTGTTTGATCATCCTTGGCAACAAGGTATCTTTGGCTAGGTGGAAACAAGACTTCATCATCGCTATCAAAGTTATTCCACTCTGATATAGTTATTTCTTGCTCTTATGTGATGAAGCTTGTGTCGCCGGGAAACGGAGTACTAGCAAGTACTTTGTTCCATCTTAGCTCTCCATAAAGGGCCTATTTGACCTTTATCTCCTTAATTTGCCTCTCCAACCGTTGCAGTTGATCTTCAAAAAAACGTTCCCTCCTCTGCGACTCAAGGTCAACTAAGAAGTTGTTCTTGATGGCGGCTTGCTCATGGAAATTCCCGAAGTTGGTAGGATGTTCAGTTGTATTGGCTCGTCACAAAGCATTGGCAAGGATCCTAACATTGATTTTTGTCATTTCAGCTCTTTAAGGAAGGATTGGTTCAATGCAAGGTTCGGTGCAGGAGATTTATTTCGTTGTTGCAAATGAAGAGGGCTAGGAGAGCTCCAATGAACACACGAGAGATCTCTAGTGAGGGATGGCTTGGATTCAATGGGGACGCCAAAACTCCAATGAGCAAATGTAAGAGCTCTTGGAAGAGCCATGGAGGGGTGGTAAACATTGAAACAGTAGAGTCACTAAGTTTTAGATTGTGCTTTAGATAGCAGGTCAAGATTCTCACCAAAATCTTGATTGGAAGTTCACAAGCAAGGGCTTTCTATAAGATTTTATGCAAGACAAAGCCTTTGAGTCCCACAAAGTGTGCCAAAGTTGTTGGCGGTAGAAAGCGTATGATTTGTGAACTATGCTCAATATCAACACAACATGGGATTGCTTCACAAGTGTGGGACTTGCACGGTGAAGCAAAGCCCCAACAAGAGTTAGTTCTCATATACTTCTACTCCTAACGCTATTGTTAATCTACCTAACCTAACACTGCAGGGGAAAACGGAAGAGAAAAATAACATAAAAAGGAAAGGTGATGTGCCAAGAGAGAAATGGGGATCTTCCTTCTTTGTGTTGGAGGATAACACAATACATTAGACAAAAAAATATAATCCACACACATGCATTTATCACAATTTAAACAATAGGCGAGACAATTTGTAAGAGATAAAAGATACAAAAGACAAGACTAGAGCAGATATAAGCCACAATAACTCAATTATTTGCTCAAATTCACAAGACTGTATTAAACTGCAAAAGAGACCTTCGATGCATTGCAATTGCCAACATAGAGGATAAGACATCACACAAAGAAAGTGAGAACTCAAGCGAATTCTAGAGAAGAAAGAAGTGACCAAAAGTTCCAAAGGTCAAAAAGCCTCTAAGACAAAACAGACTTTGTTCTTTTATAGAAGAAAATGGAGGGAAAGAGAAGATTGCAAGAAGTTGGGGAGTTGACATGAAGGAAGAATGGCATATCGTCCTTCAATGCAAAAAATAATGGATTTTGGAATGTCCAGTGCATTTGAAGGGGAAAAACAACTGTCTGAAGCAGCAATCAACTAGAATTGTCCATGTCTTGGAAGTCTACTTTGTCACCCCACTTGCATGTAATTAGGTTGAGAATTCAATTCTGCATCTAACTCAAACAACGTGGCAAAATTCTAAGATCATCAAGGGTTTTTGCGACGCAAGGAATAGCTCAAGACATTCATACGAGTTAATAGTGACCAACAATATTGATCCATGCGGCATCATACACGCGAGATATTTTGAAATTCGAGCTCTTGTTCAAATGTGTTGGGTAAGTGTTAAAAGCACTCTTTTACATAGTTTTCCTTTCCAAATAACTAGGTACCTCTGTAACTTTGCGCACCTTTTTCTACCACTTCCAACCATTTAGTGGCCCTTGATCCATTCTCCTTTAAGCTCTATTCTTTCAAATTTTCACCTTTCTCCTCCTATTTCTCTCTCCTATGGGGTTTGACCCACCATAGCCTGACCTCCTCCTCCAAAAGCCTTGGTGACTGTGTCCCTCACTTGTCTGACTTGTAGTTGGGTCTCTCAACTTGTTTTCTCCTTCATTTACCTACTAGTCCTTTTTCACCATGCTAGTTGTGATCTCCTTCATTATTTAAGTTATAATATGTGTCGTTACTTTCTCTTCTACACGTTCAGGCTTTGTTGTCACCACTTCATTTACAAAAGCTCTATAAAGATTTTCTAACTCTTTCTCTAGTTCACATTTGATGAGCTTGACCAGCTTATTTCTCTTTTCCACAACTAACTCCTTGTGCCACATAGACATGGCTTTCAATCTAGTCTCTTGTTTCACTAAGAGCTCATCATGTGACCCATCTAATTCAAATTTCAGCCTTGTGTACCTCAGTTTCAGTACTTGCAAAAACACAAATTAAATTTAAAACATGAGACTCAAGAGACCCTCTTGGTGTCTTCTTCACGTCATCTCTTCCTCTTATCTTTTCTTCTCCTTTCACTTCTATGCATTTAATGAGACCCTTCTCTTCTACAGTTCCCTCAACGATTGAGTTAAGTTCACAAGCTTGCACTTTTTTCCTCCTGCTCTCTTCACATACACTTGTTGATATAAGAATCAGTGGGTCCTCCCCTTTACTTCCTTCTTCACTTCTCTCCTCCTCTCCTTGACATTTATCAAGTCTTTGTTGCTCAGATTGCAACTCTTCCATTTCCCTTGAAGGAAATTCTTTTATTGAAATTTCAGCTGAAATATTCTATTTGGAGCATTTCTTCATATTAAGCACCCTTGGGATGCCTCCATGTTCATGCCCTTCATATTAGGCTTGTCTCTTACTTCAAAGGGCTTTGCTTTGTTGACTACACCTCCCTTCATCATCTAAAGATCATTCTTGGCCTTAATCCAATTGACTCTTACAGTATCTAGTAATCTACATTTTCTTCTTGGGGCTCCTTTGCAAGCATACCATTTGGCTCAAGCCTCTCCTTATTTTCATATTTGGTGTTGCCTACAGCTTGGTCTTCTTGCTCCTGACACTTCAGTGTCTCTTTCTTCTCAGCTTCTTGCTCGCATGGGGCTCTCAAAATTGTGCAGCAGCCTCTAAACAGGCATTCATTTCTTCTCCTTTTATAGTTTCCAGGGCGAATGCAAACAAGGCCTCCAACTCATCCAATTCGGTCTGAGATCAATCCTCTTCCTTCTTTGAATCCCCTTCCACAAATCCTATCATGGCACCTCTTGTAGTTGTCATCTTCTATTCACCCTTCTCGTGCACATTCTCCATGAGAATTGCATCTATCTCATTCTTCTCCAAGGATTGTTTCCTGCACTAAGCAAAACCATGTTATTTTGGCATTTCCCCTCACCATTTTCTTCTCTCAAAGAACTCAATTCTCCTATCTTGCCGTCCTTTCTCAAGGCTGAAACAACATTCCTCTGTCCATCATAGATAACTTTGTTATCAAATTGCCAAGGTCTCCCTAACACCAAATGGCATGCATCCATGGTTAATACATTACATAACACCATGCCTTCATACCTTCTAATCTTCATGACAACCTCAAATTGCTCCCAAACATTGATATCACAATTACCCACGACACCTTATATGGTTGGGGGTGTGGTTTACACCTCTGTTTCTACTTGTTTACAGCATCTCTAGACACTCAATCTTTTGTATAACCACAATCGATGATCACATTAAGACTCTTACTGTGTACCTTGCATCTGGTTTTGAAGATGCACCTTTTCTGCCAAGGCTCTTCTTGCTTCTTTGTTGTCTTTGTGCTCTTCATCTTGGTTATCGAGTTCATTCTTGGCCTCTTGACTATACTTGAGATTGCTGAATGTACTTTTCCATCCTCTTCATAATCTTCCATAACTGATTTATAGCGTGCATATGTTGTTGCTTGACTCCTCTTACTACTTGTGCTTGTCCTTTCTTGAGCACACTCAAAAGGGTCTATGCCCATATGCTCCACACTTAAAACATTCGCCATCATAGGTGTAACCGTTGCTTACTTTTTCAGGCATTCCTTGATCTTCATATGAAGTGTTGGTCTCCCCATAAGCTTCCTCATCCAATTCTTCTCCTACAGACTCCCATGAGGTACTTACATCCTCATACTCCTCTTCGCCATTACGCAAGAAAACTCTCCCTTATATGTTGCTGTCACTACTCTCGCTACTAGTGGTCTTCACATTCTTGGACTGCCTTCTTCCCAATTTCTCTTCTGCCTTTAAGGTATACTGGTACACCTCTTCAATGGTGTGCAATTTAACCATAGACAATTCATCTTGAATGCTGAGGTTGATCCCATTAAGGTATCTAGAGACCTTCTCCTTGTTTAAATCAGCATGTGCGGACCCGATTGTTAGCACATAGAACTCTTTTCTATATTCTTTAACTGATTTCTCCTTCTGCCTTAAATTTTGTAGCTTCTTTAACAAAGTTAATTCATAATCTAAAAGGTAAAAATCACCGTTAAGCTTGGTAAGCATTATATTACATTTGCTAATTTTTACCTTTCCTCTTCTTCACCTCAACCAAGCAGCAATACAGAGTACGCGGCAGACCTAGCATTTGACACCCGCTGAGCCTAAATCTGAGACAAACTTAACTAATTATTTTTTTATAATGCAAGGCCATATGGCAACTACAAAGTCACAATAAAATTTACACAAACTATTTCATCTAATTGTGACTCTACAGCTACTTTCTGAGCTCTCTCCTACACTTTCTGCTTCTTCCTTGCACTCTCTATACTTTTTTCTTGAGCTTTTAACACTTTTGTGCCCCTTCTTGACTTGGCGCTCCCTTACCTCCACACCTCTAATTTATCTGGGTCTCTCCAATCCTTTGTGTGCTCACCAAGCCATCTAGAAGGTCCCATATAGTTCCCTCTAGTTTGGTGTGGCTCAAGGATCTGCAAAAAGTTGTGCTCTATTTTCTTTGAGCTCCGCGTGTCCCGTGCATTTTGGCACCCATTTGAATCACTGAGAATTGTTTAAATGGCTTCCCGGGTCTTCAAATGGTTACTACGACATGAGTGTCAAATGACTCTGAGTTCACCACCATTGAAAAGCTCTTGAAGATAGCTTTCCAAAGAGTCCGATTTTGTGCCCTCTTGTAAAAAAAGTGTCCCTTTGAAATTTCTGTGTCACTGACATTACTGAGAACACTTAGGTTTGGAACCTACTAACTGACTGTGACAAGTGTCACAATCACGGGGTGCTCACGTTCACGGGCTCAGTGGTATCTTTGTGGCATTTGCACACTACGTACGAGACACAAACTCGTGACTTTATCTCCCGTGGTTTAATGAGCTCGTGTCTGCCTTTGAGTTGGGCATTGTGTCTAAGAAGGATTGGGCCTCTCATTCAATATATGGACTGCACCATGTGTCCCCTTTGCATCAACTCAAGCACTTTAGTCTCCGTGAACTCTGTTGCGCTATGAATGTGACACTTGTCACACTCACATCAACTCAAGTCCTCGTGCTTTATTAGACTCCATGGGCTCAAGTATTAATTGGGCTCCCTTAGACACCTCATCCCTTAGATAATAAAGTGACCCCATGATCCTTAGAAATAAAGTGACCCCGATCCTTAGATATAAAGTGACCCCAAGACTTGAGAAATATTTGGGCACCATGAACTTTGATATATAAAGTATCCCCGTGCCCTTAATTTATAACGTGATGGAGAATTAGGTAAATCTTTTAAGAGCTTTGCTAAACATTTGGACTTAAGGGCTCGCCTTTAAACATCTAACGAATAGCTTGGGGCCTTGTTGTGTGTTTAAAGAGCTCCCAAGTGACCGCCCTTAAACCTGCAACCACTGTGACTCCGCAAAATAAAATTGTTTTTGATGCAAGATTGCCCTTATGTCTCAGATGCTCCTGTATCACATTCTTCCACTAATAGATCTTTTGAAACATGTATTCGTTACTAACGTTGTATTCGTTACATAAGGCAAATACACCTCCACATGCAAGAGAAGTTGAAGGAGTCTTAAGCTAAGTATAAGCCAAGGCATGATCAATACAGAGTTGAGCACATTTCCTAAGTTGGGGACAAGGTGTGGCTTTACTTGAGCAAAAGAAGACATCAAGGCAAAGCTATGAAGCTACGACTTCAGTATAGCCCATTTGATATTTTTGAACAAGTGATCACTTATGCATTCAAATTAAACTGCCTCGATACATGAAGCTATATTCAGTTGTGAAAGTTGAGAACTTAATGGATTTCTCCATCTTTATGGCAAATTAACTTGACTCGAGCACAAGTTCAATTCATCCAAAATCTTTTGTGAAGTAGAATCCTCTCTACGAGTTCGACACCAGATACCCTAGGATGGGAAACAGAGCAGGATGGAAAGTATTCAGTAGCTGAGGGCAACAAAGTTTTGGTGGCCCCCCAGCCACATCCATGGAAGGATATCTTTGTCGACCTTTGGCAACCTGCTCTATGGCCTAAGGTCAAATTCTTTGTTTGGTTGTTAATCTATCATAGGGTTCTTACAGGAGAGAATTTAATGAAAAGAGGAATGGTTGGACCCTTTTGGTGTCCTTTATGCATAGATGCAAAAGAGAACCTGACTCATCTCTTTTTTCAATGCCCCTTCACTACGGCCCTTTGGTGTACACTAGCTGATTGGCTTTCTGTTACATGGCATTCTACCATGAATCTAGTGGATATTATTAGAGGTTGGAAACATTCAGTTAGGGATACCTAAGACTTTACCAAAGCAATTTGGCTTGTTGTATCTCTTTTTCTGTGGAATGTTTGGAAGGAAAGAAATAGACACATTTTCAAGTCAGAAAGTAGAGACGGGTGGTATGTTATGGACCTGACTAGAAGTACTATCGCAAAAACTATAGTGCACAATCTGAAAATTCCTTCCCCACCGCCCGCGAAGTGGCAAGTTCTATTACAAAAAATAAATATGGGTAATAGGCAATTGTAGATGAAGCAATCTACTAAACAGATGGCACCTTCTAATCTAAGAATATAGATGTCTCCCCCATTCAGATTTGTCAAATTAAACATTGATGGAGCAATTAGAGGCAATCCGAGTCCAGCCAATATGGGAGGGATAGCTCATGACTCTTTGGGAACTCCTCTCTTCTTCTTCACTTATCAATTGGGACACTATACCAACAATGTGGCTGAAATCATGGCTATCCAACATGCTCTTATGGAGGCAACTAAACTAGGATGTCCGAGTATCATTGTGGAATCGGACTCCAAGGTTATTGTTAACCTTCTACAGGCCCCTGAGTAGTATCTGTCTAATAATTGGCTTATTGCCAGAATATCGAAGTCATTGCTAGACATTTTCAAACAATTACATATTCCCATGTGCCTAGGGGTCAGAAAGAGATGGCAGACGCTCTGGCCAATTAAGCTTTAGATAATTCTAATCTGATTAACTTTGGTCCTCTACCTTTGACCTAGTCCTTGGAGAAACGGCAACAGATTGAACGAATTCTCTCTTTGAAGTTACAGGATGGATAAATCACAAATATGCTATCTCTTCTCTTATTTGTTCTTGGAATCCTAAGGATATCTCCTCGAGTATGAGCATAACTGTTTGGCATTGTAATTTGTACTTTATACTTTTATTAATATAAATATGGTAGTTTTTTTAATTAAAAAAATATATTTAGTTGTGAATGTTGAGAACTTATGTCTCTTTGAGCCTTCTTTGTTAAATGATGTAGAAGGTCTATCATTGTCTTCCAATGAAGATTTTAGACCTAATGTTCAATAAGTTAGACAAGGATGTTGTTTTGTAGAAGCATGTGAGGATATTAAGGAGAGGAAAGCATAAATGTTGGCAAGTAGGGTTAAAAGGACACTTGTCAAACAAAGCCAAGTGGTATTCCAAAGAGAAAGTGGGGCAATTATTCTTATCTTTGACTCCTTCAGCTTTTGGGGAGCAAAAGCCTTCTAACTGGGAAGGCGTCATCCGAATTGGATCATATGAACATTTTGTAATTCAGTTCAAGTGATGTAACTTACTAAACTTAGTAATTTGTATGATAACGGAGTTAAAGACACTCACACTAGCTCACAAGACACATATCAGCAAGTACATAGTTGTAGGTCAACATAGATAGAAAGTAGCAAATGCAGATAGACTTGATGGTGATTCAGGCACCTTGGGCCCACAATGTAGAGAAACCCAGTCACACATGATGAGTACAGTGAAGCCGAACTCACCAAACATGTTTAAACAGTCAAACACATCATGTAGAGAAAAAGGTGATGCTGGTGGCTTTGCATCCATCCAAATCTATCCCACACAAGACAAAACAGTAGGCTCATATGGTTCCAAAGAAGTTCAAGCATTTGGAATTCCCTTTTGCGGAGGCCCTTCATCGTTTGGGATATTTGTTCGGTCCAATTCCTGATATTTTGTATAAATAAACCCCTTGAGGGTGATATAAACCATTCTATTTCTGAAATTTGGAGTTGTGGGATGGATGTGCGGCTGCGTAGGGTAGCAGAGTGAGCTGTAGAAACAAGTTCTGGAGCAAAGAAAGAATAGAAGAGCACTGTAACAATGT
Organism: Taxus chinensis; assembly: GCA_019776745.2. NCBI lineage: Eukaryota > Viridiplantae > Streptophyta > Pinopsida > Cupressales > Taxaceae > Taxus > Taxus chinensis. The sequence goes on from CM034149.1 coordinate 170,969,230, forward strand.
CATCAGAGTCCCACAATATTCTTGTAAGATTGGATTTCTCCAGGGTAATCTCTTGTGTTGAATCTTATGTGTTTTCAGTTATTGTTTTTCTTTCAAGTCGTGTTATACAAAATACTACAGAAATTCAGCATGTAAACATCACAATTCCCAGGCTTAAATTTGCTTTGTTAAGCATAGTACTTAAGAGGATAGCGAGCATAATTCAATTTGTCAAATTTGTACGTGTTTAAGATTTGTGTGGGCGAGTTAGTTTGAAATATTTAAGTCAACTATGGATCACTATCATTGAAGAATGCAAAGAGACCACCCACACAAACCATGTCTAAAGCCAAATGATTCTTTTTCAAACTATCTTCGATCAATTTTGCATAGCAACTCCCCTTTTTGAGAAGCTTTTGGTCCCACAAAAGCTGAATTATAGAGGAGACCAAGGTATTGGCCTTTGATAATAGCATCCATGAATTCTTCCTCTTCCCTTTTTGAACATGAGCTAATTGACATTGGCTTGCAATTATCACTTTCTTCCTCTCTTTCACAACAAATTGAGAAGTTTAATTCCTTCACTTTTGTGCATCGACAACAAATACTTGCCTATCCTAGGTCATATAATTAATCATAATGTTTCTTCTTCCTTGTGAAGAAGGCATCTCTCCTCTAGATAAGAAGATTTCCAAACACATCATCACGTGTCCCATGGTGCAGCATCACACTCAATCTCATCAATGTACTCAACCGAAATGGAAAACTTCATTTTACAATGCCTAGGGACTTGCATATTTGCACCCTTATCCAACCAACCCAATGCATGTGTGAGCATGAATGCATTTGTTTTCAATCCAAGTCTATGCAACATTCTTTGACAACCACGTTACATTGTAAACCAAAATAAAAAAGTACATTTACGTTAGTTTCTTCACTTAGATTTTGATGTTTGGGGAGGCTCCTACTATCCACTTCCATCTTTGTTGCTTCATATGTTATTTCTATACCCTTTATCGATAAGCACACCAAATTTTCATCGAGATCATAAGTATACTGCAGCTCCTTGTCCTTTGTTTGCTCCTCCTTTCGTAAGTGTCATTTTGGCCGCAATTTTAAATGCAACTTCCAGCACTTCTCATATAATTGACCATCCACATCACAATGTGTACAGTGCTTATTTTTGTTAAGGCCGATCTTGTCTTTTCTTGAAGAAGCTTCCTCTTGAGCCTTTAAGCCCTCCTACTAACTTTGCTACACCCCCTGCATACACCTTATTTTTCACTCTTACTACTTATTTCTCTTTGCAAGATGTTGGTGCAATAATCTCCCTAAGTGAATGCCTTAATGGGCATACTAGGAGCGGAGCTGGGCTGGTTGGCAGTACCTTGTGAGAGAGTCACGTGCGGCATTACCCTAGCTTGCCCTAGCATGCCTCCTTATTACCTTTCTACTACCTTCCTTATTATCTCTTTATGACCACTGGATATCCTCGGTATTATCACCTTCACATCTACCTATAGAAGCTTCAAATCCACTACAAATCACCCACATACCTACACCAGGTGTTTGCTCTACTTCCATTCTCTCTTCTCATTATCTTTATATTGGATTATTTGTAGTCGACGACATCAACCATGGTCGATGTCATCAGCTAAAACAGATAGTGACTTCATGTTATGCTCCCTTATTTATAGGCGTCTTTGTTGTCATTTCTTGATATCATCACATAGTCCACTTTGTTTCGCTCACAAATATACCCTTAAAGGTTTAAGAGGTTTAGGGTTTAGTGAAGCTTATACTTGGAAGTCTACTTTTGAGCGTAGGAATACCAGGAGTAACAAGAATTGGAGTTGTACCAAAAAAGTCTACCATGTCTTTGGAGACCCCAACTTTGGTCTATTTAGGTCTTCTACTTATCCCTCTTTAGATCCACAAACAACCACTCTCCCATGAGGTATTACTAACCCTAGGGGGGTTAATGCACCAGCACTGTCTTCACAAAGGTAAATATCCATAACCCTTCTCTTTTTTTATGTTAGTGTGATTGATTATGTTCAATGTATCATGTATTAGACTAGGATAGAGTAGCATATCTTTGTCTATTTCATTATAACTTGCATTGTTTATTACAACCAATTTGGCATTACAACCCTTAGCCTAGACATCCTAGCTCTTGGTATTATCATTACTTTTGCAACCCTAGGATTCTAGTAAGACCCCACCCCCAGTCTTAGACATGGGATTTGGAACCCTATATCTTTGATACAAGTGTGGATTACTATCTTCTAGATCTGTCATTATTATGCTCCTTAAATCTATTCTTAACTTGCGTATTGGGCCCTAGAATCGTCGTCTTTTTATATCCTAATCTATATTATAGAGAAAAGAGAGGACAATCATATTGACCATCTCAGCTAACATACACCTCTTTCCTATGTAGTTCAATGTAAAGAGCTCAAATAAGACTATGACTTTTTCCAATATACTTCACTACCATGCCCGGTTCATCAAGTAAGATGTCCAACAAGATGATATGCTTATGAAACTTGTATGTGTATTCTTTGACACTTTATCTATCTTCTTGTCAATAGTATTGCCACTTTTTGAGTTAATCTTCTTAATAGCCAATAGGTACAATTGTGATTATCAATTCCTTGAAGCACTTCCATCTCATCACTATCAATTTCTTGTTGATCCACAAGCCATCCACATAACTCCCACACCATATCAGAGCATGAGTGAACATATTAAATTGGGGGAAGGGCATCTTCACTCGCATTCACCTTATGCACACAAGATTAAACCTCTAGTTGCTTCAGTCAATTGTTCAATTTTTTGGTATCACATTGCCCTTCATATGGTTGTAATTAAACCTTAGCTCCCATAATCTGAACATGATTTAGGATATGTATTTTTGCCGTAATTTATTGTAATATGACCTATTCACCTTACCCAACTCAAATCTTCTTCATATCCTTGATTGGAGCTTTCATGCCATCCTCTTGGTCATCCATCTTTACTTTGCCACTTTTGGTGAGGGTTGTTACTAGTTTCTCTATGGATATGATGCGGTCCACAAACTCATGCCTCCATCTCATGAACTACTTGTTTCATTGGGATCCAAACTAGACTCTATCGAAGTTATTAGTGAAGCTCTAACTTGAGCCTTCCACTTCTTTGTTCGCACTTCATGCCTTTAGGGAAAAGTAATATCACCTTCTTGTTCTTTCTTCTTCACGGGAAGCACAAACATGCAACTAACACTCACAAGCCAAAAGAACAACCTACTTTGATACAAATATGTCTTGTAATCGCGCTAGATACTAAAATTGACAATTAACCAACACGGATATTATGTGGAATAATTAACATGATTGATTAAACACATAGTTACTCGAGGACGTGTGTCCCCTGTTTTTCCCCCATTTGGGACATTTCGAGGACAGAGGGATGGGGGGAAACGTCCCCTATTTCAAACGTTTGAGGAATAATTAACAAAATTGATCAAACACAAAGTTACTCAAGGACAAGTCCCCCCTGTTTTCCCCCCATTTGGTAGATTTCGAGGATGGAGGGATGGGAGAAACATCCCCCTCTACAAAGTAAAAAGGGGGGGCATCTTGGCTATGCCCTCATGTCCCAATCCTACAAGAGGGACATTTTGCTTTCCCTAAGTTGTCTGACGACATCCCGGGGCCTTCAAGACATCCCGAGACCATGCTAGAAGTTTTGCATTGGACATGTTCTTTAATTTCACTTTTGAAATATAACATCGATGTTGACCATGTTGGAAGTTTTGTGGTCAAGGCTACAACTTGAATCTAAATTTGACAGTCAAGGGTGGATTAGCCTAATTTTTTTAGGAGTGAGTGAGTGTCATCTTTACTCCTTGTTAATATGCTTTCATCTTTTATTTCTTATAGCAAACTCCAATTGGAATTTTATTCACTATTCAATTGCATGAAACCAAAAGCTACAAGACCTTAACCAGGAATATTATTGGTTTTTCTTTATTTGTATGATTTGAAAAGAGCTACTCTATAGCTTCTTAGTGGAGCACTCTTGTACCAAGATGGCATCTATAACATATTCTGATATTTATAGATATAGAACCTTTAACAAAATATAAATCCAAAAACAAATACATGAAAGAAAAATGTATACTTTTCATATTACATTGTACATGTTGGATGTGGGAACCACATTTCCCAAGGAACAAGGCAATAGCCCTGGGCCCGAGGCTACGACTGGGCTGATAGGCCCTCCCGTTCAAGGAGTGAAAGGCAAGGCCCACAACATGGGTTTAGGGGCAATGCCCCCAAAATTATTGGGAATATGTGTGGGTGGTTTTGGGTGGTTTTAGCCTGTGTTTTATTGAGCCCATGGTTTTGGTATCCATTGTATTATAATATCGCTTGGACATTTTCCTATTAATGTATCTACATAAACTCGCAAATTGATTAGGGTAAAGCAGAACTTTGAAGTATGTTATTGTATTGTAAACGGTTGAGTTAATGCAATAAGGAGGTTACTATGTTGGGTTTTTTCCCAAAAGAATTTTCCTAGGTGAAATCTTGTGTACTATGTATATGCCACTTTTCCTAATTTGTTTTTAGCTTAAAGATTATGTTAGTATTGTGTATATGTCAGTTTTCCTAATCTGATTTTAGCTTAAAGATTATGTTAGTATTGCTTCTCTTATATTAGTTTATTGGTCCATTTCTCTTCAAGAGAACATTATAGATTTTTGTATTTTGCTTTTCATTGCTGAAGTTTGAACCATAGTATTGAGACTCGGACTAGGATTAAGACTCGGTGAGTAAATACTAAACTCGGATTTGGACTCAAAAAAACCTCTTGCAAAAACTTAGCATGACCGGACAAAATTAAAAAACCAAATATTTAACACTAAGTTTTTGATAAAATCAGCTCTTACGCATTCTAAAAAACATATCATTAATATAGATAACCGGATGTTATCATTGAGGTTAATGTTAAATAATTTAATATATGCAAATGGACACTGCATAGTACCTAGTAATAATGATTTAAATCAATAGAATCAAAAGTGTTAATGTAATGATAATCACAAACTAGTCGTGATAGGAAGTATTATTGTGTGTAGCCACCACTCATAGCCACAACACTACTATGTTTCCTCTTTGGCGACAAAATCAACTAGCAATAATAGCCATTCTATTTCACTTTGCTCTAATATTTTCTTGGTTCGTGGAACCCACCTCTACCTAATAGATTATTAATAATCGATACTATTAACTCAATATAAAAATGCAAGATTATTGTTACATTAGTTTATGAAGCAAGGGGACATACATAATAGTACAATATTACCAATAGTAGTAAACAAGCGGACAACACAGCCCCTTTTAAGTTAATTCTTTAAAGGCCTTCTTATGAAAAATTATTAATTAGATATTTTTAATTTTATGTCAGAGTATAAAAGAATGACTTCGTCATTTTAATGCAAGGCACTTAATCTCGTGTTAGCCGAACGGTCAAGAACTTGTGTTGCCCGTGAAAGAATATTTTGGCAATTTTATAGTGTAGCATGTTAATATGTTGTGATGTCGAATATATTAACTTCTAGGAAAGAAACAATTATGTAGAGGTTTGTGTAATTCAAGATAAGAAGGGAAAATGAATACTTTTTAGCAGCGACAATTCATCAGAACATCTGATTTGAAGAAAAATGTTATTATCTATGACAATCATGAAGCTACTAATGACCAAAAGCAATCGAATTCATCTTGAGGATATCTGCGCAAACCATTATTTATTATTCAATCAAGTCTTCAATCTGTAATCATATAAAAAAGCTTCTCAAATAAATTATTTGTAATTAATATGGCAAATCGGACGAGTCAAGGACAAAAAACAAGCGGGTCCCTACTCAGATCGGAACTTGCGAATTTTGCACACGCTCAAAATGCCTTAATACTATGGCTTGAATTGTTAAAGCTTGAATTGTCATCGTAATTTCAGTGAATCAATGAGATATAATCAATTTTAATCATTGAAATTAATGACTCGTGAGTAATGTGACAATATTGTTCAATGTTGGATCATGGATGTATCAATGTCATTATTTTCATTTCATTTCAGCTTATTTCAATTTGTTTTAGCATACAATGTTATTTTTATTTTATGTTATTCAATTTTCAAATATTATTTTATATGTATATTTAATTTTTAATAACAATCTCTGAAATCCATGAATTTTTTTGCCATACCTCGAAACACGTCCCACAGTACCAAAAACTTATGTTAACGCTGATTAAACATGCCCAATAATTTGAGATTTGTTTTTCATTAAAAGAAATAAAGGAAATACATAACTCGACGAAAAGCCTACACAAGACACCAAAATTACCCAAGGGAAAAGCTAAATTGGGAAAAAAAATCCAGCACTAAAGTTTTGCTTCCATTGGATAAAAAATAGACATAAATGCCATATAGAGATATCGCACACACTTGGATCTTCAGCTAACCTGCAAGAACATAAAACTTGGAATTGTGGAACAAAGGAATGACTCCCCAATCCTTATTTGAGGCATTTAAAGGACTTTTGGTGTTGCTTAAGCTCCCACTTTCTGCACATCCTTGATAAGTATCACGCTGAAGTTGTAACCGTCGTCCAAAAATGTAAAGAGGCCATACGATTAAACCATTCTAAAGTCAAATGGCCACTGTTAAAAACTGTCTATGATCCATTTAGAGCAAGGATTTTATTGTATCCTGTGGCTTCGTACCTAAGTTTCCACATTTGAATTCATGTTTGAATTCGTGGAGGATAAAATTCATTAAAAAATCAGCCATAATATTTGTAATTAAATTCAACTAAAAGAAATAATATACTTGTTTTTTAGATTAAATATTCAAAAAAAGAAAGAATTTCTTAAATTTTCAATGAATTTCAACAAATTCTAATGAAACACAACGAATTTCGTTAGGCATATTTGGTATTCAGTGAAATTCAATTTTTACTTGAAATTTGTCAAATGTGGCACCTAAGCTTTGTACTAACAATTATGGTGTGACTCGAGTCAATATATATTGACAAAGGCAGCTATCATGGGACAAAGGGAAGATAATCTCTCTCCAAGAACAATGTACGCTGATATACCCCCTACTCTCCTCCTCTTTGACCTTGTTGACCCTCTTTTCCTTATCTGCCTTTTGACTTGTTTATGTGGAGGTGTATGTGGGAGTTGGTTTGAATGATTGGTTTTGAACTGTTTTCACCTGGATCCAAGTTTTGAAATATATGTGTTTAAGTGGGGAAGGCATGTATAGAAAAATCATGGAGTTTATTACAGTTCTTTGTCACGACTAAAGACTTCCCCCATGCTTTTATTTTTATAATTTTATTTGAGAGTTCATTGTTTTTGTAAATAACTAAAACATCGATCGGACCCCAAGGATCATTAGACCAAAGTGAACAATTTTCGGTTGGGTTCAAAACCCCTAAGACATTTCTAGGTTTAGCTTTCAAATCTTGTGGACCTTTGGAAACCTAGAGATTTCTATGCGCAGCAACCAATAGTCGGCACTATGAGGAGAGCACTAAAAAATTCTTGGCCCATCCCACCCACCAGATCAGCTATAATATCTATCCGACCCATAATAATCTAAATCAGATTTTTTTCAGTAAAAGACCCAACATTTTCAACCAACAGATCAAATTTACAAGTTTAGAACAGTAATTGTAGCTTTATACAATGGGTGGCGAATGTTTCTTCTTCATAAAATAACTATCATACGATAATTCTGAGGAAACACATGGTGCTTACTAATAATACATGTGTCTTTTTGGCGAATCTTATGACCTAACGTAAGATTTATATCAAGTGAAAATGTCTTTGATAGTTTTCCATTTGGCAAAAGATAGCCCATAGCAAAAATACCCCTTTTCAAGTAGGTTACTTGTTCCCTCTCTTCAGAAGTAAATAATACTATTGTGGGTGCTATTAATCATGCCACTTGTCGATTTTAATTGAGTTTTGTTATAATATTGATGTGGTAATGTTCTTTTGGCTTGTTGTTTTGGTGAACCCTTCTAGTTGACTTCCCTATAAACAATAAAAAAGCCTTCCAAGAATGTAATTTCTTGTCATCTATATCAAGGTTTGGGCATGGTTGGATAGACTTTAAGGGAAAAGTAAAATCTTGTTGAGCTAGCTCATTTCCTTGTCACTTTTCTTTGGAATTCCTTTGGATAATACGAAAGCTTGGCCAGGTCAGTTTATGGAACATTTGGTGTTGATCATTACTGTGAAAAGCCCCGTATGTAAGTTAATTGTTGATTTTTATTTTATCATGTTACCATGACGAAATCTAACAGTTATGGTTTCATTTTATGAGCATTGTTTGAGTTGGTACTATACCCTTTCATACTTTGTAAGTAATTTGTACCCCACAGAGTTGATTAGGGGTCTATTCTACGTATACAATGGCAAAAAAAATTAATCAAGTTGCCAAGTTTTATTTCGCAAGTAGATTGTCTTGGTTCGTGTGGGTCACTATGCATAGATTGTCAATATACAATATAGAATGCCTACCTGTGTTAGGGGCATGATGGGATATGAATCTATCTTGGGGTTGGGTAGATAAACTCTTCCCTATGATTGTCGTGCCTTCTTGCAGGTACCACTTGTATTCAAGATCGCTCAGGAGAGGATGATATGTTCCAGGGTATCTTTTTGCCAGGGCATTCAGCTCCATGTTGATCTGTAATCCTATTTGTCCTTAGTTGAAAAGATATAAAAATAGATTTTTAAATCTTTTACAGTGTGTTTTTTTTTAGTATAATTTCTTATCAATCAACTGCATAAAAGATGTAATATGCCTGACATGGATGGAAAGCCTCAGCTAGTGAGTTCAGCCTCCATCTATATGGTTGTCATTGAAGTTTGTATAGGTGACTGCACAATAAAGTATTGCAAGTTTCCATCTGTCTGTACTTACATTATTGATGATTGGTGTCTCAATCTTGGAGGAGGAAATGATTTAGTTATAGATTGTAGCAATGAAATCTATTTTATGCAAGTCGAATTATGTTCAATCAACATTTGGTTAACTATGATAGTTCACTGGATGTATGTATGAGCTAGAAGATTTCCTTCCTAACTGTTGTTACCATCAGGAGTGACAGCTGACTGCTAACAGTAAGCTCGAGGATTAGTAATGAAACCATCATATAGGCTGTAGCATTATTGTTACCTTCAGGAATAACTGTTACTGTAAACACTTAGCTTGATGTACCTTGAAACAGGTCCCACTGTATGAAGAATCTGATTATGTAGATACAGCAATTTTATTGCTCCAGATATGGATGTATAGAAAATCTATAAAATACATAAATTCTAGCCTAATAAATATGAATTAACCATGCCAATGGGGTTTGGGTGGATCGGTTAAGACGGACAGTTGTGTCCGGATCCACCCAAGTTCAAATCCCGCTGGGCACGATCTCTTCGGGGTGGTTTACCGGTGGTGGCGGGTGTTGCATCACCGGTAGGTTGCGGCAGTTCGGTGGTGGCGGGTGTTGCATCACCGATGGTTGCGGCTCATGGCTTCGGTTGGTGGTTCTCGACAGTGGCGGAATTTGCATCGTTGGCATTGGCGTTGGCGGCGGCTGGTGGCTCTAAAAACAGCGGTGGCGGAAAAAAATTGCATCGTTGGTGCGGGCTCAGTGGCCGCAGTGGTTTGTGTTGGACTTAATTGTAATATCATGTCTGAGGACATTGTTGTAGGGTGGGGCCCCACCAACCCTCCGGTTCATAGCTCCGGTCAAAAGCGTTTAATGATCAAAAAAAAAATGAATTAACCATATAGTATGCGTATAGAAAACAAAATAACCACAAAACAGTACTGATAATTAACTTAATGCCAATTGAATGTCAAATGACAAGTCACAAATGAGCAAAGAGGTAAGTGTTTTTCATTTGTGTTTTGTGTTGTTTTATGTTGTTTTTTTTACTTTTAGGGTTTTCATTGTGTTTACTTTTTTTGTCACTTTATGTTCTAATGTTTAAAAAACCAACAAAACAAAAACATTAAAAGACATTTTTTGTGTCATATACGTCCCAGACGGTCTGGGTATACCTGGATATATCTGCAGCCCTATCCAGGTCGTCCGGGACGTATCCACAGATGCTCATGTACCATATCCATATCAGATATGTACTGTACTTGTTTCCAGGCCTGCAGAAGGGGCATATCGATATCCTAGCCTATAGACTAGTAGTATTGGAAATGATAGTGTTCCAAAGAACAAGTAGTCAGATCTGTAACACAACCAGTATGTGATATTCTGTATTATGTAACTATGTTATGACACGTGTTCAAATCTACGGCAGATCTTCTCGGTAAATGCATAACCTCGGTAGAGATTTAAGAGTCAAACTTGCATCTAGCTTTCCAAACAGGATATGTATAAAAGTGATGTAACTTATAGAGCAGTCCTAATTTCTGGTACTGTATGGGATCTATCAATCAAGCAGATGGTGTATGTTTCCAACAGGCATGTGTCTTGTGAAACCATGCCCAAATATGTGAAAGACTTGCATTTGGACTACCCACTCAATGTGTCAAGACTAAATTCCAGTATCATCAGCCATAGCCTTGCCTAAGGTCTGATTCACAATGAGAATGTTCAGTTAAAAAATTGGTCAAGAGAATAACAGTTGTTACTTATAAATCACAGCTTAGATTTTTAATGCAGACCTTCCCTGATAAATTAGGAATGGAATTGAAGGTCAAAGAAGTAAACCACAAAGTTGATCTTGAAGGTAAAATGGTAACCAATGTTCATCAGTACCTATTGCAGTCCCAGGACAAACAAAAACACAAAAGAGCAAAGCATCCCAATGGCTTAACATGCAATTCCTTTGATTGAAAAATAATTGAACGAACACTTAAGAGGAGTGCTTCTCTTGAACATGGTAAATAGAATTGCTTAATCAAGACTTGACTGGGATCTATGTTAAATATTGGTGCTTGAGCCTTTTTCCTGAGATCATTGGGCATTTTATCAATATTTAGCTGTAATTAAAGTGATAACAACTTTCTTGTGAAGCTGATAGTTTGAATCAATAACATCATTCAGTGGATAGCTCATTAGGCCCAGCTGTATCATTACCGAAACTATTCAAAACGGATAACTTGAAAACCAAACTACAACCTTAGCCAATACCCATACTGAATATAGAATTTTAAAACTAGAAAATAAACTTTTTCAAGATGCTGCCACATCAATCATAATGTCCCTTCAAGGTACATCAGGTTGAGCACATACCCCCTCAGCCTCTTTGTAGATGAAAGTGTCTGCCAACATGTTATCAACAAATTTCTGAACCTCCTCATGCGGATTAATTTTAATAAGGTTATGGAAATTAAGTTGATGCATCATCAAGGAATTGCAAGACTTGACTAGGATCTATGTTAAATAAAATGCTTGAACCTTTTTTTCTGAAAACAATAGGCATTATATCAACATATAGCAGTAGTAACAAGTGTTACCAACTTTCCTGTGAAGCTCATAGTTTGCATCAATAACATTATTCAGTGGATAGCTCATTGAGGCCAGCCCTATTATAACAGAAACTATTCAAAACGGATAACATGAAACCCAGATTACAACCTTAGCCAATACCCATACTGAATATAGAATTTTAAAACTAGAAACATGCTTTTTCAAGATGCTGCCACATCAATCATGACGTCTCTTCGAGGTACATCAGGTTGAGCCTATACCCCCTCAGCTTCATCGTAGATGAAGCTGTCTGCCAACATGTTATCAACAAATTTCTGAATCTCCTCAAGAGAATGAATTTTACTGGGGTTGAGGAAATTAGGTTAATGCATCCATCGAGCAATTGCTATCAGCTTCTTCTGACCATATGGTTTATAAATTATTGCTAGTGGTTTCTTGTGAGGCAAGAAGATACTTTGAACCAACCACAAAAACCTCTGTAGATTGAGCCTCTTCACATTCCATGGTTGGCATCAAGCCCATCACCATTTTCCTCCATGATATTCATCTTAGCACAAAATATTATAAAATTTCATTGATGCTTGAACATTAATGACACCTTCTTCAATGATTTGTCTAGAGGTTATCATATATCATTATATGTATATAACTACATATTAAGAATGTTCTTTGCTGGGATCTTTAAGGGTGTCCACACCTAGATTATTAATGGATTAAACTCGTTACAGATTCTGTAGACAATACAGTTAAGGAATCAAGATGATTGTGCCTTCTATGTTATGTGTATTTGACACCAAAGTAACAATATCATTATAAAATGAAGGTTTATCCAACTATGGAGAATGACACAGTTCCCTTTACGATATGGCACAAGTCTAATGAGGATTATAAGAAAACAAGAAGACAGTTCTGTTATAAAATAAGCCCTCGAGTTGTGGAAACTAAGTCGTGAAAAGCACATTTATTTAACATAATCGAAACAGATACTTTTGGTCACTAACGTGGAAGACCAACTTGCATATGTGATCTGGCTGACTAATTGATTTCCATGTATCCTAAGTCACAAGGTTCGAGTTCAAGTTCACAATCGATGAGGATAAAGTTTGTTTCAAGTTCACCAATGGATAAAGTTCAAAGAAGAAACATCTTTAAGTTCGAACAAAAAATATTTTTTATTTTCTGAAAAAATGCATAAATATGTTAGATGGACAGAGTGGAGAGAACTTTACATCCTCTGCTTTCTGTCAGTACATGTATACACACACATATTTATAAAATAATGCAAAAGCATCTCAAAGACTTCGCATGTAAAAATAATTGATAAAGTTCGTGTTCATGTTCAACGAGGATAATGTTCGGCGAAGTTCAAACTTTTCTGATAAAGTTCGGGGTACCTTGTGACATAGCGTGCATCTATTGATAATATGTCAAGATTTATATTACAGTAACCAAGTTGACCCTTTTTGATGTAAAAAGCACTATTGATGTTTGTAGAATAACAAAAAAAGGTCAAATTATGTTTTTCTTTGGCTGCTGAATATGTTTTTCATTGGCAACAAATTGTTCTTTTCTTTAAGATGCAAAATATGATATTGGCTGCAGGATATGTGCTATGCAAGCAGCCATGCCACATTGAGTACCTTGGTCAGCTGTAGCACTACACACAGCCCCTTTGCATCATGTGCCTCCTACGCAGCACCAGGGGACATGCCATACAGCTCAGAAGACAATATCACGCACTCAACCAAATAGGCCTGGAGCACATATGTTTTAAAGGCTTATCCAGTTTAAGGTTGAGAGGCAGCCCCCCCTTTTACGAGGTAATGGCCCACGCCAAGTGTTTGAGAACCTAGCAGTATCATGCAGCACTCATTGCACTTCACAGCGCTTAGCAGTCCTCGCTGCACCTTGCAGTAGTTTGCAGCACTCGCGGAACCTCACAGCACCACAAAGGCATGCCACACAACTTAGCCCCTATGAAGAATCTCCAAAACCCACCAGGCCGCGTGAACACTTTGCGCCACCCTGCCCCGTGCCAAGTGACACCTCCAAAGCTCGTGTTACACCAGAGCATCTGACATCATGTCGTGCACCTAGCAGTCCAGCCACATAACTATCAGAAGATAAAGAGTCACACATGGAAGTCAAAGCAATTCATCTCCCATAATGGTTCTTTATTCTTTCACAGAATATAGGTATACACATCTGTAGTTGTGTTACCAGGAAACGTCCCTAGCCCTCCCGTACTCTGTCTGAAACTTTTCTGGTACGGAAACAAGTACGAAACGTGCCGAAAATGTCCAGGAAAACGTCCTGGGCGCTTCCGGGACATTTTGGCACATTTCTGGCATTTTTTTCAGTTTTCAAAACTAGAAACATAAAAAACAACCCACTTTTTAACATTTATTGCTCCTAAACCTAATCTACCCACCCAAACTTCTTAAAGACACTTCCTATAAGCTATATAATGACATCTTTGGTCCATTCTAAATCACACTCTTTTTTTCTCTTGCTGAATTCAGTTTTCATTAAACTAACATTTAGCATTGTGAAGAGCAAAGAGACATCAAGGAGCAGCTAATCATTAAACTAATCACGTATATATGAAACATTGAAATTGTAACCATGTTAAATGATGAATCTTTAGAACTTCAATGAATACAAAATATTTTGAGTGCTTTATCAATTATCTCGTATGGTCCATGGACTAAAATTTTCAAAATGTGTACTACGCATATATATATAATACTATGATGTCAGGGTTCGCCCTAGACCCCCCGAACCCTGCCTGATATGTATCTAGTACGGATACGTCAAGGTACGGGTTTTTCGTACAGGATACGTGGGGCTACGTCCCAGGTACGCCCCAAGTACATTTAGACGTACCCCCACATACCCGGCCTTAAACATCCTTTTAAGCATTAAAAACTTTTTTTTAATTTTTTGACTTAGTCAATGCAAAAAAACGAACCCTAACATTAAAATGAATAAAATATTAAACCCTAATCACCTCAAAAAGCTATCAAAAGCACTCACCCCTTCATTTGAAATCACACAAACAATTCATTGTTGGTTTTTTCAAGTGTATGACCAAAAAGCCAAAGATGAATTGAAGAGCTTAGAGGAGGCAAAGATTAGAAGGAGGTTTTGCAAGGAGCTTAGAGGAGGCCAAGATTGGAAGGAGGAGCAGCCATTGCTTCTTTTATTTGGAGTCCACCATTGCAAGGAGGAGAAGGAGAGGAAGCCATTGTTGAGACTCAGGAAGAGATTGTTTTAAATTTATTGTTCATTCAAAAATAAAAGAGTAGACATCACATTTGGTCCTTGGAGGTAGCATTTGTTTGGAGGCAACAAGGATCTATTGCAACAAAGATCCACACTACATGTATTTTTTTTAATTCATCCTTTTATTTTTAATTGTTTTACAGTTATTTATTTTATTTTATTTTGCATTTTTTTTAAAAGTTTAGAGTTTAAATAAATCTTTGCTCTCACCTCACACCTTTATGGTGATCTTGGTGATCAAAAACAAAGTAGGATGGCATGGTTTAGAGTTATTTAATTTAATAATTAGTAAAAATTGTTTTTTAAATTTTTAAATGCATTGTTCAATATTTGTTTTCTTATTTTTTTAGCTTCCTAAATCTATGTATGTGTTAAAATAACAATGCTTATATAGCATATTAAACTGTTATACGATTGTTAACTGTGCAACCAATTGTAACTACCTCTTACAATAAATACACTCTACCTGTGCGTCATTTAGACAGTGCAGTTCTTGCCTTTTGTATTCTTTCTTCTCTTTGCATATTCCAACATTGGTATTAGAGCCCCAAAGGTTGTAGTTCGAGGAAGCCTTCAAGAGGCACGAACAGCAAACTCGAGGAAGCCCTAACAAGGCATGAGTTTGGCAAAACGGTTCGAGGGCATCGTGGTTTGCTGGAGGAAATACCACAATCACAAATCGTGTGAAAACGCACCAGTTTGCTGTGGATTGCTGTGTGGGTTCCTGTTTCTGGAGACACAGTCAAGAATCGTGGGCAACGTTGGGAACGAGGGCAAACAAGAAGAAAACGTGACCAGTTGAAAGAAAAACGTAGGCCGTGGAAATCGTGGTAGCAAGCAAAATCATGGGCAGTTTCATGTTGCTGCAGAAAATCATGGGCAACAGCAAAGTCGTGGCCATCAGCAAACTCATGGGGAGCAACCAGAGAAAACCAGAGCGAAATCGTGGCAGAGGTAAAACTTGCGAACTGCAAAGTTGGTGAAATAGTCGATGAAATTATTTTTATTTACCTTGTTTTGCATGATTAAATTTGGAGGCATAAGTAATAATATTTGTTTTATTATTACTTATATTTGCTGGAAAATTGGATATTTTATTATTTTATTATTTTCCATTACTTTGGAATAATAAAATGTCAAACATTGCAAATTTGATTTTGCCGGATACACAAAAATTAACGGGCACGAATTTTAATGTGTGGAGCCATAAGATCTTGACACTGGCAGAATTTTGTGGTTTTGAGAAAATAATCACGGGTGTCGAGAGTAGACCTACAACAAATTTCGATGATTATGACAAACGTCATCAGGAGGCTCTTCTACTATTAAAATTGTCGGTATCGGATGAATTGATACCTAAGGTCCGGAATGCCACTAAGGTGAGTAAATTGTGGGTCAGTCTGAAGGACAAATATCAGACGTCGGAGAAGAGTCGGGTTCTATACCTCAAAAATATGTTTTTTTCCATAAAATTACAAGAAGGTGGATCGTTGTCTGAGCACCTACTTCGGATGAAAGATCTCCGAGATCAGCTTGCTTCCATCAACAAGCCGGTTGATGATGATGATATGGTGGCTCTCATTTTAAACAGTTTGCCCTTCTTGTATGACTCATTCATGGAGGCTCTTCATTTAATGGGCGAGAGTCAAACTCTTACATTTGACAAGTTGTGTTCCTAACTGTTGCAAAAGGAACGGAGACAGACACAAGTTCAAGAGTCCAATTCTGGACAATCTGCGAGTGCATTTGCTGCACAGTCCAAAGGAAAGTGGAAGCGACAGGCTGATGCGTCACCTTCCTCTCCTAAATTTCCGGTAAGGTGTTACTATTGTCACAAACTTGGTCATGTGAAGAAGGATTGTCAGAAGCGACTAAGTGCCCTGAAGAAGCGGAAGGGGCAAGCACATGTGGCAACAGTTGAGCAACACGAGTCAGAAGATGAGTATGCCCTCATGGCATCTTGCTTGGATGGTGGCAGCCTTACACGGTGCTGGTTTTTTTATTCTGGCACATCACGACACTTCACGTGTCAACGAGATTGGTATGTTACTTTTCATGCTAATTCATGTTCTTCTGATTCAATTACTTTAGGGGATGGGAGATCACATGCTGTGGAAGGGATTGGGGATGTTCGTATCATGTTAAATAATAACACTAAATTGCTTGTGAAGAGTGTTAGATATGTGCCTAACATGAATAAGAACCTGTTATCCATCAGTCAGTTAGCTGATAATCCTCATATCTCTGTAAACTTTTCTGGTAAACAATGTATTGTGTCTGATGTCAAACATAATAAGGTGGTTGCCCTGGGAATTGGGCATGGAGGTTTGTACAGACTCGTTGATCCTGCCACGATCAACTTGCATGCCTTAGTTGTGGTAGAAAATACCAGTGTTTTGTGGCATGAAAGATATGGGCATCTCAATCTTCCGTATTTGGCCCGTCTTCATAAAGACAACATGGTTGTTGGTTTGCCTCCTATCCAAGAAAAGCAAGATATGTGTGTTGGATGTTTTGCAGGAAAACAAAAGCGGAAACCTTTTCCTCATGAAGGTGTTTGGCGTGCAAAGGGGCTCTTACATCTTGTCCATGCAGATCTGTGTGAGCCATCGTGGAAGACTCCCACAGTCCTTGATGCACGTTATTTTCTCTTATTGGTGGATGATCACTCTCAGCGGATGTGGATCTATCTCTTGAAAAAGAAGTCTGATTGCTTTGCTTCTTTTGTCAAGTTCAAGGCATTGGTGGAGAACCAGACCAGCCAGTGGATAAAGACTTTGAGATCCGATAATGGGGGTGAATTCACTTCTAAACAATTCGTTGTTTTTTGTGAGAAAGAAGGGATTCAGCGTCAGTTGACAGCACCATATACTCCCCAACAGAATGGGGTGGTTGAGAGGCGGAATAGAACCATCATGGAGATGGCCCGGTGTATGATGCACAGTCGTGGAGTGCCATACACATACTGGGGAGAAGTTGTTAATACAGCGGTCTATATCCTCAATCACAGTCCTTGCAAAGCCTTGCAGGAGATCACACCAGAGGAGGCATGGTCCAAAATCAAACCAGAGGTATCAGCTTTTCGTATTTTTGGTTCAGCTGCTTATACTTTGGTTCCTAATCGTAAGAGGAGTAAACTAGATTCCAAAAGTTCTAGATATTTCTTTGCTGGTTATAGTGATCATTCTAAAGCATATAGATTGATTGATACTTCCACTAATAAAATCATTATTAGTCGTGATGTTGATGTAAAAGAAACAGAGTCTTTCTTTGGCTATAATCAGCAAATAGACCAGCAACATGGCAGCGATCAGCAAGGGGTGGTCATAGAGATTGGTTCTCTTTCCTTGCCTGATGATGAGTCTGGTCATTCTCATACTCCTCCACAGACTCCAGTACAGTCTATGCTCTCTCCTACTGAGTCTTTTCCGTCTCCTGGAAATCAACTTGCGTTGGTTTCACCTCCAGAAGTCCCACTAGCTTCCGCATCCTCAATTCAGCGACGGCCCAAGTGGTATTATTCCACTATTCAGGATCTGACATGAGACGATTTGTCTCCACTCTTAGATGGCCGGTCTCGCAGACCTGGCAAGAGGATTGATTACTCTGAGCAAGCTCAATTTGCTCTTGCTTCTGATCTCCTCCATATTCGCGAGCCACAAAAATACTCTGATGCACGAGGCATACCAGAATGGGAAACTGCCATGCAAATCGAGTATGATGCCTTGATTAAGAATGATACCTAGAAGTTGGTGCCATTACCTCCAGGTAAACACCCTATTGGTTGTAAATGGGTGTACAAAATCAAGTGTAAAGCAAATGGTACTTTGGATAAGTACAAAGCTCGACTTGTTGCAAAAGTTTTTTCGCAACAGGAGGGGATAGATTATGAAGAGACTTTTGCTCCTACTGCAAAGATGGTCACTTTTCGGTTACTTCTTGTCTTTGCCGCTCAATTTGGTTGGAAAATATATCAAATGGATGTGAAAAGTGCATTTTTGAATGCCGATTTGGAGGAAGAAGTGTATATGACTCAACCTAAGGGTTTTCAGGCATGTGGTCGTGAGCATCTGGTATGCAGGTTGATTAAGTCCTTGTATGGGCTTAAGCAGGCTCCTCGAGCCTGGTATATTAAGATCGATACACATCTCAGAGATTCAGGCTTCAAACGAAGTCATTCTGATCCGAATCTCTATGTCAAAAGCACAAATGATGACATTGTGATTCTTATTGTTTATGTTGATGACCTTGCCATCACAAGCAATGGAGATGCTGCGATTCATAAGGTAAAATCAGATTTGTGCATTGCTTTTGACATGACTGATTTAGGCCTCCTTCATTATTGTCTTGGTGTAGAATTCTGACAACAAGATCACTTGACTTTCATTTCTCAAGTTAAATATGCCACGAATCTTTTGCAAAAATTTAAGATGTATGATTGTAATTCATCATCTACACCTATGGAGGTCAGGCTGAAACTTTCAGCTCATGATGATTCACCACCGGTCAATGAAACATTGTACAGACAGTTGGTAGGTAGTTTGATCTATCTCACCACTACACGACTGGATTTGTGTTTTGCTGTGAGTTATCTTTCACGTTTTTTGTCTAAACCGAAACTCATTCACTGAGGAGCAGCAAAATGTGTGTTAAGGTATGTCAAAGAAACTCTTGACTTTGGCATCTTGTATCAGAGAGTTGCAGATTTCAGGTTGATTGGCTACACAGACTTTGATTGGGGAGGTTCAGTGGATACTCGGAGATCTACCACTGGATATATCTTCTCTCTTGGTTTAGGAGTTATTTCTTGGCAGAGTAAGCTTCAGCCCACTGTGGCTATCTCTTCCACAGAAGCAGAATACAAGGCTGTTGTTAGTGCTGGTTGCAAAGCGGTATGGCTTCGTCAGATTTTGGTTGATTTTCAGTTTTCAACAGGTCACTACTACACCTCTTTCACTTTTTTGTGATAATCAAGAGTGTGTTGAAGATAGTCAAAAATCCTATCTATCATGCCCGCACTAAACATATTGAGATTCATCATCACTATATTCGTCAATTGGTTGACTCAAGTGAAATTTCTCATAATTTTTGTCCTTCTCAGGAGTAGTCTGCTGATGTAATGACTAAACCTCTTGGTGCTTTCTTGTTTGTAAAGTTTCGGGATAAACTTGGTATAGTCTCTAGCCTTTAGTCATTAAGAGGGGGTGTTAAAATAACAATGCTTATATAGCATATTAAACTGTTATACGGTTGTTAACTGTGCAACCAATTGTAACTACCTCTTACAATAAATACACTCTGCCTGTGCGTCATTTAGACAATGCAGTTTTTGCCTTTTGTATTCTTTCTTCTCTTTGCATATTCCAACAGTATGCTCTCACCTCGTGCCTTTATGGCAACCTTGGTGATCAAAAACAAATTAGGATGACATAACTAATTTATTTATGTTAAGGCAAAATGTTTTTAATTTTTTAAACATCTTAACTTTGTGTATGCTCTCACCTCACGCCGTTATGGTGATCTTGGTGATCAAAAATAAAGGATGGCATGGTTTAGGATTTTTTAATTTAATAATTAGTAATAATCGTTTTTTAATTTTTAAATGCATTGTTCAATGTTAATAAAAAAAAAAAAAAAAAATTTAGCTTCCTAAATTTGTGTATGCTCTCACCTAGCGCCTTTATAGTGATCTTGGTGATCAAAAACAGATTAGGATGACATAACTAAGTTATTTATGTTAAGGCAAAATGTTTTTAAATTTTTAAACATCCTAACTCTGTGTATGCTCTCACCTCGCACCGTTATAGTGATCTTAGTGATCAAAAATAGAGGATGGCATCAAGTTCGGCTTCAGTTGGAGTGCAAGGCCAAGAAGCTTCTGAAAACACATCAATTCCTACGAGACACGATCCTAGTTCCCCTCTTTGGAGACATGTGACAGTGGTAGACAACCTTGTCGGTGGTGGGGGTTGGATTTGGATATGCCATGGTTGTCATACTCAATACAAATCCTCATATAGCCAACTGAAAATCCATTTGACTAGAGTTGGAGGTGTGGGGATAAAGAAGTGTCCAAAACTATCAAATGAAAAAATGGCAGAGTACCTAAGAGAGCAAGAGGAGGCTGACAGACAAGCTGAAAGAAATAGATCTAGAACAATTTCATTGCAAAGAAGACCTTCATCACGACCACCCACACCTAGACCTACTACTCATCCTTTCATCCAAACTCAAAGTCAACCACTTGATTCCCCTTTCAATGAAGAGAGTCCAAAGACCTCACGAAAAGGCCAAAAAGAGCATTGGAAAAACATTTAATATTGAAAAGAGGGAGATTGCTAACGAGGTTGTTGCTCAATGCATTTATGCATGTGGGCCGCCCTTTAATGTATTGAGGTCTCCATATTGGCATCAAATGGTGAAGGTTGTCAATGAAGCTCCACAAGGGTATAAATCCCCAAGTTATGAAAAGGTTCAAACCACACTCTTGGGAAAGGAAGTGGAACATATTCACAACACTTTGCAGCCAATCAAAGAATCATGGAAGGATACAGGGGTTCCCATCATTTCAGATGGATGGAAAGATGCTAGAAATAGACCCCTCATAAATGTTGTTGCAGCCCTAAAAGGGCAATGTTCCTTAAAGCCATTGACTGTGAACGGGAAGTCAAAGATGCACAATTTATTGCCGACATTTTGATAGAGGCAATTGAGTCGGTGGGCCCCCAGAATGTTGTCCAAGTCATAACAGACAACGCTAAAAACTATAAAGCAGCAAGAATGATCATAGAGGGTAGATATGAGCACATTTTTTACACCCCTTGTGTTGTCCACTCCCTTAATTTGATGCTCCAAAAGATTGGGAAAATCCCATGGATTGAGCAAATTACATTGAGGCAAATGACATTCAGATGTTTATCACAAACCATCATATGTCACAAGCCATTTTCAAGAGATTCTCAAGGTTGGAGTTGTTGAAGGTTGCAAAAACCAAATTTGCCTCTCACACGCTCGTTTTGAGACGACTTGTGAAGGTGAGAGAGGCTTTAAGTAGTATGGTGATCAACAATGTTTGGATAGTGTGGAGGCAATCAAATACAGAGAAAGCTTCAAGGGTAAAATCATGGGTCTTTGATGATGATTGGTGGGCCAAGGTTGAGTACTTGCTGAGTTTTACAGAGCCCATTCTCTCCATGATCAGATTTGTAGATACTGATGCAACATGCTTGAGAGAGATATATGATGGAATAGAGTTTATGCTTGAACGTATCAAAAATGAAATGCAAACAAAAGAGCAAGATCTTGAAGAGACATTCTACAATGAGGTCAAGAGTGTGGTCATGAAGAGGTGGAATAAAATTAGCACCTCATTACATCTTCTTGTTTATGCACTGAACCCAAAGTATTATAGCTCTAACGTACTTGGGCTACCTAACAAACAACCACCATTCTCTGACTCCGAAGTTGGAAATGGAACCAGGGCAGCATTTAGAAGACTTTTTCTTGATCCATCTATAGCCAGTGTGGTCAGAAGTGAATGGTCATGTTTGTTGGTTCAGAAGGCAGCATGGGAGTGATTGAGACTCTTTTCGACAAGAGCAGCTTGACCCCAACCACATGGTGGCATGTACATGGCCATGATGCCAAGTACTTACGTCTTATTGCTATAAAAGTTCTTTCACAGGCATAACATTTATAAATCTATAATCATTTTGAATATTTTAAGTTTTATTAATTTAGGATTATTTAATTTATTTTTCACACATTTTTAGTATGTTACTAATTTGAAATTCAATTTTCTAACTTTGTTGTAATAGGTGGCTAGTAATTCTTCCGCAGAGCGGAATTGGAGTACCTATACCTTTATCGGCTCGGCTAAAAGAAACAAGTTGGCATCTAAAAAAGCTGAGGATTTGGTATATGTGCAATCCAATTTGCGCCTCTTGTCACGCAAGTTTGAGGACTATGCTAAAGGACCTCACAAACTTTGGGATCTTCTTCCAAAGACCACAGACTTGGATGCCTCCACAGCCACGGTTGCCCAACTTTCATTATTTGACGGCGAAGATGACAATCAAGGGAGTTCGCAAGGAGTGGAGAGTGGAGTTAGCGCAAGTGGCACGCAAGAACTTGATTATGAGGAAAATCTAGTTGATATATTCTAGATTTGTTTGTATTCATAATTCATGTTGACTTGATATTCCTATATCATATGTATGGCAGCCACATGATCAATGAAATGTAAAATCTTAAGTATATTGTATGTTTTGAAAATTTGAACATTGATCCTAGTATATTTTTCAAATTTCAAGTTTTGTTTGTATTCATGTTGACATGATATTCGTATATCATATGTATCATTGTATGGCTGCCACATGATCAATGAAAATGCAGTCTTAAGTATATTGAATGTTTTGAACATTGATTAAAGTTTGTAATATGTATTACTATTTCAGTATTTTATGGACTAAAAAATGAGTATATGTACATATATATGTGTGTGTGTGTGTGTGTGTGTGTGTGTGTGTACGGACGTATCCAAGACGTATCATACCCAAGGGTTTTTTAAAATTGGCGTATCCACGTATCGAACCCGTATCCGTATTGTGGCAACATAGTGTGTGTGTGTGTGTGTGTGTGTGTGTGTATTGTACGTACGTTTCCGTAACATTTTGTACCCAAGGTTTTTTTGAAAATCGGCGTTTCCGCATTTTGGACCCCTTTCCTGGCAACATAGATCTGCAGCCTTAGACTGCAGGCAGATAGTAGTGAAGTACACAGCCATACATCTTTCTCAAGAGTATGTCATGTACACAACACACAGATTAATATAACTTTTTGTTCCAGTTCTATTACTTTCTCTAGACTCCATCTTATTCAATATTGTTTTCCCATTCGCATACAGCACATCTAGATCCTCAGCTAGAACATTGTCCCCTGGCCTTCCTGGATCCAAATCAACATGCCTTTCTTTGGCTGTAAATATGCCATTCAATGGCTGAAAATTGTACTTGTCTTTGGCAGCAATATGTTATTTTCTTTGGCTGAAAAGTATGCTATGAATGGAAATTGTGCTTTTCTTTGGCTGCATTGCTACCTAATGGCTGCAGATTATGATTTTCTTTGGCTATAAAATATGCTTTTTGTTGACTGTTAATAACACTTCTCATTGGCTCAAAATAATGCTTTCGATTGCCTGTAATGGTGGCTAAAATACAACTGTAACCTGGATTCACAGTGGACGATTGGGAAATCAAAAATTAAGACTGTTACCCTTATGTGACTGGATATTACTAATGAACTTCTTGAACTGACCTGAACTTAATCTAGACCATTGTCCCCCGGACCTCCTGAGATCTGGATCGATATGCCTTTCTTTGGCTGCAAATGTGTTATTCAATGGCTGCAAATAATGCTCGTCTTTGGCAGCAAAATGATTTTCTTTGGCTGCAAAGTATGCTATGAATGACTGCAAATTGTGTTTCTTTGACTGCATTGCTATCCAATGGCTGCAGATTATGCTTTTCTTTGGCTGTCAAATACGCTTTTTGTTGACTGTCAATGACACTTTTCATTGGCTCAAAATAATGCTTTCAAAGGTGGCTAAAATATGGCTGTTACCTGGATTCACAGTGGATAGCTGAGAAGACAGCAAATGAAGACTGTTACCCTTATGTGACTGGATATTGCTAATGAGCTTGTTGAACTGAATTGAGCTTAACTTTGTAGTAGCTGAAGCAAAATGGCATATATTCAATTGGATTATATTGAAGAGTGTCATAGATTTCTTAATGATTATACCATAGTTACTTTTATGTTGACTGTGGTCTTCATTACAATGGATAAGTACATAGAAGCATCTGAGTGAAGAAAAGAATTTGTAGTGGCCATTGCATTAGATTATTTATTATTAGAGAAATAAGAAAGATCAACTTAGTGCTTTTTCTCTCTTGCGGCATCTGCTTGTTTTACATAATAGCCCCCGTTTTGCATGGAAAGGAAGCGCAATGGAACAGCAGAGAATGTATTTGAGTACAGTCACTAGGTCTCGCTTTGGCATTGGTAGATTTAGTAAAGTATCATCAAAGTTCAGGTATCGATAAAAGAAAATAGGAATGCCTTAACATGTTTGCAGAAAGAATGATGCACGGATTTGGCAATTGCCAATAACCTGTCAATGCCTATGCATTCAGTGATGATGAGATCTCAGTCCTAGAATATGAAGAGATTATGGAATACATTTTCTACACCATCACCATTGCATGGGTGTGTGCAGTCTTGTAGTCAGAGTGTAACTTCTGTGAACTGAAGTTGGTGAAGTTTAAGGAATATTTATGTGGATTTTAAAATAAGTGTAATACTAATGTTCTTGTATGGGCAACAAGGCATAAGATGGAAGTGATGATATGGAATTATGTAATCAAAAAGCTTGTTCGATATTAGATGGTACATGTATGAATAGATGGAACTTTGGGAATCCTATTAGAATAAGGAATCGCACTGAGCGGATAAATCTTTATGACCGTCTACGTTCCATATTTTAGGAGGCCTATAGAAAGTGCTTCATCAAAATGAATTAGATACTTGTTTCATATGAACAAAAAATTCACTCAAATGCTGCAAATTTGAGAAATCATAAGACAGAAGAGAAATAGGTTTAAATAGGAAAATGTAGTGCTTTTACTAATATCCCAGTCACCTTTTGACTTCTGTACATGTTAGTGTGGAACTTAACTACCGTTTGAAATTTGTCACTTGCTCTTCAAAGTCATATATGATATGGCATTTCTTCAAAGAATTAGTTAGTTAGCTTGTAGTTGTCTATACTTGGAATAGTCTGGTTGAAAAGTAGAAAACAGAATTGGAGAAACAGTAGCAAGAAACATCACATTGAACTAGAGAATAAATATATTTTGAAGATTATATAGATGCATACACGGATCTATCATGTGAAGTATTTAAGCATAGACATTCGTGACTAAGAAGTTTAAGGAATATGTTGAAGCATTGGCTTACTGCTTAAGATGTCCAAATAAATGACTGAAACATTATTTAAAATAACTGAATTGATATGATTCAGATGTGTCTCACACGGATTGTAAGCTGAAACAGTAAAAATAATACTTCGCATGATGACTGTAATGAGATTATACTGATTGTTTTGAAATATGTATAAGCATGTTAACTAGTGACTAAAGTTCCTCCTTATATTTTAGAATGATTCCATGTGTTTAAGATATTACTTGTGTGCAGTTCAACATCACAATGAAGCTTTACTGTGAATGCTTTGGCTTCACCCTATGTCCCTGAAGATGGATCCAGCAGTTAAATCCAAAATGTTGGACAAAAATATAATCACGCAGATGAATCCAGCAGAATACTATTCGCTGTGAATGTTATTTGCTTTATGAAGATCCAAGTTGCAGTAAAATATGTTCTAATTTTGGAAGTCTTGAATTAACTATTTGTGTTTAACCCCTTTGAACCTTTTATGTGCAAAAAGTGGATACATTTTCTGTTTTTTGCACTGGCATTTCCATGCCATTTTCTTTCAAGGGGTTGCTGCAAAATAGGCATTTCCCATAGCCATATTCTTACCCATAGGCTCCCAGCCATTTCTGTTTCCTGGTAACTTAGATGAAAACGATGAATTTAATATGGAAAGAACTAGGTTGGAATCTAATAATGAGCTTTGTTCATGTTGCAATACCTTGAGATTTTTATTTAGCATGCAATGGCCTTGGTTTATATTGCAATGCCATAGAAATTTCATAAGAAAGATGGACTTAAAAAACACCCCAAACCGTACTTAGTGTCGGCTTGGGTTTGAAGTTGTCGGTTTTGCTGCCTGAATGAATTTAATTTATAACTTTGCATATATGTTTTAAAAAATAGTGTCTAAATAAAAACAAATTAAAGGATGCTGTGGAGTTGCTTGAACTAGGTGAAAGGGTGTAACTAGATATTTGAGTGGTCATTTTTGGAAGCTTGTCATAGACCTAACATCTGGAAGAGCTGTCCTAAATTTCTAAGAAATTCCAAGCAAATGGACAGGCCTGTTAAATTTAGAATTTAGCTGAGAATGTTCACAAACTTTCCTTGAGAAGATAGTTTAAAGGACATATTTTCCTGGTGGAAAGATATGTATAGAATGCCTAATGTATATGTTAGCTTACAGGATATGTTGAGTGGACTACGTCATTCTATTATGCATTTATGATTATGGTTCAGGAATTAATCTAATCACTAATCCATGCAGGACGCTGCTTTCCTCTTAACAGTGGGGAGTGCAGGTGCAGAGATTCTATAGAATGTGGGCTACGAAAACCAACAAATAAGACTTCAAAAAAAATAATAAAACTCAGCCTCTTTTACTGTCATTAAAGATGGATGTGACAACTAAGCAACCCAAGCATAAAAAGATTCTGTGAAGACAGAGCACAAAAAACTTCCTAAATCAGGGTCATGTTTGTGCTGAACTGCCAAAAACCATCTCCATGATAAGGATGATCCAAAGGTCTTATACAAGCACCGCATACAACTAGTTTCTTATGCCAAAGATAGATAAGATAAATCATAAATTGAAATTCCTGAGCGTAAAAGATTCATGTATACCGTACCTCTTCAATATGCTGAGCAAATTAGAGCATGCAAAAACTTCCGTTTGGAGGTAAGAAAACTTCATCTACACATTGAAATACTGGGATAATAGTTTTCAGACCAGTCCACAACTCTATCTTCACCTACACATTGAAATACTTGGGTTATAGTTTTCAGCAGTCCACAACTCTATCAACAGATATAATTCCTCCCTCAGAACCATGGATATCCAACAATGCTGACTTATTCTATTTGGACTTCATTTTGTCTTTGAATCTGCGTGCAAATGCCATGACACAAATTATGCAGAAGTCCTCTGGTAGTTTTCTAAAGCAACTAGAAAATCAGTAGCATCTTGGTTAAATGGCTGGAGAACCAGCCAAGATGGGGGAGGCACCACACAAGTAGATATTAACGTTGAACAAAATACTCAATCAGGTATTTGTAACTTATAGAAAAACAATGACATTGGAAATATTAAAAAGGCAAGGGGACCCACAACGAACACAAGCAAAACAACCATGTTAGCACCAGACAGGAGGATGTTGACACGTCGGCCAGGGCCTGGACCATGTACTCTTGAATTTGATATTTTCGCTGTAGATTGGGCTAGTTGGACCCAGTTGAGAGTGGGAATTGGTTAGTTAAAAAAAATATTCTTTTGGGTTAGATTTCAAAGAATTAGTGTACTTGTAAGGAGTTATTTATATAAGAAGCTCAAGGTTTGCAATTTTCTCAACAATGTAATGAATCACGATAATAGCCCGAAGATTTTCTTTTTTTGGTACACAGGGTTTTCCTTCCTCTAAAACATTATAGACTGCAGGCTTGAAGTCGTTAAAGGATGAAGAATGGCGCTTCTCTGGATGAGAGCGTAGTTTCGTCATAGGGTTTTCCAGAAGATTCTCTCTGAAGCATTAGAGACTGTGCAAGCTTAAGGACGTTAAAGGCTGAAGAACGGGGCTACTCTGGTTAAGATTGTAGTTTTGTCTTATTTGGACTTTGTTGTTTTCTATTTTGATTTAAAACAGGTTCAGAAAAGAGGTGCGAAGGTTTCTAGGGTTTTCTTCAAATCAATGAACAAAATAATAAATTACAATAAATCGTTTACTCGACGAAGAGGCAAGCGAGCCATCATTGGTTCGACAGAATACAGCTTGAGCATTTCCAAGGAATTTGAACATTTAAGAGGAATTAGGGTGAACAATGCACCACGAAACCAGACAAGAGGGCTTACAATTTTTAAGGGATTTATATTCCTATTATAGAATAATAGATCATAGAATTTTGTGGGATTTACCTGTTATGAGAAAATTGTCAGGGCAATAATCTTTCCACAGCTGCGTCCAGGAATGTAAACATTGAAGTGCGGAGAAGGCGTGGACGGTGTCGATCATTTGAATTGGCGAATTTTCGCCCATTTACAGTAGCGTTCGCGCCGATTTTAACCAAAGGAAAACTCCTCTGCATATTTTGAAATAAAATGAAATGGCATGGTATGGTTTTAATCAACTGTGGGAGAACCTATGGTTTATGGGGATTTTATTTTTTTGTGTGGAGTGCGCTTTGATTCAAAAGTTTATGGGTCTGGTGAAAATCTTGTTTAAAGATTTGTGGGTTTAATAGCCTGGTATCTTTTAATTTGAGTATCTTTTTCAAAAAAATTATTTTACTTTCTTTGAATAGTTTAATTATGGAACCAACTCTTATAATTTCTTTGTATTTGGTTTTGATATTGATGCATTTTACACATTCAAGGATGAAATGCTTCTCCATTTCGACTGTCTCTATAGTGCATAAAACACAAGTTTTATCTTCTCACAATTCGTTAGGTGTTGTCTATCTTCCTATTTCACATCTATCATATGGGAGCTAATCATTAGTTGAGTAATGATGGTCTTTTCCCTCCATTTAGTTCCAACCCCCTATATTTGTTGTTTCACAATGTTCATATGTTGGGTTAAACTCTAATATAGTGTTGACGTCTCCCACTTGTTTTTTTCCTCCATATCATTGTTCTAAATTTTTTATTGACATAGTTTTTATGTCTTTATTAAGATTTGGGCATTCATCTAGGTTGATATTTCATTTTCTCATCCATTTATGGTTATACTTCATCTTCATGTTCTTTTGTATATGCAACTCTCAGTCTTTTGTAGACGTCGATCACTTCTCAATCTTCATTTTTTGAAGTAACATATACGTTGGTTATAACAGTTGCCTCTAGAGGGAAAGCCCCTATTTCGACAAGGATGATTTCATAGGGAACTTTAGTCTCGATTCTGAAATTATTTTTTATCAACATCTTTTTTATCAATTCTATTTGTCTTCATTTTGAACTTGTCATTCCATTAGCCCATACCTCGCAACTATAGAACACCATCGACGTGACAAGTAACCTAAATAGGATGCTAGTGGTTTCAGAAGAGCCTATCTCTCATGCATGTTTGTGGGGAGATAGGCAAATTCAAACTCTGGACCTCCAAAATGATAGGCAGGTGGCCCACCACTGCGCCACAACATTTGTTTGTTTCAAATTTGACTTTTTTTGTTAAATAGACCCCTCGCAAATGTGCGTGAGGGATAGGTAAAACGGTGGTTTTCCAATCCCATAGCTCAAAGTTCTTGCACCTATTTTGGAGCACATAAAGAGCTCTACATCCTCCTTGTATTCTCTCCATTCTACAAGTATCTCAGTTGAGCTTGCTATGAAAATTGAGGCTAGATACTTGTACTTTGACACCATTTTAAGAGACTCTCATGCAAGCTAGAAGTCGAGATGTTTCTTCTTCCTTTTCACTGAGAAAATCATAATTTTAGTTTTGCCAATGTTTACCTACGTTTATGCTTCTTTACAAAAGAGCTATAAAGAATGAAGGTGATCTCTTAAATCTTGGATTGTCTTTAACATTAGAATCAAGTCATATGTGCATATAATAGGAATTTCACTACATATTTGGTGAAATGAACCTCTTTAGGTCTCCAAAAAAAATTATCTACTCATTTATCTTGTCAATGTATAGCCCAAATAAATTCGAGGAAAGCAGGAAGTTTGAGCAAGTAAATATACATATTCATCCCGCAACTAATCAATTATTATGTTAATAACAGAGTCACTTCCATTGTGGTGTCATTGAGCTATTAACATAAAGATTGTGATGTATTAGGGTTTATATGTTATCGAGGACCAAGCCAATCAACCAACGTGGGATTAATTTTTTATTTAGTGAAGATTTGTAGTCATAGAAGCAATTCCAAGGTGCAGTGAAGAGGCAAAACTAACTTGGAGTAGTAAGGAATGTGTTTAGAGGCAATTTTTAGAGGGTTTTTTTTTGGATTTTTTTACATTGGCATAGAAGGAGAGGGGAAGGTTAAGAAAGCAAACATACACATCCTGCAACCAATCAACCATTATGTTAGTAAGAGGGTCAGTTCCATTGTGGCATCTTTTGGACTATTGACAGAAGGATCGTGTTATATTAGGGTTTATATGTCGTTGTGGACCAATCCAATTAATCAACATGAGATTAATTTTTTTATTCAATGAAGTTTTTTAGAGTTGTATAAGAAATTCTAAGATGCACAGAAGAGGCGTATCCAACTTAGGTAGTAAGGCATGCGTTTAGAGGCAATTTTTATTTTATTTGTTGAAGCCGCAAAGGGGGAGAGGAGAAGGTCGAGCAAACAAACATACTTATCCCTCACCCAATAATCCATTTTGCGAGTAAGAGGCTCACTTTCATTGTGGCACCACCCTTGTCAGCATAATGATCATGATATATATATATATATATATATATTAATGTGGATCAAGCCAATCAACTAACGTGGGTTTAATTTCTTAATTTAGCAAGGATTTTTAGAGTCGTAGAAGCAATTCCAAGCTTCACTAAAGAGGCATGTCCAAGTCGGGGGTAGTAAGATGTGTTTAGAGGCAATTTTTAGAGGACTTTATTGTTATAGGGGGAGGTAGAGAAAACAAACATACTCATCTTGAAATGAATCGACCATTATGTTAGTAAGAGGACCACTTCTATTGTGGTATCACCCATACTGGCATAAGGATAATGATATATTTGGAGTTATATGTTATTGCAAACAAAGCCAATTGACTAATGCCTTATTCATTTTTTTATTTAGTGAAGATTCTTAGAGTCTTAGAAGAAATTCCAAGATGCACTAAAGAGGCATATCCAACTTGGGGTAGTAAGACATGTTTTTAGAGACAATTTTTAAGAGGACCTTAATACACAAGCACCTTCAATATTTGTAAGGGGGGAATGGTTAATCTAGTTCACCAATTCGATAATATTAACATAATCATGTTGTTTCTTCATATATTTTTGGTAATAATCATATTGTAGGAAGACTTTAACACTCATGTAACTTAAATATTTGTAAGGGAGGAACAATAAAACTTCACCTATTTGAGCACTATTACTAGGTTAAGATGTGGGGTCCAATATTAGAAAATTTGTACAACCTTGGCTCCTCAAGTTCACCTACATTATTTTCAATTTGAGTATCTTCTTTGGGTTAATTTTTATTCCTAAGTTTGACCTTATTAGAATGTTTTACCAGTAGAAGGCTATATAAGCAAGTCAATGTCACTTAATAACTTTCTTGGCACACTTGCAATATCCTATTAAAATTAACAATCTAAAAGAACTCAAAGGGTTCATAAATCTACCTAAATAAAATACACATTAATTAGAGAAGTCCCTATTATAAGTTTGAAGCATTATACTAGGTAAAATAGTGTAGCTTCCCCATTTTCAAACATACAATGATCATAAGTTCATGTCTTAGTAAGCAGCGCAAATTCACTCCGAGTATTACTTCTTGGTGGCTTTGGCAAAAATGGAAGGGTTAGTCTGTCACGTAGGTGAAGGCACAGCCACATGCCAGAATATGACCACACTGGTCAGTACATATCTACAGCTGTTGAATAGCTAGCTTTGCTTTCATCTTCTGTGCCCCAAGAGAGACAAGCTGGAATGCCCCTAAGGGGTTAGAGACACAGTTGTTGACATGCTGCTCATATAAAAACCTAAGATTAAACTAAATATAGCCATATTATGATCATTGCAATGAGGGCATGGTAGTGCAACACTTAGATTAGTTCAGGGAGTAAAGTTGTGAGTAGATGATCATCAACCTGTTTGTTGTCAATATCAGCATCCTCCATCCTTCATCCACTTACATGTTTGCTTAGTCAAGTTATTGACTTCTTGTTTCAGCATGCAACATGTTAGGTTCTATAGGTTTTAGGATTTTAGTGGAGCTTTTTTGTAGTGTGATCTATAGAGTCAACCCATGTTGCTAATGTGCAGGAGATTAAGAGTGACATACAAGTCCTGAGGAAATTTCCAGACGAAATAAGGAGTATCCAGGTTCATAGTTTTAGAATATCTAGACTTATTCGACTATACGAATTCTAGATCAAGAGGGGTAAAAATAGAGGACTCGGGAGTATGATTATTCGTATGTTCTAGTCAGGAATTCAGTTTCCAGTAATAATAATGGTGATGGGCACCAAAGAAATGGTCTCAGCAGCGGTGGTTTTATATACCCCAGGAACAGAGATCCTACACATCTGGAATGCCTCCCAGCTTCAATGATGTACAACTAATTTATGCAACAAGAAAATTACGTACCTTGATGCAATAGGGATTACACTATCATGCTTATTGGAGTTGCTACATGTATGCGCTCAAGATTATTTTGATTATGCAATGATTAATTTTAGGGAAGTTAATTACCATGTAGAATTGTGCGGACCTGATTGCAGGAACCATAACATCCTTCTTATAGTTGAGTATTCTTATAACATCATATAATTTATATTACCTGATGTAAATGTTGGTCCCATATACAACATAATTTCATGAGATGTGACGCCAAAATATTTTTTCATGATCCAAATTTGCTCACATAATAGCTTTTCCATTGGTCGATTTGGTGGTCTGCATTTCTCCAATACCTACTTCGAGGGGGTAACTTCCAAAATTCCCATACAATATTATTGTTTTGCCCTAATATGATGATCAACTAGAATCCATGTGTAACCCCTTTTTATGCCATTCTAATTTCTATGGCCAATTTTACTGAGGCTGTGTCATCCTTTCCTTTGTCAAATCGTGAAATGAACTCGGGTCTGATCGAGATCCCAAGGGATTTGTGCCACATGTCGGCATTTTCCATCAATACCCATACATCATAACATTATATCCCATGTCAACCCATACATATGATTCAATTGGATGTGTGCCACATGATCAAGAAATCAGCCATCAACCCTTGTGACATTAAAATATTATATTCTAGGGCATCCTATGAATTTCCTGACATCTTTGACATGTCATACGGGCGTGATTCATACCCGTCAGAATTCATCATCATGAGTGTGCTTTAAATTATTGCAACATGGCGGGTTCGCTATTGGCTAGGGATCATCGCGGGAACCATGTTTCTGAAATCTTATCATTTTTAAAATTTTGGCAAAAGGAAAATCTTCTTCTTCTTCTTCTTCTGGCTTCTTCTTCTTGCTACTTCTTTTAAAGTGCCTACGTGGCTTCATTGTGATTCGGCTGGAGGAATGGCGGGTGGTGGGCATTTGTCCTTAGAAATTTTGCTTCTAGTTCTTGCAAAGATTTTCTAAGTTAAAATTTCCTTCCCGAAGGCCCACAGTGAATGGAAGGTGGACATCTGTGTAGGGCCCCGGGAGGTCCAACACTCGGATAACCAGAGATATTTGATGCATTTGAGAGTTTTTAACTCCAAAATTCTAAAGTTCCACCATTCTCTAGCATGAATCCTACCATCTCACGAGTCATGAAGCTGACACGTGTCCAAGAGGGACAAGAGTAGGTCGGGGGGTTTAAGTGATAAATTCTAAAAGTTTTTAAACTTCAAATGGATAAAAGTGAATTTTGAGGCCGAACCCTTTCGTGACCAATGGAAAGAAGACATGTGTCCAGGGGAGTAGAATGGAGAAGCGGGTGTTAAGGCCCATGAAGAATTTTGAGCAAAATTTCCCTTTTTCGAAAAAGTGTCAAAATTCATGAAAAATCGGCTAAAACACGGTTTTCAGTGGGGTCCGCAAGGTGGATCCATGTGGCGGGCCTAGGAGGCCGGCGGAGGATATTCTGACTTAAAATGTTTCCAAATTATGATACAAAAATTGGTCGCAAATGTAAATTTTAAAGGCAGTGGCCCGATCCAATGGTATACTTGACACGTATAACTATCTTAGGTTTAATGCCCTAAAAAAAGGCCGAATATTCAGGGATGCTCAGCTACCACGTGGAGGGCTGGCATTAAAAGCTTGATCATAAATCTGACGCCCAAATACAACATTCTCCCTTTTGGGCCGCCATGGGAGTTCTAAGAATGTAAGGATAAATGATGACAATATGCTCATATAATAGCTTTTCCACTTCGATGGGGCAACCTCCATAACCACTTTGAGGCAGTAACCTCCAAACCATACAATAACACTCCAATACTCAATATGATGATTAACTACAACCTTCTAACCCCTATATATACCATTCTAACCTATGGCCAATACTGAGGCCGACCTCCTAAGCATAATAAATCATAAATGAATGATATAATAAGATAAAGGGATGTGTGCCACATGTCGGCATCTCCATCAATACATATACATCATAACATTATATCCCATGTGAACCCATACATATAACTAATGGGAGGTGTGCCACATGTCAGCATCTCCATCAACCCATATACATTATAATATTATATCCCAAGGTACATAGCAAATCTCCCCTCTAAAGAGATGTATCTCACCATCATACGGGTGACCTCGTCAAAAAGCGGAGGGATAGAGCTGACCTACAAACCCGTCGTGACAAAAACTAGTTTCTCATTACCCTCCACAAATTTCCTCTCCTCAGCTAGCCTGTCAATCCTTTTGTTGAAAAATCAGTATCCATCCATTCCAAGGCTAGTAGCTTCGGCGATTAACTCTTCATTGATCAAAATTTTATGTCCGCCATATTCAACTTTGTGGTCTTTCCAGTCCTTCACAAATTACACAGAAATGCTTTGGTCGTGACCCTGTATCTTCTCAATAAAATTAGTAATGCCTCCCTGGTTGAGCAGATTCCAGAGCTCTTCATTATTCTCCCACTCCGGGTCTTTGCTGGGCTCAATTTGACAAGGGGCTCCTCCCATTTTCACCTTGCTTAAGTGCTTGACAGTGTAATCTTCAAAATCCCTATGAGGAATTCTATAATAAACACAGGTTCCAATCCACCTTTCTCTATTTTTGGAAAGATACCTCATGCAAGATGGGAATGAGGATTAGTGTAGCCATTGCTGATCATGTACAGTTCCCATGAATGCCTGCATGAATTGCTGGTAAGTACCTGGGAAATCCCACATGCGCAAACTTCAACTCCCCTTAGAAACCCACTCCAAGATCATCATCATCCTTACTACGGCCTTGAAGATCCGCAAAAATCTGTTTAAAAGCTATTATATGTAAAATATTTCCTACATGAGTGAATCTGATCTTCACATAAATCCACTTTAAATCATCATTATACTTTCTATATCCTTGATTGCCTGCCAAGATCTGTTTGAGTGTTGTTTTAAAATTATCAACACGTGTGTAAGTCCTCTTCTTAAAGATCCACTCCAAATGCTCATTCACCTTACCCCGTGTTTTCATGCCCATAAGTATCTATTTGAATGTTGTTTTGAATCTGCTCAGGAATGTGATCACCATTATCCCAAATAATGTGATTAACATTTATGCCATAGTTAGCCAATACATCTGCCACCTTGTTACCCTCCCGGTAAGTATGCTTGATCCGAATATTATTGAAGGTTTGGCAGATACTTATGGATTCCAAGATGAAGTCCTTGATGTTCCAACTTGGAGGCGAACACTGATTAAGATGATTAATGATATTAAGTGAGTCTCCTTCTAGAATGAGATTTTAGATATTATGAGTTTGAGAAATTCTAAGGCCCCATAAAGTAGCTAACGCTTTAGAAAAATGATTAGTTTGTATTCCCATTTTATCAACATAAGTAGCTATCAAACTACCTTTATGATCCTGGATCACTCCCTCCCCCAACTGCAATCTCCAGGGTTGCCCTTAGATGCCCCATCAAATTTCAACTTATACCAGTTGAGATCAGGAGGGTGCCAATGTATCAAAGTTCTATCAATATTATTACCGGTATTATTTAAGATATTGTCAGCTCCCAACCTTCCATTGGGATAAGAAATGCTCTTCATTTTTCTGGATAAATCTTGTTCTTGGGGGGGTTTAAATCTAGCAATATTCTCTTTAATAGCATTAGAAATTTTACTAATACTGGGCTTATGATTATGTTTACTATTTCTAGCAATGATATCATTTCTATCTTTCCATATCCTCCCAATAATATGAGGCATTACCAAATTCCAGAGCCTTCTCACAACAAAATGTTTATAGGGTGGGTTCCATTAGGTCCAGAGCTGACTGAAGTCCTTCGGCACCACCCAGAGAAGCTAGTAAAATTATATAGGGCAAAACTCTAGATTTTGGTAGCATATTCACAATGGCTAAACAAATGAATGATATCCTCAGATTCTTTTTTACACAGATGACATCTATTAGGCATTATGAAACCTTTCCTTATCAAGTTGTCAGTGGTAAGAATTCTACCCCTAAGAGCAAGCCAAAAGAAAAAGTTAATTTTAGGTGTGAGCTCAGTCCATCCAAATTCTATTCCAGTTAAACTCAGTTTGACTATTGTCGAAAGAAAGTATTATAACTAGCTTTAATAGAGTAGTCCCCATCAATAGAATTTCTCCAGACCAATTCATCCTTAACTTCCAGCTGACTTAAGGGGAAAAGATCCAACTGATCTTGTAGGGAGGAAATAGTTTGGATCAGATTATCTCTATCCACAGTCAAGTTTTTTCCATTTCTTATTGTTACCATTTCTATACAATATAATCCTTGATTCTAGTGCCATACTTACTTTCAAGACTATCTTTGATTACACCAAATCTATCCATAAGGCTGCAATTAAACCAGTTATCGTCCTAGAATTTTATATCATAACCATCTCCCACTTTCCATTTACTTCCTTTGTTTGATAAAATTTCTGCTCTTCACTAAATTATTCCAGAAAATGGAACCATAAGGAAGATTCTCATCTTGAAGAAAAGAAAAAACTAGCTTGTTGATTAAGGTATTTATCCTTAATTAATTCTATCCAAGGTTGCTTCTCAGATAGCATTCTCTAGCCCATTTTCACAATAAGAGCCTCATTCATTTTCTTGATGTCTTTTATGCCCAGGCCCCCAATAGATTTTAGGAGTACATACCTTATACCAAGCAACTAAGTGACATTTAAACTTCTCCTCCATGCCCTACCATAAGAAGTTTTTCTGAATCCTCTCAATTTCTTTCTCTGAAGGTAAAAGGGATCTTATATAGAGGACATGATATAGATAGGCAGATTTTGAAGAGTGCTTTTTATGAGTAGACACTTGCCAAACACTAGACAGAATGGCTCCTTTCCATCCAGCCATTTTTTTTTTTTGAAATCTCACCAACAAATCATTCCACACCTTGGTAGAAACTTTTTTAGTGCCAAGAGGTAGTCCTAAGTATGTGGATGGAAGTGAACTTATTTTACAGCCTAGAATTTTTGTAATTTTAAGCTATCTTTCCTCAGGAGTGTTGAAGAAGAAAATGGAGCTTTTATCATAATTGATCTCTTGCCCAGAAGCAGATTTGTAAAGTTACAAAATAGCCTTGGTAGCCTTAGCTTCAAGGATGGAGGCCATTAAAACAAGGATTGTATCATCCACAAATTGCTGATGAGAAGCTACTTGGCTGATGGAAGTGGGCTTTGAACCTTTCAAAAGACCATCAATAATTGCTTTACCAATTGTTCTACTAAGACTGTCTGCCATAAGAATGAAGAGTAGGGGGGATATGGGGTCCCCTTGTCTTAGCCCTCTGCTGCTTGTGAAAAATCCCACTGGCTCACCATTAACCACCACTGAGAATTAGATCGTAGAGATGCAAGCCTTAATAATTTTTCTTGAATTTAACAAGAAAAACCAAATTTAATCAAAACTTTGTCTAAAGAAAAACCCAAGAGACCTTGTCAAAGGATTTATTCATATCAAGCTTGAGGACCATATTTGCTTTTTTATTATTGTCCATAGAGTGTATGGTCTCATGCACCATAATCACTCCATCTTGGATAATCCTACCTTTAATGAATCCATTCTACTACCTTGAGATTAAATCATTCATAATTAATTGCAGCCTGGTAGCAATGATTTTGGTAAAAATTCTATATATAACATTCACAAGGCTGATGGGTCTGAAGTCTTTGAAGTCCTTAGCATCCATTTTTTTTTGGAGAAAGCACAATGTGGGTGTTATTCAGTTATTTCAAAATATCCCCAGTTCTATAGAATTCATTCACCGCTCTGAGAAGATCATCCGAACATATTTCCCAAAATTTCTGAAAAAAATTAATAGAAAAACCATCCGGGCCCGGAGCCTTATAAACTTCAAATATTATGATACACTTAGGTATTTGTAGTTCTAACGAGATGTGATGAGCTTTGGCGGGTATCTTTAAATCTCTGCTCCTCAATATTGTCTTGGAGAATAGCCTCCAATATGAAAGACATTGCACTCAGACAGGCTAATAATATTCATCTCATTAAGAAAGTTTTTTATAGACATTTAGAGCTAAATCTATTGATGCTAGTTGGGATAGTTGTATAACAGAATGCCAATACTTTATAGCACACTGGCATAATCCTATTAGGAATGTAATACATGCATGATAGTGGTCTTGTGAAGCACACCTATTGTATTTGTGATCTGTTATGTTTTA
This sequence comes from Taxus chinensis, assembly GCA_019776745.2. Lineage (NCBI taxonomy): Eukaryota > Viridiplantae > Streptophyta > Pinopsida > Cupressales > Taxaceae > Taxus > Taxus chinensis. The sequence continues at coordinate 171,008,507 of CM034149.1, forward strand.
GCAAAGTCAGTAGCCATCATGATTGTAGGGTTTTGTATATGGATTCTACTCTACTGCAATATTAATATGCAGCTATGTAATTATGCTTCTTGATACTTTAGATATTGGTCTGTCCAGGAATATCCCCCCATGATGTAATTAACAGTGTTAATTGATATTCCAGATCTATGGATACATAGATTAAGTGTTTTAACTTATTGTATGTGTTTCCAAACATGATATACCATGTAACTGTTTCTCTGTGAATAAATGGTTTAACTTGGTTTAATTAATATAATTAATATGTGTGTTAACTTCTGAATCAAGCATCACAAAGGAGGTACTTGGTGTTTACACGTGCATTCGGGTCCCAGCATTCAGTTCTAATTTTGTCATGAATGTTATAACGCTGCATCCACATCTATTGAGTGGGTAAATAAAGGCTACATTCTAGCTTTTGTTTCCGGGAACTATAGTTCAATTTGTCTACCAGGATGTTTCATGCATATGGAGATATGTGGTCCGATCCAATTCTGGAGAGTAGTTGAAGCCTGAGGTAGAAGATGACCTAACTGATAAGTTCTCACACTAGATACAACACTAGACCCAAATTTAATGCAGTGAAAGTGGGTGGAGGATAGATCTGTATCCAACTGCTTGTATGAGATGTTCCAGGTTTAACTTATTTCCTATAGAGATCCATATCCAATGAGATTACGATCAGCTTACACATCAAATCTACAAATTTTCTCTCCAAGAACGAGAGCTTGGAAATAGGAGGATTATTAGAGACCTTCATGATTTGTCGACCTGAGGAGTGGACTAGAATTAAAGTCACCCATAATAAGCCAGTTGGTTGTAGTAAGGTGTATTTTATAATTATACTTTAGAGTACGTAATCTATACAGTATTACGTCACCCACTAACCGAAGTTAGAGTTATAGTTTCTATGTAGTACCAAGGGGATCCATTCACTATTGTTCTCAATAGCACTGACATTTAACTATCAAGATGATTGACGATAGAATTGGGATTGGAGAATCATTACCTATGGCTAGTGTCTTAAATCCCCACCAGTAGCACAGACCTTCAGGAGGCATCCCTAGAGAAAGATCCACCGCAACCTTGGAAGAGGAAAGGCAGAATTTTTTTTTACTAATTTCAAGTATAATGAAGTTTCCTGCACAATCAAAGGGCTAGTTGATGAAGTATTGAGATCAAGTAACTCCTTAATGATGATCTGATGAAGGAGTTTCTGTTTAGACCTCGGATGTTAGAAGATGGGGAGATCTGCAGTAAATAGGAATGTCCTAGTTGACTATTGCCTGAAAGCACAATTGACGTTGAGTTCCATCTGCATTGGCTCTTTGATGATATCATGGATCATAAGAGTCTTCTTTGAAGGACTACAGGCGTGCATCTAGATCTAGCTTCCAAAATCTACCTAGCCCTTGTAGTAAGGTATTCTAGATCTAGTAGTTTTGGATGTTGAAGTTTCCCAATTGTCAAGTTTCTTTTTCTTTTCACTGTATAGCGATTCTGGGATCATTTCAAATCCTTTCATTCTTTTTTTTTTTTTGAAATGACCTCTCTTTGTTTAGTTGTGGTATATATAACTATTTCCAACTGAGGTATTAATTAGTACAAATATTTTAAATACATTTATTTTAAAAATGTTGAAAGATAATAATTTAAAAGTTTTTAATTTGGATTTTATGCATCATATTATTGATAAATCTATTGTAATTTTTTCTCCTTCAATTTTTTATTGATTGGTGGGAAAGGACATCCATCTAACTATACCATTATGTTTGGCTCGATACCATTGTTAAAAAAAAAAGAATCCAAACTTTACCAAAGGAGCTAAATACTACGATTTTTAGATTGACTTCTCCAATCAAAAAGACAAAATTTTAAGTGACCATGAAAAGAATATCAAATTTAAGCATGTACCTGCCAATTGGACATCAAATTTATATTTGAAAACACTAGTGAACACCCTCACTCCATTACATTTGAGAAGAGACTTGGGGCTCAATTCCTGTGTTATTATACATCGAGATCCACAATGTTAACATCTTTTTCTTTGGTGACATCATAACAGATGTGATGTCACCGAGGGAGAAACAGATTCAACCAATTTTATGTCGGCAATTCAGCATTCAAAATTGCACCTGTCACAGCCCTTCTGAGGGCTTCCAACCCGTCAGAGAAGGGCAAGTCAAAATTTGCCTGTAAAAGAAAATTCAAAACCTATAAATCATTTGACAAATTGTAAGTGTAATATTTTATTCAAATTGTCAAAAGAAGGGCTATGTGGAAAAATGGTCGTCAACCACTGTCATTTTAATTTGTAAGTCCCGATAAAATATTTAGTTGCAAACACAAAATTTGGATGTTGGGCACTGGGAATATGTTATTAACTATACTACAAACATAAGTATATCTTTTTTCCAAATTTCCATCCCATATGTCAAATCATGTGACAAGTGATGATGTAGATATTTAAAACACGAGTAAAGTCCATTAGATTTTGTCATTGTAAATAACTATTTGCAAAGCTTATCAGCTTCTAGGTTCTAACCATAGTGATATTTGGCCATATTTCTCTTGGATTAATCAAAAGGATTAATAATTCAATTTCACTAAACAATTTTTTTCTAAAAATGTGATTTTTTTGGTAAATATGGAGATATTTATAGCTTAGTAGTCGCTAGCTAAATTGGTAATACGTCAACATGACCATGGTAAATTTTAGAGCTTAGTGGTCGCTAGGTAACTTTGGCTAGACCATGGTGAATTTTAAGATACAAGCAAATTCCATTAAATTTTGTCATTGTAAACAACTCTTTGCATAGCTTAGCTATCGCTACCCTACAACCATAGTGATATTTAGTAATGTTATATATATGAAGGTGAGTTTTACAAATTTTAATTTCTCGCTAATGGCAATTTGAATTAAAAAATGTAGTTATTGGTGTAAACGTTGGGCGAACTGACCCCTAAAAGTAACTTGAACATTTAAAATTTAGGTGAATTAGTCATATCCATATAACCAAAATATTCATGAATTAATGAAGATTCGCCACTAAAATTTTCCCTAAGTGAAACCCACAACCTATGAGATGGAAATAGTGGACAATATCAATTAACCGTGAAGCCTCGAAGTATAAATTATGTAAGCCAAGGATCATATCAATGTCGAGTCAAAGGATCACTACATTGGAACCTATTGGCTTGAGCCTAATATGAATCAAAGGGATGTTCTTCTCGTTTAACATGCACATTAAGCAAAGTGAGTTCGAAAAGATATTGGAAGGTGCATAATAATGGCATTCATAGAGGTGGCATATAGAAAATCAAATCTGATGAGTTTGAGTTAATAGTTATGGATAGTTTACTTTTGTTTTTGTTGTCTAAATGCTTGAGCGTCTAGTGGTGCATTAACACACCCTAGCACATTTAGACCAGTATAATTGATCTTACTCATTACTTGTGTGCTTAATGTTGTAAGAAACAAACTATTAAGCAACTTTTCAAAGTAAATGAGTTAATTAATAGATGACTTGTTTTAAGTTGAGTTTTAAAATAGCATTACAATAAAATAGACCCTATGTAGGGGGTATAGATATTGTTCTTAGATGTGATTGATGTAAAATATTATATTCAACACCTAATTAATGTTCTTAGTTTTTATAAAACATTCATTTAAAAAAAATGAATATCTTCGATTAAAAATTGTTCTTAGTTTTAATAAACATTCATTTAAAAAATATATATATCTCAATTAAAAAATGTTCTTTATTTTTGTGACGTGGTTACTTAATCTAATCTTGTCATGCGAAGTGCGAAATATTATACTACTTTTCATCATCGAAAGGTTAGTCCAATATTTACCCTTCAGAGTGAAATTCAGACCAGCCCTTCAAATTTGATCACTAGTCGGCATCATCTTTGTACAGCTTAACGAGAAATTTGTTGTCTGAACTGTTCAATTGCTCTTTATGTCATAAGTTTTTCCTTACGTTGCGTGTGTCAACAAAAAATTCAAAATGTCTTGACCTGCTGGCTCAAATGTCAGTGATAATGACTTCAGCTCCATGCTTTGCAAACGGCCTAATGATCCGCCTATGATTAATGTGACCTTTCCTTGCACTGTAGAACTCCCAAACCAGAAATAATGTGTAAAATTTATACATAAAGATCACCATTTTTTTTGGAGGTTTTTTAATATATTTTTCTGGAACAATTACTACAGTGCAGCTATAAGAAACAAAGCTTAGAACTAAAAAAAGATAACCTAAAAAGTTCTCGGAATTCTAAAGGCATGGAATTTGTGTATACCACGCCCATGTATGGATGCATGGTTTATGGAGGCATCATTATGGGGGTTATGTGATCCTGTCGCCAGGATAGCTAGCTCATGTCATCCTCATCAATATGAAAAACCAAATAATTATCATCCCCATCATCTTAAATATCATATATACCAAATACCAAATATCAAATATCTCGGGTCAATTGACTTGTAAATATAAGTCCGCACCAAAACACCGAATCGGGGTGCTTGGTAAGGCGCTTACAAATTTTCATGACATATGATAGCCTCTGGCAAGCGGAGGTTTTAGACTGGTGTGGCATAGACATGCTAGTTACATAATTTGATCTTGGGTGAATTAACTTGTAAATGTAAGTCCACACCAAAAACATCAAACCGGGGTGTTTGGTAAGGCACTTAGATTCAAAATTAGATTCAACATATGATAAATTAGCGTTATCCTTTGCTTTTCATTTTTTTAGTGCTATGGAATAAATTAATTATGTATATAAGTTCTTAGGTAGTTGAATATGCGTCACTGATAACACCCCTTTTGGCATTTGAGGTCTGTTGTGGAATAATAGATGTCACAGATAGAATCTCTTTATCTATATTTCTTCTTCATCTATCACCTTCTCATTTCCCTTTGTCTCTTTGTATTGTTTCCCCTTCACTACTTTAAGTTTAACTTCTTTTACGTCTCTCTTTCGGCATTTTTAATACACCACAGTAGTGCAATTGCTAGTATATACATTTTGATACCTTCCACTTAACATTTTACATGAATATTCATATAATATTCTATCTATTATTACTAATAAAAATATTCTTTTCAATTAAAAAATGTTTAATATATTTTCATTATAACATATGAAATTTAATAATACCAACAAATTAAGAGTATATCTCCCAAAAGCAAATATCTTTATCCTAAATGTTTGTCACGATTGTTTGGTAGTCTCGAATTTAGATTGTGGTGATTACATGGCAATTTTGGCTCATCTAAGAGACAAATGCCACTTTCTCGTCACATATCGTTTAATGTTTTCATATATTAAATACTAGGAATCACACTTGGAATGTGCGATGGAAATGCCAAAAGGGATGCGTTGAAGGAGTTAAACTTGAGGGAAATAAAATTTTGAGGAGGAGGGTGATAAAGAAGAAGATTAAGGGAGGAGAACTGAAAACACTGTGACATCTAAGTTCCTTGATGCTTGAAAGACATGTTTATTGATACTTAGATGTGGAAATGTTTTTTTAGCTTTATCAATGGTTGAGGCATTGGAAAGAGAGGGATTTTTTATGTGCGCACCATGTCCTCCTTCGATTGTCAAGGTCATCCAAGGTTATAAGAAGGGAACGAGTTGGTGTGAGTACTATAATCTATTTACACGCCAACAAATCTAAATGCATGGATGTTAATGAAGGATATTTAGAAGAGATGAGAAACGTGTTCGATTCGTATAATGCAATACAATTTTGGGGTGGCTAGAGGATCGGCAATGTAAATACGGATGCTTGTTGACCTCTCATTTCCCTCAAGCTTGATAGTAACAGTTACCGAGACTTCTTTTTGGAAACATGCTTTTTAGCGCAACCAATGGTTAAGGCATTGGTAAAAGAGAGATTTTCCGAAGTGCATCATGTCCCCCTTCGATTGTCTATGCCATGCAAGGTTACAAAAAGGGAATGTATGAATTTAAGATTATAATTCAGAGGATTTGTTGGAAAATTATAATTTGAAAGGTCGGTCTGCATATTACAATCTATTGAGGAGGCAACAAATTTGAATTCATGGAATGTATTAAATGCATGGATGTTGATGGAAGATAGTTGGAAGAGATGATGGCCTATATGTTGATGGATTCAGACATGAGTAGCCACACAATCTAGTTGTTTGGATATTCGACCAATGCAACGTTTAACCACCACATTTAATGTGAAATGGTGGTCAAGCCAAAGGAGGATGCAACTTGAGTGATCCTCTCAGTGGTATGAGGAGATCCTAGATGCAACCATGGTTCACAATACTCAATACATGATCCATAATGTAATACTATGTCAAGTTGGTTGGAGGAACGGAAAAACAAAGTTTGATGTTTGTTGATTCCAAAACCACATGTAAATCCAATACAAAACGAACATTAAATGGATCTAGTCGATCTCAATGAAATCGCAATGTTCAACGCTAGCATGGAGCTAAATGAAGTGTGGGAGAGAGACAATGCATTCAATTTACAGGGGTTTGTGAAGGAGAATGAGCTATGGAAGATAACAAAAGGTGTATTCATAGGTGGAATGAGGAATGCATGACCCTTATGTGGGACCTCCTTTCCTAAATGACAAATCTAAAGTTGTTCACGACATGGCTTTGGTTATAAAGAAAAGAATAAAGAACTTGGAGATGCCTAAATTTATTGGTAATGTTTTAGCTTCGAGAAAATGATATCAGTGTAATTACATGTTAACATTAAAAACCCAACAATCGATATTGTGCAATATTGTTTGTGGACAAGTTGTAGCTGACCTATACGTTTTGTGTATATAAAAGAACTATGTTATCTATTTTAACAATGTCTTTTCTTGATGCAATTGAATATTTTTTTATTTGTGGGTATGTTTTAATTATTTTATGGTGGGCGAAAAGTTGCAGATCAAAACAATCACACTTGGGGTATTTCCCAACATAGACACTTGTACATCTAAAAAATGTAATATGTGTGAACTTAATAAAAACAATAGTGAGCTTAAGAGTAACATTTTACTGCATCTATTAAAAGCCATATGGAGGGTTCATTAAGGCAACGATGTTACCATGTCCATTAGTTCTTTTTTGTCGATTGGATGTCAATGGAGGATATTTAGAGGAGATAAGAATCATGTTCAATCCGTATAATGTAATACAATTTCGAGGTTGCTAGAGGATCGAAAATGCAAAGATGGATGCTTGTTGAGCTCTCATTTCCCTAAATATTGATAGTAATAGTTACCGAGACTTACATTTGGAAACATGATTTGTAGTGCAATCAGTGGTTAAGGCATTGGTAAAAGAGATATTTTACGAAGTGCATCATGTCCCCCTTCGATTGTATATACCATGCAAGGTTATAAAAAGGGAATGTGCGAATTTAAGATTATAATTCAGAGGATCTGTTGGAAGATTATAATTTGAAAGGTCAGTCTGCATATTACAATTTATTGAGGAGGCAACAAATCTGAATTCATGGAATGTATTAAATGCATGGATGTTGATGGAAGATAGTTAGAAGATATGATGGCCTATATGTTGATGCATTTAGACATGAGTAGCCACCACAATCTAGTTGTTTGGAGATTCGACCAATGCAATGTTTGACCACCACATTTAATGTGAATGGTGGCTAAGCCAAAGGAGGATGCAAACTTGAGTGATCCTCTCAGTGGTAGGAGGAGATCTCCTAGATGCAACCATGGCTCATAATACTCAATACATGATCCATAATGTGATACTATGTTAAGTTGGTTAGAGGAACGACAAAAAAAGCTGATGCTCGTTGATTCCAAAACCATATGCAAATCCAATACAAACCAATTTTTATAGATCTATTTGAGCTCAATGAAACTGCAATGTTCAATGCTAGCATGGAGCCGAGCGAAGTGCGGGAAAGAGACAAGGCATTCACTTTAGAGGGGTTTGTGAAGGAGAGTGAGCCAAGGAAGATAAAAAAAAAGGTGTATTCATAGGTGGAATGCGTAATGCATGACCCTTATGTGGGACCTGGACTTTCCTAAATGATAACTCTAAAATTGTTCACGACATAGATTTGGTTATAAAGAAAAGAACAAAGAAACCCGAGATGCCAAAATTTACTATCAACGTTTTAGTTGCGAGAAAATGATATAAGTGTAATTACATGTTAACATTAGAAATCCAACAACTGATATTGTGCAATATTGTTCGTGGAAAAGTTGTAGCTGACCTAAACGTTTTGTGTATATATAAGTTATGGTATTGTCCGCCAATAATGTAGAGTACGGTAACAGTCAAAGTACAATAGGAATGTTGTAAAAAGTAAATATTTGTCGTAAGTGGTCCGGTAATGTTAAAATGCCAAAGTTAGGATAAGTAGAGAAGTAGGGTCTACATGATTAGGAATTAGAAATATTATATTGGTAATAAGGACAAGGAGTGAGGTCATAAATATTTTGTGTATTTTATTTGTAAAAAGTCTAAAAATGTGGAACCCATGTGAAATGATAAGGTTTATCTTATCTTAAGAGATAAGCTTACATGTACAGATAAGAGTTAAGGTATGGAATATGATTTGTCAGAGTGGATTTCTTATCCTATCTTAGAGATAAGATGGATAAGCCTGGAAGTTCTATAAATAAAGAGGCCACCCCCCTCATTTAGCATAGAAAGAAGTAGTGAGAAATATTGTATGAAGTGTGTAAAGGAAGCCATCAGTTTAAAGGTGTGTTGAAGAAGCCATTAAGAGGTGTAATTGTAAAGTTTCTTCCATAGTATTGGTGGAAGGCAAGTGAAGTCAATAACACTTGAAGTACCTCATGGGTGAGATTGTAACAATTTCATGTTAATATTATAATTTACTTTGATATTTCAGATTTGTCATCATTCCGTCTTATCATAGTCGATGGTATTCTTGTGTTACGTTTGTTGCTTTGTTTCCAGATTACATCCACCAAACTAAAGGCTGTGCATTAGTAAATAATCATAGCACGAGGAGTTCCCGGTGAAGAATTATCATAGTGCCGGATTGGTGATGACATTTTGGTTCCGTTGCCGGGACCATTCCTCGTTGGTGGATTGTCTGGAGAGATATTCCCACTTAGTCAAAAATCAATTGGAGGGTAACCTTGTTTTTACTGTGCATAGTAGTTACCATGGTAAAGTCATTTTTGCCGTGAATAGTAGTTACCATGGTAAAGTCATTTTTGCTGTGAATAGTATTTACCACAGTAAAGTCACTTTTTACCGTGAATAGTATTTACCGCAGTAACTTCACTTTTTACTGTGAATAGTGTTTACCACAGTAAAGTCAGTTTTTACCGCAGTAAGTCAAGTTTTACCATAGTTTACCGTGGTCATTTCTATTTTCTATTATAGTGATTTTAATTATTGGTGCACATAAGTCTTGTTGATTGTACTTTTGGGTTGGTATTTCACTGTGGTTACTTTTGAAAATGGGGAAGATTCCTGTTTTTTCAGCCCAATCTAATGAAGATGCTTCCTCTTTCATTCAAGAGTTTAAACGATCTTGTATTTGTAATGGCCTTATAAGAAGGGAACAATGGACTGAATTTTTTCCTACCTTTTTGGATGGTTCAGCCCTTAGGTGGTTTGAAACACTAGGTGATAATGTGAAAAACTCATGGGATTTATTAACTGAAAGTTTTCTTGAAGAATTTGGTGAACAACAGAGATATGCAGATCTCATGATCGATATCACAAAGCTAACCCAAGGAGAGAAGGAGAAGATAAGGGATTATCATGCTCGTGTTCTAGAGCTAAGGAGGAAGCTCGACGCCCAGATCCGGAAGGAAGGATTAGCGGATGGGTTGATGAATGGCGTGGATAATCTCCTATGTAAGCACTTCATTCTTGGGATGAAGCCAGAGATCAGACAACGAGTGAAGTATGACCGCCCAGCTACCATTGAACAAGCAAAGGAGATTGCAAGAAGGCAAGAAGAAAGCATGGAAGAGGAGCCCAAAGAAATTGTTGCTAAAGTAGAGCCTACACCAGCACCTTTGCTCCAGAATCCACAACCACTCTCGGTGAGCACAAATCTTTCTCCTAGTACATCTACTGAGTATGAAGATCTGCTCAAAAAGATGGGTCAGTTAACTATTAATCTTCTTCAAGGAAAAGAATTTAGTTCTCAGGGAGGAGATAGAGGTCCAAAAAGAAATATTTCTGAAGTTGTATGTTATGGTTGTTATAAAAAGGGTCATTATAAGTATAATTGTCCAGATAGAGCTTCTACATCTGGTAAAGGAGATAATGATAAAGGAAAAGCACCTGTGAATTCTTTTGATGTAGTAGATAAGAGCAGAAATAATGAAGTAGATGTGTTTGTAACAAAAAGAAAGAAAGAAAAAGATAATCAAGATGGAAATGATCCTAAGAAGATGAAAGGAGAAACTAGTAAGAAACATAGGAGAAGAAAGTTGGGTGTGTAGGATTTTCTGATTTCACAGGGGCAAGGACCATACTCCATCTTGGAAGATCTGTCCAAAAGGCCTGCAAATATTACATATGGTCAACTCTTGGCTATGTCTTCTGAGAAGAGGTGGGAGCTGCGAAGTGGACTCAATGCTCGACGAAGGAAGGAGGTTGAGGTCCCTGTTTTGGAGGCAGAGGCGGATCCCTATGCTCCACAAGCTGAGGTATTATGTAATGGTATTTCAATTCATGATGTCTTAGTTGATGGAGGTGCTGCAGTTAATGTAATGACCGAGTCTGTAATGAATATGTTGGGTTTAAAAATTGATCGCCCTTCAACACTTATGTTAAGGTCATTAAATAAGGGAAAAACTAAACCAGAAGGTGTAGTTTCAAATGTGGCAATATCTGTTATGGGTGTTGTATGTGTGGTAGACTTTCAGGTGATGAAAAATGGTACTGTTGCGTACCCAATGTTGCTGGGAAGACCATGGCTAAGGAGAGTTCATGCAAGAAACTACTGGAATGAAGGCTTCATGACACTTGGACGTGGTAGAGAGAGGGTGAAGATAAACGTGATCCCTCGACATCATAAGGCAGAACCTGTGGATTCAAGTGATGAAACTGATGATTGGACATCCTCTGATTACTCTAGTACCAGTGAAGTGGACACTGAAGATGAAGAAAGTGAGGTTGATGTTTCAGTCATGGATATCCTTCCAGTCACACCGACTCATGACCCCATAAAATTATCTGAAGAAGAAGTTGATGATCGTCTCCAACAAATAAAGATTGGTGATGCTGTGATGGAGAGTGAGAAGGAATCCTACCTCCAGCTCTTTCGAAGGTACATACACATATTCACTTTTGATTACAAGGAACTCCGTCAAGTAAGTTGGGTAGAACATTCTATTGAGCTGGTAGATGGTGCTAAGCCTATAAAGCAAATGCCATATAGAATGAATCCTAATTTTTCCAAGACTGTAAAAGAAGAAATAGATAAGTTGCTTGATGCAGGATTCATATTTGCTGTGGAGAATTCAGAATGGGTTTCTCCCATTGTGATCTCAATAAAAAAGAATGGGAAGCTACGCATTTGTGTTGATTACAGGAAGCTCAATAAGGCAACAAAGAAGGATCATTACCCTCTTCCATTCTCAGATCAGATCTTGGACGAAGTAGCTGGCCAGGAGTGTTATAGTTTTGCTGATGGATATAGCGGATACAACCAAGTCCGTATAGCGGAGAAAGATCAGCTGAAGACCACGTTCACCACTCCTTGGGGAACGTTTGCTTATAGAGTTATGCCTTTTGGGTTGTGTAATGCTCCAGCAACATTCCAGCGTTTGATGAATAGGGTGTTCGAACCCTACATTGGGACCTTCATCAGAGTATTTCTGGATGATTTTTGCATCTATGGGAGCAAGTTGGACCACCTGCACCAGATGGAGACAACATTTCAAAGGTTAGATGAAGCACAAGCCTCACTAAACCCTACAAAGTGTGTCTTTGGATGTTCTAAAGGCGTTTTGTTAGGGCATGTTGTATCCAGAGATGGTATTGGTACTGATCCTGATAAAGTTTCAAAAATCAAAGATTTACCATTTCCTATGAATAGAAGTAAGTTGAGATCATTTTTAGGCCATGTGGGTTACTATAGAAGGTTCATCAAGAATTTCTCAAAGATTGCACAGCCACTAACCCAGTTCTTGAAGAAGGATGTTACTTATGAACCAGGAAATAAGGCACATGAAGCTTTTGGACAACTGAAGGAAGCCCTGGTGTCTTCACCTATTTTAAAGAATCCAGATTGGAGCAAGCCATTCATTGTGTACACTGATGCCTCAGATGCAGCACTAGGAAGTACTTTGAGCCAAAAGGATGAAAATGGGAATGAACATCCAATTTACTTTGGGAGCAGACAAATGAGCAGTGCTGAGGTAAATTATACTGTAACTGAAAAAGAGGCTCTAGCTATCATTTTTGCTGTAAAGAAGTTTAGAAATTACTTGCTAGGGCAGAAATTTATAGTTGTAACAGATCATCAGGCTCTAAAATATATTGTCAATAAGCCTAACCCATCAGGGAGGATAGCAAGATGGATAATTTTGCTACAAGAATTTGAATTTGATATTATAGATAGGCCAAGAAAGAAGCATGTCAATGCAGATGCACTCTCTCGAGCCTATGATGGTTTAGGATCATCTTGTGATGATGATGATTTCCCCGATGCAGCCTTGTTATCCCTTGACACAATCCCTAGTGAATACATAGATATTTGGAATTATCTGAATGAATTCAAGTTTCCTGATGGTGCCAATGCAAAGACTAAGAGAAAGATTACTCAAGCCAGTCGTCCATATTCTATTCTGCATGGAGTATTATTTCGAATAGGACCTGATGGACAGTACAAGAGGGCAGTTGGACGTGATCAAGGGAAGGAACTGCTAGAAGAATTCCACAATGGTACATGTGGAGGGCACTTCTCTGGACAACTTACAGCAAGAAGGATCTTGGATGCAGGTTATCACTGGCCCACTCTTTTTAAAGATTGTTATAATTATTGTAAGACATGTGATATTTGTCAAACACATGGTAACCGTAAGACTTCATCAGCTCCATTATGTCCTATTCTTCCACTTGGTCCCTTTGAAAAGTGGGGAATAGACATTGTAGGTCCACTTCCAACTACCTCACGCCAAAATAAGTATATTGTAGTTGCCACAGATTATTTAACCAAGTGGGTTGAAGCTAGGCCATTGAAAACAACTTCCATGGATGAGGTGGCAAGGTTCATATATGAACGCATTGTCACCAGATTTGGTTGTCCATTAGAAATTGTAACAGATCAAGGAAGCCACTTCATTAATGAGGTAGTAGAAGCCCTAGTCAATAAATTTTCTATTAAGCACAGGAAGGCAACAACATACAAGCCAAGCACAAATGGACAGGTGGAACGAACAAATTTTGTGTTGTGTCAAATTCTAGCAAAAGATGCAGCCTTGCAGGTACATAAGTGGGATAAAAGGATTCATGCAACATTGTGGGCATATAGGGCAACATCAAAGTCAGCAACAAGATACTCCCCATTTCAGTTGGCCTATGGCATTGATCCAGTTCTTCCTATTGAGTTTGATATTCCCACTGTGAGAGTTATGAAAAATGAAAGGATGGATGAAAGTGATTCAGTAAAAGAAAGGTTGGTACATCTTCATTTGCTAGAGGAAATGAGGGAAATAGCAAAGGATACAAGCCATAAGAAGAAAATGAAGCAGAAGGAATACTTTGATCAAAAGATCCGTTGGTCTCCATTTCATGTGAATGACTTGGTTCTAGTATATGATTCCAGATACAAAAAAAGAAGACAGAGAAAATTTCTTCCAAAATGGATGGGGCCCTACAAAATAGCAGCTGTGCATGAAAATGGTACGTACCGACTGGAGGAATTGGATGGCACTCCCATTACGAAATGGGTCAACCACGACAAGTTGAAGATTTTCCAAGCACCAGAATAGTCTACTCCGAGGACGGAGTAGAAGCTAGGAAGGGGGAAGATGTCGACACTAAAATTTTCCTCCGTAATTTCTATTTCATTAATGTATGTATTAGGAATAGGATGTTGTTAAGTGTAATTAGTAGTAGCGTCTGATAGAAGATAACGGCGCCGTCAGTACGGTGCCGCCAATAATGTAGAGTACGGTAACAGTCAAAGTACAATAGGAATGTTGTAAAAAGTAAATATTTGTCGTAAGTGGTCCGGTAATGTTAAAATGTCAAAGTTGGGATAAGTAGAGAAGTAGGGTCTACATGATTAGGAATTAGAAATATTATATTGGTAATAAGGACAAGGAGTGAGGTCATAAATATTTTGTGTATTTTATTTGTAAAAAGTCTAAAAATGTGGAACCCATGTGAAATGATAAGGTTTATCTTATCTTAAGAGATAAGCTTACATGTACAGATAAGAGTTAAGGTATGGAATATGATTTGTCAGAGTGGATTTCTTATCCTATCTTAGAGATAAGATGGATAAGCCTGGAAGTTCTATAAATAAAGAGGCCACCCCCCTCATTTAGCATAGAAAGAAGTAGTGAGAAATATTGTATGAAGTGTGTAAAGGAAGCCATCAGTTTAAAGGTGTGTTGAAGAAGCCATTAAGAGGTGTAATTGTAAAGTTTCTTCCATAGTATTGGTGGAAGGCAAGTGAAGTCAATAACACTTGAAGTACCTCATGGGTGAGATTGTAACAATTTCATGTTAATATTATAATTTACTTTGATATTTCAGATTTGTCATCATTCCGTCTTATCATAGTCGATGGTATTCTTGTGTTACGTTTGTTGCTTTGTTTCCAGGTCCATTAGTTCTTTTTTCCTGAACACATGAACATTACATAACTGAAACAAATCAAAGTTGTTTAAAAAATATGGTGAAAATATTTTTTACTCTTGTTTTACGATTTGGAGACTTTCAATTGGATGATGTTCTATTTATCAAATAAGACAAAGACATGAATAGAAAGTTGGAAAGAAAAAGGGGGTGATTCAATAAATGCATGTCACACACCACTTACATGAGTCAAAGTATCCTAACCCAAATAATATGTATTAAATGTACCCTATTTAATAGTTTCAAGTCCGTTTAGACATTTTTCATGTTATTATCCATAAAATACTTGTTAATATTTAAATTTAATTTTGTAATCAAACTATGAATATACATACTTGAACTGTAGGCATAACGAGGGCAAAGGGCACACTGTTGGGTCTAAAAAAGTGGACATGGGTTGATATATATTCTACTAAAATAGAGAATTACAAAAAAAGAGTGTACCAACAACAAAACAACCTAACATCATCATAAGCACTCGTCGTATCACCCCTTCCAATGTAGTTGTTGAACATCCGAAATACCTGGAAGGTGAACATCACCGATCTACCAAATTATTTTTGGTGTGTGTCAGAATAAAAACATTCAAATTTTGAGTAGATTGGAGGTGTACCTCTGTTATCTTTCGAAAGGGGGCGGTTTGCAGCTGAGTTATTTTGCCAATCGGAAGTAAAAAATACAAACAGAGAACAAATATTTCATTATAATTAAATACTTTAGATTTGGTTAAGAAGGTGTTTCCATAGCCAAGGTTAAACCTATTAAAATGACTACATATTTTTGTTCACTGTCTGTGTCTTAATATAAATTAATATAAATTACGATTACGTTTTGGGACACGTCAAACCAAAGGAAACACTGACAAAAGATGAAGGCATACAATGGAAATAACATCACTAAATTTATGAAAAACCTTAATGCCTAGTACCCAAAAACTTTACATGGGCTTGTGAAAAAAGAAGAAAATCCACATGCCTGGCGAGATTGTCCCCTAAAAACAAAAATGCTACTGAATAGAGAGCAACATCGAAAAAGCTTCCAAGCTATGGCATACTGATCACAACAGCAATAATCCCCTTGCAAAAAATCTTTATGGGAAAGGCATGTAATCTAGCTACTTCAAAAACCATACAAACAAGCCACAGTAAGTGGACAAAACAATAATCACAAACTGCCAAAAATGGGTTGGAAATAACTAAATCATCCTTTCATTGTACGACAAATGCTTCAACTCATGTTCATGAAATGGAAGATCTGAAAAATCAGTATAAAGAAAAAATAAGTGGTTTTCAGAAGTCCTTGGATGATGCACATAAGAATAAAAAATATTAACTTGCGGATTGGATTTTCACTTTGGATATTGTGGCATTAACGCAACAGTTTGGCAACAGGAACACAACAGAGACTGAGATCATGTTGGGTTTAAACCCTCAACCTGTGCTGCAGTGGGAAAGCTTCAAACCATTTCCCCATTTTACACATTCTCTCTGGCCTCACAGACAACAAATATTTTCCTTTGTGAATCCTTAAGGTGTACTTCAAAGAAACACTGCTTTGAGAATTAATATGAGAAGAAAATTAGGCCTTATTATTTGCACAAGAATTTATTTTGTACTTTCACGCAGGTATGTTTATGAGGAAAATGGCCCACTCTGTAACCGTTATTACTGTAAATGTGGCAGGATAACCACTCACCACATAATCTCATGAACCAAAATTTTAAACGCTTGTGATGAAACTGTGCTTCAATGACAATTTCAATCCTAACCATCTGCATTATGGCTGTGTCAGACTCAGGGGTTTCAATTCAATAGGAAAATGCCTCCAGCATAAATATAAAAAACTTATCATATATCCAGATTCGTCAAAAATATTACTAAGAATCAGACCACACACAGAGTGGTGCAATGGAGACACTGATAGGAATGCGTTGAGGAACTTAACTTCAAAAATAGTTTGGGCATTGCAAATAACTATTTGTGACTTAAACTTCTCAACATTAACAGTGAAAATGCTCACTATAATTTGGATGGAGTCGGCCATGGATGAAGAATGTTATGACAAGTCGATTATAAGTATTTATTATGACGAATCTTATGGAATAGCTCCAATTCAACCTGATAAGCAAAAGGGAACACACGAAGAAGCTCGGGCATGAACACATTGATGTTGCAGATAAATCTTAGACTGTGACAAGGAAAAATGGGGTTGAGGTTCTTGTAGCTACCAATGCGCATGTAATCAAATTTCTCATACATCGATTACTGAAGATGGAGATGGAGAAAATCCATGTGGAAAACCGGAACAAGGAAAAGGAGGATAAAATAAAATTGTTAACAAAGAGAGAGGAGACCTAGGATGCAATCCACAATTTGAAATAAAACTTAAACTATGTAAATCAAGAACTGAAGTTCCAAAAGATGGAAATGCAATAACAAATGCATGAAAAACATAAGGAAATTGGTCTTCTTTTGGTTCGGTCAAAAATTAACCATAATGATAACCAAGAACCAATTTCTAGTACTGAATCACAAAATTTGAGCATTTGGGTTTCTTGTTGCTAGAATATTTTGGGTGGCCATGTTGATAAAGCACTCCATGACATGAAAAAAGACTCTAGACATACCCAAGAAGAAAGTGAAATCTTGGAAGAAACACTCAGTGTATTAGTAGATGCTGCGAAAAGTTATCCTCATACACTTCAGAGAATAAGGAAACCTGTAGTGAAATTCAGTGAAATTTTAAATGGTTGTGATGAAAAAGGCTTCAATGACACATTTAATCCTAAATGTCTGCATTTTGACTATGTCAGACTTAGGGGGTCTTAGTTCAATAGTAAAATTCCTCCAACGTAATAAGAACAAATTAAAAGCTTCTCAACTATGGATCATATATGACACAGTTCGGGCTTGGAGATTGGCATGTTGTGGGACTCTTTTCTTCTTTTTCTTGTTGGTGATTTTAGTTGTAAATTATGAGTGAAAAATTTAGTAAATGGTAGATAACGAAGATTGACAATTTAAAAAACCATATAATTTTTTATATAGTTTTTTTGCTTGAAAACCTAGCAAGTCAATGGACTGCCACATAATTCTTCGATTAAGCGGCAAAGGACTGAGGGGTTCCATCCACCTGGGGTACGATCCTGACCTCATCCCTTAAGTATCTCCGGGCCTTTGCCTTGGTAAGAATTGAGGGGTTCCATCCGCCCAGGTTAGGATCCCGACCTCATCCCTTAAGTATCTTCTGGCCTTTACCTCAGCAAGAATTGAACCTTGGTGGGCTCTTTGTGAGCCAAGCAACTTCACCATTGGGTCAACAGTCGTTCGATTTTTATATAGTTTTTAATATAATATGTAAAAATATAATTTTTTTTATATGTATGTGAACAAGTCATAGAAATATATAGAAAATATTAGTTAAGCGGTCAACAAGTATTGATTGACAGACACTAAAATGCACGAGGGATGCTTCATGAGTGCGTACGACCGGTTGGAGGGCGTTATTATTCCACAAAATGTGTGCATTTTGTTTCCATGTGTTGCAGCTTGGCTCCCAGCCTAGTCAAGCCTACCTCTAGTACAAAACATGATGCCAACGGGTTAATTGTTTAGGTTCGCGTACATGAAGTTATGGAGACTCACTTTTTAAAAACATTAATATGTAATGATATACAATAGCCTAGAATTCTAGAAAAAAATTCATTTCCAAAATACCTATCCACGGTAAATCCTCCCACCTTCTCCACTATGCTGACAATGGCGGACGTGCAGCTCAGGGATTTTTTTCAGGATAAATCATTTCTTGGATGCGGCTGCAGGGCACAGTTCTCCAAGGGCTCAAAATATTTCAGGGATGCCTTATATTATGGATAGATCCGAGGACACTCCAGTGGTTAAGCTCTCCATGCCCGAGGTAACTTCCTCTATTTCTGTCCTCAAAGCTTCTGCAATTATATGTAGATTTAATGGATTTTGGCCTCAGACAGAGGCTCTCCATAAATGGATTAACTCCACTTGGGCAAGTGCTTGTGAGATTCAACTTTGTGCAAAAGGGTTTTTTATTGTTCAGTTATTTTCTCATGGTGATTATCAATAAGTGTTTACCTATGGCCCGTGGTTTTCGTGTAGGGCTAGCCTTTTTCTCACTTCGTGGTTTGAGGATTTTGATCCTTTTACTATGGAAGTCTCCAAAATGTCAGTTTGGGTCCCTCTCCCTAATCTTCCTCTCCCCTTTTGGCATCTTGTTGTTTGTGAAGCTATTGGTAACTCTATTGGTCATTTCATTAAGCAGATGATGAACGATCCAAACAAGGGTTATTCACATACACTCGTCTTTGCATCGAGGTGGACCTCAATAAGGGGCTTCTTGATAAGTTGGAATTACTTCATGATGGTTTCAAATTCTTGATTATGAGAATACAACCTTCCAGTGTAGATTATGTCACCAAATTGGTCACCTGCAAGAGGCTTGCGTGCTCAATAAGTCTCAAAAAAATAAAAAAGTAGTTGCTTCGTGGCCTAAAGGTTGACAACCATTTTCAGCATCATCGGAAGTCAACACATGCTCTCCTCCCAAAAATTCTGAAAATATGAGTGTTGAGGTTCCCCTGGTTGGCGGTGGTACCAAGCGGTCGCATGTCTTTGAGTCCTCTAGTTCTGACCTGAGTCGGGATAGCCCTCATCCAGTCCCTCCGCTTGCATTGGCTCCCCCACAGGCGTCGTGGATTGTTGTCACGGAATATAAGGAAAAGAAGGGGCGCTTTGTTGCTCCTGCCTCTCAGGGGTCCTTCGGTTCTCTCGGTCCTTATATTCCTTCGTCGTTGGATGGTTTTACTTTTAACGTTTAGTGTTATTTTGTTGCTTTCCTAGGCATGGCCTAGTTTGTTTGTGGCTTTGGGGCGTGCTCTCATACCGCCCACATTTTTTGTTGAGAGAATCGTGTATCATGTTGCATTTAATATAATATAAGATCATTTTCATAAAACAAAAAATACATGGCAAATGGTAATTGAATATTCATTTATTTTATTAAAATTGTTTAGGTATCTTTCGGAGACCAGTACTATGTGTCCTTGTGCCGTGTTTTCCAATTCATGTGAGGGCATCTTCAAATAATCACTTGGAAATAAAATTCAATAGTTTGACAAGATAAATGAGGGCAGGTAATGTGTCTGTTCTTTAAGTAACCTAGATATAAAGGGGACATACAAGTTTTTTGGTTTGATTAAAAATACAGAAATATTTAACTAGATATAGAGGGGACATACAAGTTTTTTGGTTTGATAAAAAATTCAAAAATCTTTAACTAGATATAGAGGGGACATACAAGTTTTTCAATTTGATTAAAAATACAGACATCTTTAAAAATCAATATTTTAATGATATGTTTTTTAATACTTAGAAAAAGAGTTTAATAAAAGTTTTCGTAATATATTATTAATTATGTTTTGAAGGTTATGTTATAATGGTAAGTTACTCTCTTGGTGATTGGTAAGACTTGGGTTTGTTTCAGGAATGAGAGCATTTATAGGCTACTCTAAAGATTGATTGTTGACACTTTCTTTATAGTAAAGTTCCACAACTCTAAATCATTAGATATTTTTTAATCCCTTTTGACTATATATAATAATAACAACAATACCAATAATAATAATAATTTTTAATTACGTTAGGGGGCATTTGAGTGTGTCCATTTTTTATCTTGATTTTAAATTCGACGTCGATTTTATCGTTGCTACAATTTTTATAATTTTTTCTTATATTTAAGTCAATCAAAAAATCATAATATCTTGGCTATACAGTGGAGTTTGGTTCATATTTTTCTATACACATAAATAGTTAGATTGAAACCAATTTTCACCATTCAACGGGAAATTTTTGAAGAAGGTATTGTTATTATTAGTTATGGTACACTAATGGTGTAAATCTAAGACAAAGACCTTCATATTGATATTTCTCAACTTCTTTTAGATATATGTGTTTATAATATTTATACTCGTAACAAACCTATCAAATAGTAATGAATTTTACTATTGTATGTACATGTGGACTTTGAAGTCAATTTACACATAAATAAATCTTATATATCTATGAAAATAGTGATGTAGAAAGTGGTTTTACATTAAATGTAGTAAATTGATTATTATATAAATTACAATTTGCATCTAAATATATATTAGTAAATTAATACTTAATTATATAAAAAATGTTGTTGAAGTAAAAATAATTGATAAAATGAGGTTTTACAAGAATGTTTTTTTTTGTTGCAGTTGGACAATCGTTAGAAAAAGATAGCACAAATTAAGTCCAAAAGTAACAAAGTGAAGAAGACCCCCAAAAATGATATGAACCAAGAACCTTGATCAAAATTTCACACTTATTAAAATATAGGGCGAGTAAATTTATAACAACTTATGTAAATAGGATTCGATGATCCCAGGGGAGAGGGGCTAATAGTGGTACACCCTAAGTTAAGGGGTCCACAAAATTAATTATTTATCATATGGGATTGTGATTTTTTCACTAATATGTAGTTCATATTTGTGTTAGCTTATATTTTTTCTTTGGAATGTTCAATTGGAGGGAAAACCATATTTTGAATTGATTTAAAATAATGCATTTGAGTTACACTACAACCATGGTGGACACCAATACTTGAATATGGGTGAAAATGTTTGAACATTGAATTTTTTATACTTGTACATGGGTAAGAGGTCTTACATGTCATGATGTGATTGGATACTCTACATAATTAATGTAGATGTGATCTATGTGATAACATTTGAGTTCTTAAGTGATCAAAGAAGAAACTTTCTTTTGTAAAGAAAAATTATATACCTTGTTACCCCTAGCTAGACTAATGAACATTATATTTTTTTTGGTGAGTTCTTAAACGATCTTAAGGTGAAATCAATGATTAGATTTTGGAAGATAATATGGTCATAATGAGTAGGAGGAGATTGATTAGAAACTGTTCAATCTATCTCACCCTTTGAAAACGTAATTTTTATACCTATGTCAATCTCATCAAGAGAAGCCTAAGTGAAACCTTTAATCATTCTGGATAGATTCTTAGCCCAATAAAATATGGACTAATAACTAATGAGACCTTAAAGATGAATCCAATTCAATCTTCTTCCTCTAACTTCTTCCAAAGTGTTTTGTAATCTCCTCTTATTTGTTGTTAAACATTTGATCCTTACATAAGGAGGTGGTAGTTCTGAAACTAAACGACACTTTCCCTCAATTGGAGCTTGCGCTAGTCACCTTGTGCAATGGAGATAGGAAACAAGATTCAGTAGCTTGAGTACGAATAATTAACCTTGTGAGAAATGGAAAATGTTCTTTTAATCAAACAAATTAAGCAAGTTATTGACATATAATTGATGATCCCCTTTCTGAAAACTTGGTCTTAAGCTAATTAGTCAATAGTATAAAAGGAAGAGGTTTATCTTTGTAAAAAGAATTGTGCGAATCAAAACATGAATCTTCTAGATCATACAGTCAAGTTTGAAAGACATTTTTGTAAATACATAACCTTAAAATCTTTTACACCATGGGATGTCCTTAACTCCAACTGTGTATTGTGTTTGGACTATTACGCTGTGCCTTGTTGAAGAGAATAGTGAATTGTTCGTGATGGGCGTGGTATGATTCCTTGTCACCTATGTGGTCAATGTTTTACCCAACCTATCGTGAGTAGTTGTGGCCCACTGTGATCTCTTGTAGTGTTGTTTAGATTCACAAAAATTATTATTTTTACCCAACCTTTCCCATGTCTTCGTGTGTGTGTTTTGCAGGCATTACAGGTTCCAGGTAGACACGAACTTATCAAAGTATTATTTTCTCACCTGTATAGCTGATGTATCCACCCAATCCATCGCATCAACTTTAGGGGTGTTTTCAAGCCACAATAAACCGTGGACATGTGCAGAGCCTCTATGTTGCATCCACATCATACAATGCATTGGGAGATAGGAACTTGTTCAAGTAGGGGATGACTACATGTGAGACTATAACCTAAAAGTTTCTAGAGATAAAATTTAAGGAAAATGCACAAATTTGTTGAAAAGGGCTGATAAAACGAGGACAATTTTCAAATCGAAAAAACTATAACTCATAAATGGCATGCAAGATCAAATTTGAGAACACTTGGATGAACAATCCATTCTTCCCAAGATTCTTGTAATTATCCTAAAATAAGTTAAATGTAGACATTAAAATCACACTCTGCTTCTTATTTCAATTAGTTGAATTCAATTTATGTGAGTAACTGATCATAGAGCCTTTGATTTATTGAACCCAAGACCCACAACCTAGGCCACTCAATTTTCTCAAAGGATCGGTGCTGACCTCTCCAAGTTGCTAAAAAAACAATTCAATTGGGAGATATTAGAGGCAGTTTGGGAAACAACCACATGGCAAAGCAATCCATTCCTAGGGAAAAACCAATTATGAGAATTAATTTTGCACCATAAATAAAGTATTTAGGAGAGGCTTCTTCCAACTTCAGGGAAAACTAAAAAATGATATAATTGATGTTATAAGCACATGACACACAAATTTGTTTCTCCATAGCCTGTTCACGCACTTTGTGAAACATTTGCATCTCTCAATGTTTCAACCTGGTATAATTTTCAGCATGTTGAATAGGAATACCAAGATTACTCCTAATGGAGCTGAAATGTGAACCAACTTGCAACAAACTAATTTGAATCTTGAACCAAATCTGAAGGTAGTTAACCTGCCCAACGTTATCTGGATTCAAAAGATCTTGATGGGAAATGAATTTGTGCATTCATTCACCATGTGTGGCCAACTTAGACTCATTGTTATAGTCCAACAATAGACAAAAAGATGGTCTACATAACCTTTGTTTGGACACGAAAGCTCCATTAGTAGAGGTAAAATGAGAGGAACATTAAGAGTGTTTAAAATTTAAAATGAATCAAGATTCTTACAGTGAAGTGTTTGTCATATTACCAGCTTTCTATTTTTAAACTAGTAGAGGGAAGAGAATATTCCAAGTTAACTTTTTACATTTTTGGATTGAGAAAATGAATATGTAGTACATTCTAGTCACACTTAAAACCTTTCTTTACATAGAGATATTGTTAAGCTATTTTCTTCTCATGCAGGAAGAACAAAATCCATTCCTCACTACCCTGAAAAGAAAAATGAAAAAACCATCAAGGTGTTATGCAAACCCTTAACAATTCTTCCAACACAGGATACCAAATCATAGTTCACAAAATTAAAATATGGCAGGAAAGAGGATGGTCGCCAAGTGTTTGAAAAAATGCCTTCAATCAAAAAGCTAGAAATTTACGGTTCTGCAGAAAGATAAAAGTTTGAATGGCTTCCAATGTCTTCTATTAGCTTGCAATTATCATATTCTGTGAGGAGAACTTTTACATATCCTGTAATCATTGCAGTTCACGAAACCACACCTCTTTAAGACATTTTGGGAAACAGTTCACTGTTCACCTACGTTGTGTGTGCTCCTATAGCTAAACTAAATAAAGCTCTCCATTAAAATTTGGCTTTTCATTTTGCCAAGAGGAGGTATTTAGTAAAGACTAGTGGTATTCCTTGTGGCATACCAAAATATGATCCTGATGCATACATCGATTTAATAGAATGAGATTCCCCTGACTTGGGAGATATTGATTGGCTAGAGGGGCTTGGCGTTGATTTAGGTAATGAAGAAAATTGTACAAATGGAACCCAAGAGATAGGAAAGATGCCTAATTTACATCAAGAGATGGCGACATCTGAAAAATAAATGTATGTGAAGGAAATAATCAATATAAGGAAAGGCCTTTTGGTTACGGGCATATCTACTTTCTTGAAATTCATGAAGCACATACAATTATCTGTAAAGGTTGTTGACTTGTATATTGTTGAACCTCCTATAACCGACCACTGGAATCCATATCACAATAACCCATATATATTTTATGGTAGAATCTAATTTGGTTTGTTAGGATAGTAAATTAGTAATGAAGGTAAATAAGATTTTATTTAATGCCCTAATAGATTCATCACTGTATTTTGTCTCTAATTTAAAATAAGTAAAACCATTTACTTATTTTATCTACGGTCACAATTTTGTCTGTGAATCAGTGGACACAAACCCTGAATCCGTGTAGCAACCGGGAATCTATGAAGCACGTGAAGAAAGTGAAATACTCTGAAAAATCATTGTGAAAACACACTGCAGTAAAACATTGTAAAAAACTCTACACAAACAGCTGTAAAACAAGAAGCAAGCCTTCGAAATCAAACTGTATGGAATTGTGGAACATGTAAGGACCCAAGGTAAGTTCAAATAAAATGCAAGCTATATAAGCGTCATTACTTCAATAGAAGATGACTAAAAAAGGGTTCTGTGAGTGATTTTTTTGAGAAACGACTCTCGAATTCCTCATATGTTTCCAAGACGACTTAAACTTACCTAAAATTACAACCGGAGTTTAAATGCATAGAACTAGTTTGTCCGCAGAAAGCAAACCAAGCCATATGGCAGCAAGGCATGCAAATATATACATATCCTAAAACAAGCAGAAAACATTACACTCGAAGAGAAAGATTACGTCAAAAAGAGAACAAACCTTCGAGAGGAAGAATTCTTCCATAGTGGGCTCAAAATAAACAACAAGAAAATGGCTGCAATAATATACCTCTAGACTGATAAACACCTGTAAGCAGTACCCAAATGTCCAAAATGGAAGTCGAAAACTTAATCGTCTTTGAAATTTCTTAACGCTTATCACTATTCCTAGCTCATGCAACTCAGTAAGACTATCTTAACTCCACTTATATTCTTCTATAAGATCATGCATGCACTATCTCCAAAAGAAGCGAAATTGTTAAAAATAGTAAATATGCAAAAATAGTAGAAAAAGCTAAACCGTCACCGCGCCTTTCAAAACAGTCATTTAGGCCGTCAAATTTGACATGGTCCCATGAATGTCCGCAAAGCCCTTTCCCATAGGGGGACCGCCTTCGGCATAATTATTTTGTTAAAAAATTATGCAAACTTATTAATGTGAAATGTGTATATTTAGATATGAAAAATAATAACAATATCTTATTGGTTACAAAGTACAAATAATAACAAGAATTTAAACAAATGTGAAACCTATAGTATACTTGCCTTATGCAATGTTAATAACAATCATGTGTAAAATCTAAAATCTTAATTACAAAATGACTATAATGTTACAGTAACTACAAGTCATGATTGTAAAATGGCGAAAATATTACCTTAGTATCTATGGGAAAAAAAATGCACCTTATACTCAAATTAGTCTATGAAGCACATATTATATGAAAATAATGGGCATTATACTCAAATTAGTGTATAAGACACCTATTATATAGAAATAATACGTGTTAGACTTAAATTAATATATGAGGCACATATTAAATAGAAATAATGCGCGTTATACTTAAAAGAAATGTAAAATGACGAGGATTCTCCATCATCATTTCTTTGACCATTAATTTAACCTTAAATCCTTAAACAATTCCATAAAATAGCGCAACTTTGAATTGAATGAGGCGGACAAAAATTAGATGCCCATTCAAAATGAAACTCTTGACCAAGACACGAGGCACGCAAAAGGGAGCAAGCTTTGACAAATCTTCCAAAGATATGTTTTATGGGCCCTCGGCATCATTGATTGGCCATTCTAAAAATAATAATTGTGATGTATAGAGTGGGGTATTTGTAGGTTATGCTTAAAAGCTGTTTTTTCATTATTAAACTATCGTTATTGTTATACTTTGTAGTTGGACATTTTTTAATTTTCCTTGTGCAGATATCTAATTTTAGTAAATGATTAATTAATTGTTATGTTGTTAGTGTTTATTAACTTTTATAATATAATGTTTATTTCCTTTATAAGTGCTTCTTCTAACAAATCATGTGTTTGACACATGTAAAATTTCAAATCTGGATAATAATTTAATGAAAATATTTTTTTTTGATTTTTTAAATATGTTGTATTTTAGTTTCTATTGGCCTAAATTGTTTTCGGAATTATGTCCTCCTATTTTCAATTAAAGTGTTGACACGAGTAAAATTTCAAATTTGGACTATCGTTTAATGGAAAATATTGTTTTTTCAAAAATTTAAATAGGAATTCATCTTATTTTATTTTGGTCCCAATTATTTTTGTAACTATGTGAGGATATTTTCACTTTTAAAAAGTATTTTTTTGTGCCCAATAAAACATTTTATAGTTAAATTTTGGTTGGTGTTATAATACTTAAATAAATAATAGTGTTTTGCCTTATTTAAAATGTTTTAGTGTACGCCCTGTATTGGGTGGCTCATGTCATCATTCATGTTTGTATTGCTTTGCATTGAATGGAAAGCGCGTGTTTCATATCACATTGAATGTCCTTTTAATTCAATGACAATGATGGATTTCTTTGGTGTTTTTATTTAGAAAGTTTAGAGACACCATTTGTGACATGTTTCTGTCATGTTTGATTGTGGTTGAGTTCTTTTTGCAACTTTTTATTCTTTTTTCTCATTACAATAATCGCTTTACATTTTTTGCAAGGTGGTGAGTGGTGGAAATTATTTGCTTGCTTACGTCTTCCAACATCATAGAAGGAAAATGTTGTCGTTTTTCGACTATATGTTTTTTCTCTAATAAGTGATACATAATGAGTATTTATTTTCGTTCCCCCTATTGTTTTTATTTCAAGTATGGTATAGGTGAGATATATTCGTTACCTATTATTTTTTTCTTGCTTGTAACTTCTGGCATCACATAATGAAAGATATATAGTTTTTTGACTATGTGTTTTTTTTATAAGTGATACATACTTCAAATATTCTTTTAGTTTGTATACTGTTTTAGTTTGTATATTGTTTTGGTTTCAAATACGATATATTGTAGGATATATTCATTGCATAACATATGTGGTATGTACGGTTTGTTTATTACGATTGAATGTGGGTGCCAAGGAAATCTTTGTACTAGTATATTTTTTATTCATGTGACAAAAAAAAATGGTGTAGAGATATATGTTTATTAGCAGCAAAAAAAAAATTGCAAGTTGCGCCCATGAAAATAACTACCACCACCACTAAATATCACTCTCACAAAATAGTAAACAAGGCATCTTTGAATTCATGCATATGTTGTCATTCGTCGCTACACCAAATAGGTTATAAAATTCCGCATACGCCATCACAGAATGCAAAGCATCAATATCACTTTACCTGTAATAAAATGAAAAACAACTATAACCCTAGTCATTTTTTCCTTAGCTATAACATAGATGTAATATATATCATTTTATATATACATTATTTGTGAACACATCCTTGTGGGTGCTGGAAAGAAAGTTTGGAATTAAGTTTGCAAGGCTCCCAAAAGTGAAATAAATATGTTTTTTTTTTCCCGCAATGTTTGGCTTTTAGGTTTATAAAAAAGAAATTGCGAATGTATTTTCTTGTAATATTTTGAATTTGTGTATTTTCCTATATAGATTTCTGTGAAACATGATATTAGATGGATATATTCGTTCTATATAATATGCATTGTTTGTCAATAAATCTATGTTGTCTCTATGGAACGAAAAAGTTCTTGTGCGCTGTATCCTTATAAGGAAAGTACTCTATTTTACATTTTTTTATTCTCAACTCTTTTTATAGAAAATAAAATGTGGTATGAATTTCTTTCTTTTTTCTTTGTATGAATAAACTGGAAAAAGATTTCTCTCCATGTGCTATAAGCATAAGAAGGGGATATGGGCGTAGGGCAATTTCGTCGATGTATTTTCATTTGTAAATTTATATAGACTAGCAATCGCACGCGAAGTGTGCGATGTGAACGCCGAAAAAGTTTGCGATGAAGGGGAAGTTTGCGATGAAGTTGATTTTGAGGGGCCAAAAAATAGGAGGAAGAGGGTTGTAGAAGAGGGGGTTACGAGGAGCTGAGCCTATCTTTCATGCACGTTTGCAGAGGACAATGATTTGGGAGAGCATTGATAAAGCTAGGGGGGGCAGGGGCGGCGGCACTAACAAGGTCTTTCCCGTAGTGAAAATGTCTTTGGCGTAATAAGATGCCAACATCTGCTCAATTTTTTTTTGTTGCGTTAGCTCTTCCATTTTATGCAACCACAAAAAAACTCTTATCTTTGTTTTATCTACACACTAAAAAACACCCCAATTTTTTGTTGAAGGGGAAGCAAAAACATCATGTGGAAGTGGAGAGGGATTTGGAAATTTGGACACAACTATAAAATTGATGAACTTTTAACATTCGAGATTACTAGAAGTAACTTCTCTCAACAACTTTTTTCATCTTGCCATAGAAAAATCTAATTTCTTGACCTCAACATGGGCCCATGAAGGACATCAACGCTTAAAGTAGAGTAAATGAAAATCATTAAATCCAATAAGTCGAAGTCTTCAATGCTTATGAGAGGATTGAACGTGCATTGCCGATTTCAAGAAACCTAGGATACAACACATGCAGGTCGATGATCTTAGGTGGTTCGAAAGAAGATGTCGACGTACTTTGAACTGTGGGCCGTCGAGTCTCCTGTCAGACCTAATTGTGGTAGGAATGGATTTACATCTATTGACTGCAAAATTAATTAGTATTAATTCAGACTATACAAATTTAAAATAAATAAAACAAAATTATCATATAAGAGAGACCTAAATATGGCATGAAAAAGCACCAATAAATATTTACATTTGAAAGAAATGGTGAAGATGCATGTTCAATAAAGTAGAAGAAATACGCTAGCATTCACTTGGTCTATTTGATTGTACGTAGGAGACTGTAACCATGTTGTTTAGAATGGAGATATTCGTGAACAAAACAACGAATGCTTACCATTATTTTGTGCTAGAAAGAGGGGAGTCCCATTCCAGTAAGGCGTGCCAAGCATTTTAAACGAGGCACGAAGATGACGGGCTTCGCATTTATTTTTTAGTGTTTACCCATGGTTGGCCAAGAGGGTCAAAAATGATAGAGGGAAAAAAACAAAGTACAAAGGGCTAAAGTGAAAAAGAGGAAAAGTGCATGCCCATGCCCTACAACGGTCAGTGGTATTCATGAGAATTACCATGGTAGTTTCTGGTTTTCAGGTATACAGGGAACAATCTCCCCAAATGGATGATTGAAGATGGATCCATGAAGGACGTCGACATACTTTGAGGTTTTCCCCCATAAATTTTACATTTTTTCAAAACCAAACCCCAAGAAAAATCATCGACCATTGTTGTCAATCAAAAGAAAGGAAGAAACAAATGTGAATACTTACAGGGGTTTGTGTTCTCGAGTCTTGGGAACATTGTACTAAGTAGGACGAGGAACCTATTCTCTAGATTGATGAGCAACATGATCTTCATCAGAATCTAGAAATCCTCCTTGGGTTCTCTAGATGTTGATGTTATTGAAGAGGTGAATTTGATCCATTTCAAAAGTCTTTCTCATATGTAGAGAAGTGCTAGCCTTGTTTGCAACATTCACCATTTCATTTTTCTCTAGTGCACACTTGATCTCGCACTCTCTCTTTGTCATGTGAATATCCTTGTCTAGCGACCTTGTATGTCGATGTGGATAAAGGGCTTGGCCTTCAACATTCTGATGGCTATGGCTGATCCATCACATGATCGACACAGAGAGAGGAAACATGAAATGCACACACAAGACCGATAGAGGAAACATGGAATGCCAATTTTCAAAAATCAACTTGTCTATAACTGTCACTGCCACATCGAAAATATACTTATGGCACATGCAGATCATCTCAAACTTATTGAAATTTCATTTTTCTTTAATGCACGCTTGATCTTGCTCTCTCTTTTTCATGCAAATATCCTCGTCTAATGATCTTGTGCGTCAATGTGGATAAAGGGCTTGGCCTTCAACATTTTAATGGCTATGGTTGATCCGTCACATGACTGATAGAGAGAGGAAACATGGAATGCACACACAATACCGAGAGAGGAAATGTGGAATGTCAATTTTCAAAAATCCACTTGTTTGAAACTATCGCCGCCACATCGAAAATCTACTTATGGCGCATGCAGACCATCTCAAACTCATTGAAATTTTGTTTGTCTCTGGTGCAAACCTAATCTCGCTCTCTTTTTTTTCCATGTGAATATCCTTATCCAATGATCTTGTGTGTCGACGTAGATCAAGGGTTTTCCCCTCAACATTTTAATGGCTATGACCAATTCATCACGTGACTGACACAGAGAGAGGAAACATGAAATGCACACACGCGACCGAGAGAAGAAACGTGGAATGCCAATTTTCAAAAATCCACTTGTATGTAACTATCACTGCCACATCGAAAATCTACTTGTAGCACATGCTGATCATCTCAAACTTATTGAATTTAATAAATATTAATAAAAATCTATTGGACACTACATTGAACTCACCTAATTGCCTAACATTAACATGTCAATGTAGACCAAAAGATTTATATAAAACCTAAAAAATCCTTTCTATAAAATAATTACGTCGATAGGCATTCCCTTTTACAGCCAAGCCCCTGACTTCTGACACAGTGATAAAAAATGACAGTTCGGGTTCGTTGAGCAGTGCATATGACAAAGTACGGTTTTATTTCGACTGTGGTTTCTAACACTTAAGTGGGGCTACAAAAATCATGCAAGGCACAAAAATGACAGGTCTATAAGGCCACATGGGTTGTCCTTGCCACATGCATTGTCCTGTTTGCATGGGCTAGTTGCTTTGGGTTTTGAACAACGCTTAATCCGATTGGCGGGTTTTTTTACATGGGTCTATTTTCTCACTCAACTTTTATTTCTTCAGACAACGATGACACTGTCTCCTCCAAACACACTGCTAAAGGACATCCAGCGAAATTGTAGTCAGGGTATTTCCAGACATCTTCTTCTGAAAAAACAAGATAATGAAAACAAAATATATATAGTGCGGAAACCAACGTGGAATATCGGTGCAAGAGTTGGGAGGATCTTGACAAGGGCATTAGCGGTCTGCTAACCAAGGTCAATTCTTCCAACATCAACGACATTATTCCCCAGCTATTTGATATCAACCTCGTCCGTGGAAGGGGATTGTTTTCCAAGTATTGCATCCGATCTAAATTGACATCCCCCAAAATTAGGTTTTGGCCTCTGTTGTTGCCCTGGTAAATGCAAAATTTCCTCAGGTTGGAAACCCTCTTTTGAGAAGAAACATTGGCCAATTGAGAAGCATTTACAAACACAACGACATACATGCGTTGACAACAACTGTGAAATTCATAGCTCATTTAACCGATCAACGAGTTGCGCATGAGACTATCGCTTTGCAAATCCTATATTTTTTTCTAAAGGATCCTCTTATAAGTGATGAGGTATAAGCAGCTATTGAACTTGTGGAAGAATGTGGCGGTTTGCTAAAAAAAATCGTTCTCCACATTGTTTTGATGTTATTTTCGAGCAATTCAGAGCAATTTTGGAGGAGGGATAAGTTGTTGAAAGAACGCAGGTTTCGATAGCTAATGTTTTTGGAGTCCATAGAGGCAATAGTAAGTTCGATGACTATCCGGTATTGGATCAACAAGCTCATGTTTGTCCTAGCTTCACCCATTAATACACCATTCAAGATGATCCAAAACAAGAAGCTGAGCTTGATGTTTTCAATCCGGATCCACAATTTCTAGAGCACCATATAGCTTATGAAAAGCTAAAAGCAAAGACTAATAATTCCTCTGAAAATGAATTTAGGGAGGAGGAGGCAAATAAAAGACATGCACTTTACTCAATTATGACCACTATTCACTATGAGCGAGGTGTTCATGAGATGCTTAATCGCCAGATTGAACCTGGTCGAGAGATGGTGTTGTGCATCATAGTATGGCCATGCATTGCGTAACATTTTGGCTTACGTTATGCTTTTCCCCATGCTCACAATTCAGGAGATGTTCATGTATGCGACTGAGTTTCACCTCGCAATGGCTCCATCTATTAAAATTATTTCTAAATTGTAGAAATTAAATTTAGTTTTTTATATTTATATAATGTTTAAATTCAAACCATTATTTATTGAGAATAATTTATTGATTACAGAAATACGAGAGCTAGTCATTTGAGTGTTGCATGTATTTTGGCTGGGAATGTTTTTTTTGTTTGCATTTTGTAACAGAGTTATTTTTCCATGTTTTTTCTTCATCTCTTCTTTGTCTTTGTTTCAGTTCATAAGTGTGGGTGGAGTTTGTGGTGTATAGAAGGTAAGAGACTTTGCTTGTAGGTGACAGCGAGTGAGGATTTCATATATTTTTTTTCTTCCTTGCAGATTTGACATCCACCTGAGCAGTTTGTAGAATGTGGATGATCATTTTTTCCTCTGCTACTGCTGACTGTGACCGTGCTATTGATGTCAGTACGTATATATACATATCATGACAAATCTTCAGTGATCTTACTTGTATACGAGAAACATCTTTACGATGTGGTACAACATATGAACAATGGATTATATTAATGAAATTACATAAACTAATTAAGTTTTCCTTTGTATAATATTTATTGTAGAGAAAGAATGGAAAAAACAGACATGAATTGAATGATGGCATATGGTTGAATAATCAACATGTTTTTATTTATTGTATTGCAGCGCTAAGCCGACGTGAAAAACATTTGTATTGCTGATTCCGAATATTTATAATTATAATTTAGGCATAATTACAACTTGTTTCATATTATCTCTTCTTTAATTCAAGGTTTTAATGAAAAAAATGTTTAGGTGGAATCGATAAATTTATAATCTTCCCAACAAATGAAAGCAGCGAAAATAAATCAATTAGATCCGTGATAATTTTTTTGATTATGAACCTTATAATATGTGTTACAAATTTATCTTAATAGATCAAAAGCATTCATATTATTGCGTGTTTTCTATTTTGAAATTATTTTTATACAATATTTAATTGCACTTGATCAATCCGTATGTTATTAAAACACATAATAATGTTATTACATTAATATAGAAGATGGCAAAGGTAAATGTCGCCTTTGTTTCAAAGTATGCAACCTATTTTTATGTAATGGTATTTAAAGTCATCTATTTTAATGTGACCTTTACAATATGTGTCATGAAATATTCTCGATATACCATATTCTTTTGTTCTCGAGTATTTTCTATTTGAATTACATCTACATTTTTTATTTGTTGTATTGGTTCAATGCTTGCACTATCAAAACACATAATAATATTATTGTGCTAACCCAAAAAAATATGATTTGTTCTCGTTGTGCACAAGAGCAGGGTACTTAGTCCAACCTGCTCACTGGCAAAAGTGGTGATAATAAATTATTTTTTATTTGACCCATCATGCAATGCCACTTACACACGACATTCATCTTCTTTAGATCTTGAAATCAATCAATTACGACCTACAACAAATTTCTATCCTTCCTACACTGCCTCTTTCCATGTATTTCAAATTCCCCAGTTGCATTCGTCCCAAGTGGGATGTACTCCATCACTTATGTATACTTGTAATAGTGATATAAAAGATGCACAATATTGGGGTCTTCTTTTTGTAAAAGTGTCATGCTTTCACAATCTCTAAGTCCTCCATTGCTTGCCTCCTTTCTTTCTTGAATGGCTTCCAACTTTTTCTATAGGGTCGTACGTTCATTGAAGAAAATGACACACTGCTAAATTTAGTCACATCCTTGGATGATATATTTACCACAACATAGACCAAATGCTATATCATTGTTATTTATAACTTTTCTAAAAATGATTTACTTCACCTTATATGGTGTCCTTCACATTTCATTCCCTAGTCCTTGAGGGACACTTTTGATGTCACTGACAAGGAGATCATTGTCTATTATGACGAACGACAACGTTGGGTTCCTCCTCCACGTACAAACTATCTACTACCAGCCACCACCATTTCTCCCAGACTCAATGAGTTAAACAAAAGCCTACATTCTTTGAGGATGTTTCCTTCCCCTTAATATAAGAAATTCAATGATTCAACCTAACTTTGTTCCACTTCAATTCCCTAGATCTTCTTTGCACCAACTTCCCCTTTCTCCTTAGAAGTCCTTCTCCCTCCACTTCCTTTCGTGTTGCAAACCTTCACAACTCCCCAATTCCATTTGAATCTACCCCTATCGGAGTGTCCATTGCACCTACTCGGTGTGATTTGCTAGTTAAATAAAATTAATATAACTCAAATCACTCTCTTCGCCATGCGAATATCCTTGTCCAACGATCTTGTGCGTCGACGTGGATCAAGGCCTTGGCCTTCAACATTCTGATGGCTATGGTCGGTTAATCACATGACCGACACATAGAGAGGAAACATGAAATGCACACACGAGACCAAGAGAGGAAATGTGGAATGCAAATTTTCAAAAATCCACTTCTCTATAACTGTCACCCCCGCCACATCGAAAATCTACTTGTGACACATGCGGAATCATCTCAAACTTATTTAATTTTGTAAATATAAATATAAATGTATTGGACGACTGTATTGAACTCACATAATTGCCTACCATTAACATATCAATGCAGACCAAAAGATTTATATAAAACCTAAAAAATCCTTTATATAAAATAATTAAATAAAATTAATATAACTTAAATATTTAAGTATAAAATTAATAATTAATAGTTAGGAAACTTATTCTCTACATCTTTGTAAACATTTATATATGAGGCCATCCATTTGAAGTATATGAAAATCAATTTCCTTTATATCTGCCTGAAAGTAAGGTTGAGGAAAGAATTTAATTAAATTAACAAACAGAACGTTACGGGTTAGTATACTAATAGCCGTCCTAAAATCAGCACCATTATGGGTTAAACGAAACATGCACATGGACAAAAATCTGTAACCCTAATATCTCCTCATTTTACTATATACAAATTGATCAGTTTGGATATATCGAAGCGGGTTCAACTGCTTAGGAGGCGTTTCATTCGGGCGTATTGATTTTGCTCTGCTGCTTCTGAACACCTGTGCTACGGTTGCAGCACCATTCCCGCGGCAGTCAAACTTTTGGCATGGACGAATGGATTACATCCGTAATCAACGTCCTCATGTACCATTTCATCTCACCCATCCCTACTCTGACATGGGTCAGAGCTCCCCCGGCCTCAACCCAATTGTAGATACGCCTTCGGCGTAACAAGATACATTGATTACATTTATTTGTTACTTTTGAACAAACCCTAAAGCGTGTTTTAAAACATGTAATAATTAAACTTTGGGGTTATTAAAAAATGTATGTATTCACTGTGTCCGTTATAAGAAAATCCTTGATTTTATTGGTGTAGATAAGGACTGTGCGTCCCAGGGAATAATTATATGCCAAAAAAAAATTGTAGTTAAAACTTTCAATTAAAAATAATGTTATTTTTTGCTTTTTTTCTTTGTTATGTGATATAGGTTGAATACGTCTTTCTGCTGATATATATTGTGTTGAACATATATGGGTTATATTCATTACACATATGTACATTGTTTTTAGCATAATGTTCATGAGGAATTTATTGTGCTTTTGCAATTTTCCCAATAAAAAATAAAATGTGGTTCAATTTAAAATTTCCTTATAGGGATGCTATAGGATAGATATATTCAATATTTTTATGTGTTGTTGGCGTGGATTGGGAATGCAAGTATTGAGGAACTACATCATTTTTTATGGACGTCAAATTTAATGATGAATTTCCACGTGATGGTCAAATGGACGTAATTTTTTTAATGAATAAAATAAAAGTGAACAATTAATGTCATTACACTAACTAGCTGTCATTTTAGGAATGCCTCGTAACATAAGTAAATGTAATTTATTGTGTCATATTTATAATGCAAAACCAGAAACTAGTTTCCACATCTTAAAACTAGAACTTGCACCAAAAGGAGGTGCAATGTTATGATCGACAGTAAAAAGATGAGAGTTCGTAGAGTCGTAGAAGTAAGTTCAAGATGCACCGAAGAGATATGTTTTCCCTAGGTAGTAAGGCGTGTAAGGTTTGTAGGGTTGTTGAAGCAATTCCAATATGCATGGAAGAGGCACATTCAACTTGGATAACAAGGAAAAAACATATATATCCTACAACTAATTGACCACTATGTTAGTGAGAGGGCCACCTCTAATGCAACATTGACCCTGCATAAGGATCATACTATATTATCACGGGCAAGGCCAACCAATCAACGCGGGATTGATTTTTTGATCGGATGAAGAGTGTTAGAGTCATAGATGAAATTCTAAGATGCATGGAGCCCACAACACCAACCGTAACTGCCACTGTCGCCTCTGGTGGCGTTGCTTGAATTGAAGCTAAAGGAATAGTGTTCGGTGGTCTAACTTCATTCCAAACTTGTCGAAATGATTTTGCTCTGCTGCTTCCAATATTAGATAGAAAACCCACCAAAACAACTAAGCATCACATGCACTTGGTTTCAAACTTGATACGTCAATAATAAGGAAACTGTGATATGTTTTGATTTTCAGAAGGCCGAAACAACAAAACCAACTAGTATTTCCTAGTAATTAACAATTTATCTATATATTACTTTCCAACTCACAAATTTATATATTGAACTAGTAATTTATAATATTTCTTTATATTTATTTTAGAAAAAATAGTCACCATTTAGATTATTTTAATGTTATCTAAAATAAAGGAATATAAATCTCGCTTTAAATTGCCTTTATAAAGTTATGGAGACAACAACATTGATAATGTGGGCCATCTTGAAAAGGGTAACACATGCAACCAAATTTTAGAACCATTGCTAACAATGGCAATTACTTGATTTTGATTTAGCTTGAGGTGCATTAGTAATTTTAGGTGTATATATAACTAGTATACATATCTTAGATAAATCTATATAAAAGATGCCGAGAGGTATCATTCTCGAGGCGCCTATATTGAATTTGAGACACAAGTGGAATAGGTGCATCGAGAATGATATCTCACAAAGTCTTTTACATAGATTTACCTAAGATATGTATGATAGTTATATGATTTAACTTATATTTCTCCCTTGTTTAGTGATT
Source organism: Taxus chinensis (assembly GCA_019776745.2). Classification (NCBI taxonomy): domain Eukaryota; kingdom Viridiplantae; phylum Streptophyta; class Pinopsida; order Cupressales; family Taxaceae; genus Taxus; species Taxus chinensis. The sequence goes on from CM034149.1 coordinate 171,046,420, forward strand.
ATAAGAAGTGAATTTTTTTATTTATTTATAATTAATATTTTCATACATCTATATTTAAAAACGTCAATCGATATCAATTTCAAGACTCTTAATTTCGATTTTGCACATATCACATTGATTAAGAATTTCATTATATTCTTTTCATAATTCTCATAGACCGGTAATTTAAAAACCTTTCCAAACAAAAGGGCCCCAAATTCTACTATATAATCAAGATATTATTATTTTTGGCTGATTTTTCAAAGTAAAAAAAAACTTTTGAATAAACGCCAAGTAAACTTCTAATTTATGGTCAAATTTACCTTCTAATAGTCAAATAGAATGATTGTGCATATTCTTTTTCCTTTGAAAATGCATTTTACATTCACAACTATAGCTCATTTATGAATCTAAAATTCCATATTCTTGTCATGTTTCAAATAAGCACTTAATAAAATTTGGATTCAATATATCAATTTCATATCCTAAGTTAGTTTTTGAACCTATTTTATTATATTAAAGATGCCTATTTTACTAATGAATTATTAGGGTTTCATTTATCTATTTATTTATTTGTTTGTTCTTCACATTTTACCATATTTTTAATATTTTAAGTTTATTTTAATTATATTCATTACCAATTTTATACTATCAAAAATCAAGTTAAAAGTTTAGAACATTCATATTTAGTTACATTATTAATTTTTTCTGGTTAGGTTTGAGTCACTTCACATAAAAAAATTATTATTATTTTTGATCGAAGCATTTTATGTTCATCTTCATGCTGCATTATGTTAAGTGTGTTTTGAGTTGTATTTGATTAAATTCTAAGATTCTTTTTTCATTGGAATTTCATAAAATCCCCTAGGCATGTACTTTATCGCTGCTTGATTTTAACTTTTAAGTTGGCTTGGAGATATTTCTGAATATTAAAAAGAAATGGTTTGAAATATGTCGGGTTTATGTAGAACTTTTTATTTCATTTCGTGGACAGTAATTTGAACTATTGTCGATGGATTCTTAGGGTTTGTGTGTTTCTCTAGCCTATACTTTTTTACTGTTCCTAGAACAGGTCACCCATCTTATGTGACTACAATTGTAAAATGCAGAAATGATGGTGTATAATTTTTTCTCAATTCTTAATTTGCAGCAAAAAATGCAGTTTGGTCACATTACTGAATTTGTGTATTTCTGAATCAAACAGTATTATACAATTAATTTCCAGCAGTGGCATGAGTTTGGATATCCACATTTTGCAATTACAAAAAAGAATGTTGATATTAATGCTCATTGTTGTAACATATACTCAAATAGTTTACGTTCATAAATATCTACTTGATCACACATGACTACATTTGTCAAAACTTCTAACCCGTCTACATGACACTTTAGTGTATGTCTTATCATCAAATTACAACACCCTCTAAGTTTCTGTCATGTGTGCGTGAGGCAATCAATGTAATTGGGTAACATGGGACCATCTCTCAAGCTATGGGACCTACTACTTGAGATGGACCTCTGGAGAAGGCTGGTTCCTCTACCTAATCCTACTGCTAACACTACTCCTAGAAAGGAAAATGCAGCTAACTAATCCTAAACTAACCCTGCCAAGGGACCACTGAGAGAGAGAGAGGGTTAGAAAGATGCATAAGGGAAATCCTAAGCTAAAAGGGTGGTGATAACACCAGAAAGAGGGGGTGGTTGAGCTCTCTCCACGAGGGGAAGGAAAAGGGGGAAAACATGGGAGAGAGGGCAGACACATGTGCCACAAATCAAGAACCACGAACTCCACTCACCCATGCATTGACAACACATCAAAAATGGAACTTACAAGCAAGATATGCACACAACATGCCAAAAACAAATGGAAAGGCAAGACTGCAAATAAAACAAGTTAGGGAAGACAAAGCGTGCTACAAAATATATTTTATTGCTTGAAATATGCACAATTTCATTATGTTCATGGCAGAAGGTGCGAAATTACATTGCAGAGGCCAGATTTGAGGTCTAGAACTCATGGGAAGTCGGCCACCATTTTGGCATAGTGCCGCTACAACAAAGAAAAGCTCAAGAATCCCTTCAAATGGGAAAATTTTACACACACACACACACACACATATAGCAAAAGAGCTCCTACCTACTAGACATTAATTTCCTGATAGGTAGTTGAGCTACCCGAAATACCACCATTAATGCTTAGGTCATAGTTGATGCTTTTATTGACGAATGATTGCATTTCTTTCCTCTTCTTGGTCAGTAGCTCTAATTTTCCTTGTTTTGGTCAGTAGTACGATTGATTTGCTACCAGCCGGTTGCAACCTTGCCTTTTGATTTTTGCTGTCGGGTCGACCACCTTTGCCCATGCTACCAGTCGGTAGCATGGTTTTGTGCTGTCGGCTGATAGCATATTTCATGCTACCGGATGGTAGCATCCTTACCATTGACGCCACCTCGCTAAATCATCGCTCTGCACCTACGACTCAACCTTGCTATCGGCTGGTAACATCTGTACGATGCTACCGACGGTCATCTCACCTCTGCGACCCACTGCTGTCTCACTACCGGTCGATAGCTTGTGAAATGCTACTGGCCAGTTCGCCCATCAAAACCAACTCGACTTCAACCCTTCGCCACGGCTCGCCAGCTCACCATGCAACCCGACTCGCCAGACTACTCGTACTAGCTCGGTTCTTACTCGGCTGAGCCATCCTGAGCTGGTTTTCTCTCCTGAAACCCAGGGTTGAATTTGATGGTCGTTTGGGCGTCTCAGAATGTTAAATGACTAAGTCCATTTGGGCAAGATGTCCAGGGGGAAATATCAAAATTCTAACAACATTATTTTGCATATACTTCTTCTCCACATCGCACAAAACATCATCTTCGACAATATTTGCCATATCATGACCTTGTTTTAATTTTTCGTTGCCAATTTAAAAAATACCAAAAATCGAGCTAAATCAAACAACAATTGATAATCAAAGATTTTTAATATTTTGAATATCAAATATAGTTGATTGTCATTCTAACTATCAAATATATGTCAAATTTAATGTAAGAATAAAAATGATGAACCACACATGTCATGACCACCGTCGTTGAAAATGCCATTCGATGTACTGAAACGAGGAAAGAAGGAAAACGCAACACGAAAGCTTTATTCGAGTGTGAGGATTTTTTTGTGAGGTTTTTTTTGCGTGGTAGGCATAAAGCGTAAGCTGATCAATATCTTTTAAGTTGCGGCAATTGCCTTAAAAACAACATAGTCTAGGTAGAATAGTAATATTGGCCAATCCGTACGTGTTCAAGCCAACGGAAATTGCTTGTTTTCGCATTAACTGAAATTCCACTCAACTGCACGTGTTACTGTGGATAGCATAAATCCTCGTCTATCTTATCATCAAATTTTGCTTCTGGGCTGAGCAAGGTTTTTGGCCATTTCCCTCAGAACAAATTTCTGGACTTTGCCGGTAGAAGTCTTGGGCAGTTCCTTCATGAAAATCACGGATTTGGGTGCCATGAAATGGGCTGTGCGCTCTTTGCAGAATGAAATAATTTGTGCCTCCGATAAAACGTCCTTACTATCATTGTTGATACTCACAAACGCACAGGGCGTCTCTCCCCAAAACGGATCAGGCCTCGCCACCACGGCCGCCTCCATAATCAGAGGATGAGAATACAAAACTGACTCAACCTCCACGCTACTAATGTTCTCCCCGCCGGAAATGATGATATCTTTAGATCGATCTTTGATCTCCAAGTAGCCGTCCGGGTGAAGGACCGCGACGTCGCCCGTGTGGAACCACCCGCCGTCCATGGCCTGGGCGGTCATCTGCTCGTTCTTCAGATAACCCTTCATCACGCTGGCTCCTCTCAGCATCACTTCCCCTATTTGGACGCCATCTCTCGCCACGCTGGCCATGGACGCCGGGTCCTTCACATCGACTTCTGTCAGGCTTAGGTTCCTCACCCCCTGTCGAGCCTTGAGCCGAGCCCTCTCCTCGGCCGAGAGATTGTCCCATTCGGCCTTCCAAGCGCAAGAAACCACCAGCCCCGCCGTTTCCGTGAGGCCGTACCCATGCGTAACGAAGAATCCCATCTCTTCCCCTTTCCGCAAGATTGCGGCGGGTGGGGGGGAACCGGCAGTCAGAATCTCCACCCTGTTCGCCATGGGCTTTCGCTCGGACGGGTGCGCGTTCAACATCATGCTCAGCACCACGGGCGCTGCGCACATATGCGTGACCCCGTGCTCTGCCAGGGCGTCGAAGATTATCTTGGCGTCGAATTTCCGGAGGCAAATATTGGTCCCTCCCACAGCGGCTAGTGTCCAAGGGAAACACCAGCCGTTGGCGTGAAACATGGCCAGCGTCCACAGGTACACCGGCCGCGTTGTCAAACCCCACATCAAAAGATTATCCATCGCCATACTGTAGAGACCCCTGTGGCAGTGCACCACTCCCTTCGGCGCAGACGTCGTTCCCGATGTATAATTCAGAACGGCCGCCTGCCACTCGTCCTCCGGCCAGCGGATTTCGAACTTCGGATCTCCTTCTCCGATCATCCCTTCGTATGTGAGCCCCGTCGACGTTGCGATTTCTCTGCCGTAGTCCAGCTCCTCGATCACCACCACACAAGGTTTATTCCCAATTTTGCTCAGGGCCTCCCTCACCAGGGGCAAAAACTGGTAATCTACAAACAGAAACTTGGGTTCGCAGTGAATGAACTGCGTCGCCATAGTTCGAGCATCCAGACGGATATTTACGTTGTTGAGAACAGCCCCGGCCATGGGAACTGCAAAATGCATTTCGTATATGGCAGGAACATTGGGAGCCACTACAGATACCTGTAACATCAAGCTCTCAGTTAATTAACAGATCTTTGGGATCATCATAACAGGAAAAAGAAGAAGAAATCATCTTACCACGTCCCCGCGAGAAATATTGCGTGAAGATAGTGCCGACGCCATTTTGAGGCATCGATTAAATGTCTGAGACCAAGTAAAACGAGTGGTGTTGTAGACGAGCGAAGTGCAGTCTCGGTAAACCGTGGCAGCTCGTTCAATGAAGCCAATCGGTGTTAATGGCGGATAATTTGCAGGACAGCGCTTCAAATCCTCCATTTTCTGCAATCGAACTTAGGACAGCGCTTTTTCTGTGAAGTGCCCCAGTCTCCCCAAACCGATTTAAAGATGGAATTTTTTTATTGGCAAGGACACTATAAAATAATCTCTGGGTAAATCCAAACGGATCTCAAGATAAAATATATTGCCAGTTCTGATCGAAAAAGATATTATCGTCTCATTCGGCTGGAATTGTGCCAAAAGAATAGCAGCGATGGTGTTTAATTCGACGGTCGTTTACCAGTTTTTATCACAATTTCCCCTTTTTTCTGAATCTAAAAATAATAATTTCCGAGATAATATATTACTGGCAGTGGCAATGGGGTGTCCTTAAACGAGAACATAATAGTGCCCTAATATTTGCTCCATTCATTTTCGAACATGTAAACATTTAAGAATGAGTGTTTGACGTGATTTTTTTGTTTGTTTTGGTATATTATAATCTTGCGACCATGTGATAAAAAAATTAATGTTGGACTAATAATCGTGGCAACTTTAAAAGGATCTTAATGTTTGTGAGAAAGTGATTGTGGAATCTTTCTTCTTAGGAAAATAAGTGCTTCGCTACGTTTAATAAGTCTTGTATTTTTTTGGGAATAGTTTTTTTTTGGAATTAGAATTCAAAACTATTATTTTAATTATTGTTAGAATATTTTTGCAAAGGCAACCTTAAAGATTTTGTTCATGTAACATGGAATTAGCCTAATAAATGAGGAAAGTGAATTTTTGGATTTTTTTTGGAATTAGAATTCAAAATCTTTACTTCAATTATTGTTTGTATATTTTTTGCTAGAGACAATCTAGAAAGATTTTGTTTATGTAACATGGAATAAGCTTAATAAATAAGGAAAGTGGATGAACAAATTAGAAAGCTAAAAAAAAACAAATGATATTCCTCAAAAATTGAAACTATAGTTGAGTGTTTCTTTTCAGTTGTCAGTTTTCTTTTTGTAATATTCTTATCTTCATTGTTCTTCAGTCTTACAACTCTTGTTGCTAAAACATTCATCTTTTTCAATAGAAAAATATTTTACTAAACAAAAATTGACAAACATATAACTAACTTAGAATAAGATGCGTAACGGCTAGTTCTTGCCATATAAATTGTTAGATGGTGGATTTGTTTTTAATTAAATTTAAATTATCGTAATTTGTTGTATGTAATTAATACATATGTTGTTTAGTTGGTAGTGGACTTGGAGCACTTGGCAAATTGGCATTAATGAAAGTAGATAATGTTGTTCTGTTGCGTGTAAGAAGCAAAAAAGTAGAATATGGATTAGCTATTGAAAGGTCATCCCTAGTAAACTAGTTATGAGGCATTTTTTACTGAGAGAAATAAATTTATGATCTAATACTTGGCGCAAAAATTCTTAATAGTGTGGTAGATATCTTCACATGTGATAACAATGAGAGTATCCCATCAGTAAGTGTATTGGAATGCCATTAATAAATATCATACCCCTCCTGAATGGTATGTCCTGGACGAATATGTAAAAAGACACACTGCAATGATTTCATTGGACAAACATGGTACGCCATAGAGATGAGGTATGAATACCAAGCCAAATGCACGGGGAAAAATTAAATGAGAGTAAATGGTGAGAAGACAATGACATATAATGTAGTGAAAAGAGGATGATGGGTTTGAATAAGGGACCCAATACTTTCCTATGTAGATCAAAGGAGAGGAATTCCTTCTTAGTAAATAAAAAATTATAAAGAATGCAATAATGTCCTTGGACACGCAAGACATAAATTGCACACTTAAATGTCAAATGTTTTTCCCCAAGTTATTTACTAATAGTAATGTAATTTATGCCCTCAAGACAACATAAGTAAGATGAAGTTTTTGGGTAAGCATGCCTACAAATTTTAACATGTGAATTAACATTGATCCAATTGTTTCATTCTAGGCAACTGAGGAACTACATGTGACTTAGCAACAAGTTGATCCATTTGTTTCATTCTAGATAATCGAGGAACTAATTATGCTCTAACATGATAAATAACAATGAAACCCTTGCTAGATGATGTATGATATCAATTCAAATGACAACATTGAAAATATTTAAATTTTTTTTGGCTACCTTTCAACAAAAACTCGCAATTTATAAGTCAAAAGCATAAAAAATGCATTACATTGTTCTTGAAACTTTGATATGTGTAGATGAAAAGGCTTAGAAAAATTCTTGGACATCATAAAAAGACACACCATTGTTTAGGATGGAATACACAAACTTGCAATTTCCAAAATTATAATTGGTTTAAGCATCGTAGTTTATGTATAAAAATGTGACTAATTTCTTCCAACCAATGGATTAATGATTTAGAATATATAAATATCCTCTTATTTGTTTAGTTGGTTGATTACAAATTGAATAAGGTGTTAGCCATTCTCATGTAATAAAAAATCTTAAGTTAGATAGCTTGGGAAATTGTAAAAGCATGTATCTTATATTTCATGCTAATAATAGAGTAGGGTCAATGCATGGTGTTGTGTCCCACTTAGTGATCAGGGGATATTTTTCTGTGTCAAAATGTTCCCTAAACTTCCCTAAAACATACAAGTGCAGTAGAGCCTTCAAAGAGCTTTTTGACGACTGTAAGAACGTGAAAAACAGACACTCTGAGCTCAAGATATGTCCAGTCAAAGTTTGGTCAACCGAAAGGTCAACATTGGTCAACATATCCAAGATGACGTGGACACGTACACAATTGGCCAAGTGGCTTAGTCAGCATCAGGCAAGTGGCAAAAGGATAAAAAATTCCAACGTCAAATTTCATATTACTTTGTAATTATTTGCCACGCATTATTTCCAAATGCCACGCATATGTATATGTCAACCGGTATATTAATGTTCATACATTACTATTTAACCGCCAAACCCAATTCTTATGCTAAAGCCACGTGGAAGGGAGGAGGTGAAGCAGTAAGATCCACGTGGAAATTCCCACATTAAGAATGGTGGGCAAGGTTTTAAATAAACCTTATAAACTTTTATATCCCACAAAATGTGGGATTTTATCCACCTAAAAAGGGCCTCTCCACATGGGATTTATCCCATGCAAGCTTATCTTTAAAATATGCGTGGAAAAGGCTTTAATAAGCCTAAAACCTTATCCCACATTGCCAAAAGAATAGCACCGCTGGGTTTTGAACCCTTAACCTTGGGCTCCCAAACACATCACACCAACCAACTCGCCGCCCATCTTGGATGGGATAGAAACGAGCTTGCCTATATAAATAGAGCTTTGTACTCTGTGTGATAAGGGTGACAGGTGTGTGCAAAGGAGGATAAGGAGGAAGTTCTCAGAAAACACCATTTTTGAAGGCCTTGCACTCAGATTGGGAACTCAGAGTAAAAAGGTGAAATGTAGGGAATTCTGAGATGATTCCAACGATGTAAGATTTGATGTTTTTTGTTGAGTTTTAACCTATTTTTAGAATCTTTTAATGTGGTTTTTAACAGGGATCTATAAGACAGCTAGTTGGAAAACATGAATTTCAATGCACTTCTGGTTCGAAATGTGACTTGGTGTAAACATGAAAAGTGTTCAGAATTCAGAGATGTTCTCAGATATATAATTTGTTTTCATATAATGTTTTTAAATCTCCATTTTTAGGTGTTTTTCTACCTCAGATGTAGGGAGATCACATTGTGAAAACACTGTAGGAGCCACAGATCGTTCTTGGGACAGTTTTTGCTATTTTTTAGAGTTCTTGGGACATTGATCAGCTCATTTGCAGGTTGTGATTCATTATTGGTTGTTTGTAAGAGTTATTGTAATTACATTTAAATATTATTAATGGATTGGTTCAATCCGAACCCAGGGACGTAGGAATTTCCGAACCCCATAAACAATCTTGTTTGTTATCTGAGTGTTTTCAGTTCTGATTATTTATTTGTTACCCAAGTTTTCCGCACTTCTATGGATGCATAATAATTAGAATTTAATCAATTTTTGGAGCTTAGAATACTTAAAATTGATTAAGAAAATCACGATCTTTGGAAACTTTTAAGAGTGAAAAAATACAACACACATTTTCAGATGACTTAGCGTCCCAAAAATGCGAGTGGGGACTGTGGCATGGTGCTAAATAGAAGTGGTTCGCATGCACACCCCCTTCACCTGAACCAAATTTGTGTGAAGTGACACATAGGTTATTATTTTTCCATGTATGACATTGAATGTGGTTCGCGCGAATGTGGTGTTTGCGCGAAGGGAATTCGTGTGAACACCTCCGTTTATATATTGGAGGCGCTATGGAGGAATTCATTTTTCCTCTGCCCGCCTCCTTCGCGTGAAGACTACATAGAGTAGACCGAGCTTGCTGAGCCCAATGAGCGTAACTTCCCTTTGACATTATTTAGATACTGATCTTGCTACTGTTGATCCCATTTTGGGACATTATTATGTTTTGACTTAGTATGATGTGTATATGTTAGGTCATGGATTATTATGGACCTTGATTCAGTTAGCATGCATGATGATTATTGGAGACATTATTATATATGGATGATGATATACTGCTTGATATGGACTTAGGTTATTGATGTTGATTTTAGACATGTGACATTTGATATTATGAGTAGCTCTAGTATAGAGATTCATTGGATGATGATATAGTGGAAAAATTGAATTTAAAATGATAATGTTGAATTCTTGATATTGTTGTGATTTGGTGTTTGATAATTATATGTTGCTTATATCATTTTGGATGTTCTGATATGGCCACGAGGCCGAAGGAGGTGTTGTTATTTTGCAGGTTAAAATATCACAACAATGTCGGGGGATTGGAGACTAACCATATTGAAATTCTAGATGAACTCAATGGGGTCACCATGGCAACTGTAATTGTTTGTGTGTTGTGTTATGTTAGGATTTCCCATGGGGGGATTTCCATTATATGTGACCATGGGATATGTGTTTTATTTATGGTGTTCCTTTTAAATTATTGTTGTATGTATTTTATTTAGTAATATGTTGCTTCCTTTTTGTAATTTAATTTAAATATGATAGTTCTAATGTGGAAGTCATATAGTTAAATTTTATTTAATTTAATTGGGATGTGGAATGTAAGTAATAAAGTTGTTGTCTTAGTTATTAATTAAATTGGATTTATGTTATGTATAACCATATGTTAAATAAATAAATCATTATGTCAAAATAATGTAATAAATGAAGTCATAGGTATTAATGCATGTTGTAAGAATGTGTAAGTGATGTGTAAGTTGTGTAAGTCAGATTTTGGAGTGTAGAACACTCCATCCTCAATGGAATTCGAATTTGACCTTGGAGGCCAAATTTGGAGGCTTGTGGGACAAGTTAAACTTTTCCCACACCTCTTAAAATCATCCACCAACCATACCTATGGTTTTGGAGTCAAAATTAATCTTTTTAATTGTATTTTGAAATGACTATGTGTAAGTTTTTATTGCACTTTTCTTACATAATTTTTAATTCAGTCCTTGGTAAAGTATGGGTTAATTTTTGAGTGTGTAAGTTGCTTGTCATCTCCATTTATTGTGATTGATTGTGAAGTTGAATTTCTCGTTTTTGGGTTGAGTAAGAATGATGTGGCATCCCACTTGGAATCCACATCATCCTCTCCCTCCCTCTCCTTTAAAATTAAAATTGCTTCTCTTGTTAGAGGTTGTTGAAACTTTGCTCTCTCATCCTTGGGTCGAATTTTATTGTTGTTGGAGCTTGCTTTGAGGAAGGAGTTGGAAATTATTTTTCATGCTTATAGCTTGCTATTTTGGGACTGCATTTTGGAGCACTGAAGGAACTTGCTGTTTGGGGAAACAATCTCCACTATGGAGAGGTAGGATTCTTGTCCTTTTAATATGTTTTTTTTTTCCTTTTCTTGCATTAATGAAATGGTGAATGTGTTGTGTATTTATGGCTGGTTGGGTAGATTACTTAGGGAAAGGTGTAGGAGAAGGCTATGGGGATCTTCATATGGGGGGGCATAAGGGATTGCCAATGGCATTTGTTTTATTTTGGAGGGAGTTTTGGTTTTGGGATCCACCTTGGAAAAGAAACTTGCTTGCATTTTCTTACTATTGGGGGGGGGCATAAGGGATAAACTTGGGGGGGGGGGGCATAAGGAGGGGTTGGGAGATATAAGGTTTATGGGTTTGATATGTTTATTGGTGGTATGTATTTTGGTGGATGCCCAATTCCAAATTGGGAGGCATAAGGAGATTCCCCATAGTTCTTTCTCTTGATGGCTTGCTTGATCAAGCCTATGTATTGTGTGAATAATTCTTGTTGCAGTTGTGAACTGCTGTCTTTGTTGGACTGTGTATTTCTTGTTGTGTTTTGCATGTGAAAGGAATGTTTTTTGTTGTGAAAGAAGCCTTGTTGCCATGTGTTGATGTTCATTCTCCATTTCAATATGGTTGGGGCTCGGGGGCCAATGGGAAAGATGGCTTCTCCTTTCCCATTGGATGTCTTTGTTGGGTGGAGAGCATTGCCTTTCCCCCTTCCTTGTTGTGATCAAAGTTGAAAAGAAGAAGAAATCAACATGCTGCTATTTTGGAGCTTGGAGAAAATGTACAGTTTGACAGTCCCTTTCCTTTGATCAAATTCTTTGTTATCTTCCCACTTTGAAGTGGATGAATTGTACCATTATTGTAATTAAAAGTGCACCTTGCATTGTAAAGGAAAGATGGAGATTCATTGAAAATGTAAAGAATTATTATTTCATTCAATGTAGGAAAGGAATGAATGTAGTTTGTAAATCATATTGAAATTCAAAGGAAAGAAATGAATTTGTAATGTGTTGTTTGAAATTAAATGTAAGAAAAACATATCTTTCTCAAATTGTACTATTGCATTGCAATTTAATTGAAACAATGTTGTGTTTTAAAATTTCTGTTGAAAAATTTGAAAATGCGTGTGGGAGAAAAAGACAAGGTGGATCAATTCCAAATAGATGTCATTTATTTAAAATTTGAAATATCAATTGTTGAGTTATTGCTCTTATTTTGAATGGATCAAGCCTATGGATGTGAATGAATTGTTTTAGACAAGATGGGATGTCTTGATTAATTTCTTTCCATGTTTGGAAGTGGCAAATGGATGTATTTCTTATTTGTTAATGAAATTAACTGTTGTTATTTTTATAAATATGGCACATTCAAAACATAATCTAATAAATGTACAATTCACTTGAATTACAACTAGTAAATTAATTAAAATGAGACAATGTAATCTAGATGTATTAGGTCTACTAATGAACCTAAATAGAGCTCAACATTTAAGAAAAGAGTTTTTATAACTTTAGTGAAAATCCAATTGAAATTCAGAACTTGCAAGAAATAACTTTCCTGTCAAAAGTTGTAAAAATATCAATTTGAACTCAATGAACAAATTGAACCTTAAAAATAATCTGAAACTTACCCAAGATCAATCCTCCATGTGTCAATTGACATGTTGAGAAGGAGAAAACCAAAATTTGATCAAAATCTCACAAGTTGGAAAATTTCCAGTTTTGAACTTTAAATCCTGCAGATCTATTTCTTAAAATTGACCCTCAAAACTTCATCAAAATCCAAAATTGATGATTTCTATACAAAGAGGAATATGAGATATTTTTGGAAAGTCCTTGTTTGCCCAAAACTGAATTTTCTATCAAAAGTTATGGCCATATGAAGTTTTGCTTCAAAATGACCATCCAAAAATTAATCTAACTATACAAAAATCAAATTTTAACTTTTGGAAAAATTTCCTCAAAAATTCTGCAGCCCCGCAACACTCTCAGCCAATCATGTGTCACCACATGGCACTTTGGAGGGGGTGAATCTCATTGAAACTTAACATTTTAAAAATTTGACCTTGGGAAAATTTTCCCAATTTTCTCCGCAACCCCTGGGCCCCGCAGCCAATCACGTGTTGACACGTGGCTTAAATGGCACACGGATTGAATTTGAAAATCTTAACTTTTGTCTCTTTTGGAAAAATTTCACTTTTTCCTCCACGGCCCCACACCCTGCAATCCAATCAGGCACTGACACATGTCCCAATTGACGCGCGGGTTCGCGTAAGTATTTTTGACCTTTAAACACCTTTGGCATAAAATTTTAAATCACTCCGCCGCTCCGTAGGCCCACGTCCAATCAGAAGATGCCACGTGGAAAATTTTCCCCTTTTTGTGCAAAGTCAGAGGAAAATTTTTCTTTGGAAAATTTTGGGTTTGTTTTGAACCTTGGGGAAAAATTCCAAATTTTTCCCCGTGACCAATTACCGCGTCCAATCATGTGCTGACACGTGGCAATAGGGCATCGGCGTGGAGAGCGGAGATTTTTGTCCTCTTGAGCACTTTTTAAATCATAAGATCTCAAGTTTCAACCTTTTGTTTCCATCAGTCCACTTCGATCCTTCAACACCAATCTGGAAGTGACATGTGTCCCCTTCCATCAGCCCCCAAACCCGCTTCAAGGGGGAAAATTTTTCTCCCTAAGCCCGCAGACTCCCCAAGGGAAAATTTCACCCCAGAACTCTCGTTCGGGCCATAACTTGAGATTTATAAGGAGTTAGGAGGACTTATTTATATGGTTGGAAAGGTGAGAAAATTTCCTATCCAATGGGAGTGATTTAGGAAAGTTTTGATGACTCTAAGTGGGTGAAAAATTGAGTTGAACCCTGTAAGCTTGTTAGGACAGAGATGAGAGGGATTTCACTCTCCTAACCTAAGTGATGAATTTAACTTCTTGTTTGACCTTGTGCCTTGTTGATAATAGTTGCTAGAAGTAATTGCTACAAGTCAGCCTTGCTTGTTAACCCTTATCTAGTTTGAGCTAACTATGATCTTGTAACCTTCCTTGCTAACACCCTTAATAAAAAAAAAATATTCCATAATTTTCCTAGCTAATCCTAGTTTGTTTCTTGGTCTCAAGTGGTAGTTTGAAGTGGGCATCACACTTGGTATCAGAGCAGTGGTTCAAAGGCTTGGACCATTGGGCACACTAGAAAATTGAGACTTAAAACTTAAAACTAGCAAACCTGTTAATCTAGAAAACAAACTGGTTTGAAAATTGAACATGATAGTAAACTTAGAAACTGAAGAAGACGGCTTGGAGTAATGAACTAACTCTCTCTTTGGTCTATGCAGGAGGCTCAGACGGAGTGAGAAGAACCTTCACAGAGACCCAAATTCACCACCACCACCCTCACCACCACCACCACCACCACTAGATCAGGGTGTAGCAGCCATCCTACCTCAGATCTTACAGACCCTCCAGGATGTTAATGCCACCTTACGCGGAGGATCAGTAGGAGGGCACTCAGGTAGACATGAAAGAGTTACTTCTATTGAGGGACATGCACCTCCTCCACTCAGTGAGGAGTATAAAGGAGAGAACTCCCATGCAGAGTCAGTCAGAGAAGATTCACCACCTAGGAGACAGGGTGACATAAGTTCTGGAGCATAGAGAGAGGTCTCAGAGCCCTAGGCTTAGGGATGAGCTTGCAGAGAGGCCTAGAGGCCGACAGACCACAGCAGCGGATCACATCAGGGAGATCCTGAAGCTTAGGCCCTCACATTACTCAGGTGATATAGGTGGATTTCAGGTAGAGGCCTGGCTAGTGAGCTTGAGTGGTTGCTTCAAGCTTTGTCCTTGTTCTAGCAACACAAAAGCTCGTGTTGCGATCCATCTACTGAGGGATGGAGCAGGAGTGTGGTGGAGGAAAGAGGAGTAGAAGCTCCATGTTGATTCAGAGACAGTGACTTGGGAGCTATTTGAGGAGAGATTCAGGAGTAGATATCTATCACGGAGGTTCATCTAGTAGAGGATTGACGAGTTCCATGACCTCCGACAGGCTACCCTTTCTGTAGCAGAGTATGAGAGTAGATTTCTAGATCTACTTCAGTATGTAGAGTATATGCAGGATGAGCAGGTGTGGATTCATAGGTTCATCTAGGGCCTGAATTTGGACATTGGAGGGTGCAGTTCAGATTCACTACCCACAGACTTTAGCAGAGGCCATAGAGAAGGCCTATATTATAGAGGAGACTCGGGGGTAAAACCCAACAGGCTAGAGACCGAGTCAAGAGTCCGCATTCAACAGATGCAAGATGATAGATCGAGAGGTTCAATACCTCTTCCTTGTGGTGGGTAGCATTCAACACAATCATCCTTTAGGCCACAGTAGCAACAGTAGCATTAGTATCTCCCACCATATAGACCTCCTCATAGAGCTGATTCACAGAGAGGTCAGAGTATGGGGCCTCCTCCTAGGGGTCCCATCAGGACATAGGGTGGACCTAGAGCTCAGTCAACTGGAGCTCACCAGTAGAGGCCACAACAGACTACAGCTAGATCATCAGGATCCACACCACAGGCTTCTAGGGCACCTACTGGAGGTGCTGCTCCTTGGAGAGGATCAGGTGGTTGCTTTGGATGTGGAGTAGCTAGACATTTATGGAGAGATTTCCCTCAGAACCCTAACAAGGGTAAGGCACAGTTTCTGAGCTGACAGTTGGTGACATGGGGCATAGCCATAGGATTTATGCAGCAGTTGAGAATCACCAGGCAGAGCACCAGAGCATAGTCATTGAGACCACAGGTAGCATTGGTGGTATTCCTACCTCTGTATTGTTTGATTCTGGTTCTTCTGATTCTTTCATTGCACCATCTTTAGTAGAGCGATGCAGGCTGGTGGTAGTTAGGCAGGGTCTTAGTTGGGATGTCGAGATGGCTTCTAGAGCCAAGATCTCTGTGGACTCCTTAGTTAAGGAGTGTGTTGTGGATTTGGGACCTTTCACCACCACCTCAGATCTCCGTATTCTTCCTTTGGGCTCGTATGGAGTCATTTTAGGTATGGATTGGTTATCTACACATAGGGCCAGGATGGATTGTTATCATAAGACTATATCTTGTGCAGATGATCTTGGGAGTAGAGTCGGTGATTTCAGGGGTTAGGAGACCCGTTTCTATTCACACCATCTCCGCTATGCAGCTCAAGCAGTGTGTGCAACGGGGTTGTCAGATGTATGTTGTTACAGTTAGTGACAGGTCAGAGGATGGGTCTAGTGGACCATCGCTAGATGATCATCCCATCTTGAGAGAGTTTTCCGATGTTTTTCTAGGGGAGCTACCAGGGATGCCACCCCCATGTGAGATTGATTTCCATATAGACCTAGTTCCTGGAGTAGAGCCTATCTCATGGGAACCTTATCGGATGACCACCCCAGAGCTCTGTGAGCTCAAGTTACAGCTTGAGGGCCTTTTAGAGAAAGGCCTTATCCATCCTAGTGTATCCCCTTGGGGTGCATCGGTGATCTTCATGAATAAGGATGGATCATTGCGGTTGTGTATTGATTACCGCCAGTTGAACAAAGTGACGATCAAGAATCATTACCCTCTTCCTCGTATTGATGACTTGTTTGATCAGATGAAGGGAGCCATGGTGTTCTCTAAGATTGATCTCAAGTTGGGCTACCATTAGTTGAGGATTTCAGAGGCAGACATTCATAAGACCGCCTTCCGCACGAGATATGGGCACTATGAGTTCACAGTGGTGCCTTTTGGTTTGACGAATGCCCCTGCAGTGTTTATGAGTTTGATGAATGGGGTATTCAGAACCTTTTTAGATCACTTCATGCTCATCTTCCTTGATGACATTTTGATATACTCACGTACACGTGAGGAGCACGAGGGGCACCTTCGACAGGTTCTTCAGTGTCTTCATGAGCAGTAAGCTTTACGGGAACTTGGAGAAGTGTGCATTCTTTCAGACAGAGGTGTAGTATTTGGGTCATATTATTTTTGGGGAAGGTATCACAGTCGATCCTTCCAAGATTAGAGCCATTATGGATTGGCCAACACCCACTACAGTGACCGAGGTGCACAGCTTCATGGGTTTAGCAGGATACTACTGGAGATTTGTTCAGGACTTCTCTAAGATTACGCACCCTATCACTTCCCTTCAAAGGAAAGGGAAGAAGTTTGTTTGGATGAACAGATGTGAGAAAGACTTCAGGACATTGAAGGAGTGCCTTGCTACAACACCCATTATTGTAGTTCTGGATCCACAGGGTGAGTTCTTTGTTTGCACAGATGCTTCTTTAGCAGGGCTTGGAGGTGTGTTGATGCAGGATGGTAGGGTTGTAGCTTTTGAGTCTTACAAACTCAAGGATCACGAGCTTAATTATCCTACCCATGATCTTGAGCTTATAACAGTTGTGCATGCTTTGGTTAGATGGAGACATTTTCTTCTTGGACGGAGATTCACACTCAGGACAGATCATTTGAGTCTTCGCCACCTCTTCACGCAGCCCAATCTAAATGCTCGTCAGTGGCGTTGGATGGAGTTGCTTTGTGAGTATGACATGGAGATAGAGCATGTGAAAGGGAAGGATAATGTGGTTAGCAGATGCTCTCAGTAGATAGGAGACATGTGGCTATGGCCACTACAGTGAGCATAGATTTTACAGAGCAAGGATTCTTCAACAGCTTCCTCTTGAAAGCTTCTACATGACAGTACGAGCAGAGATAGAGTCACAGAGACCCCTTGAGGGGAATTTTGATGGTTTCACCTTAGAGGTAGATGGTCTTCTCAGGCACAGAGGCAGGATATATGTTCCCAGAGATGGAGGCTTGAGGCAGGACATCTTGGTAGAGGCACATCGTGCACCCTATTCAGCCCATCCTAGAGTGAAGAAGATGCACGCCACTTTGTGACAGTTGTATCACTGGAGAGGACTTCGTTGAGACGTGGCTCAGTTTTTGTCATGGATGTTTAGAGTGCCAGAGGGTTAAGGCCAAGCATCAACATCCAACAGGTCTTCTTTATCCTCATGCCATACCGGAATGGAAGTGGGACACCATTTCCATGGATTTCATTGTTGGACTACCTATGTCGAGATATCACCACGATGCCATTATGGTCACGGTTGATAAATTGACAAAAGTGGCTCACTTTTCTTCGGTGAAGACCACTTATACAGCTAGAGTAGTGGCACGAGTATATTTGGATGAGATCATTAGGTTGCACGGGATTTGTGGAAGATCATTTGTGACCGTGATCCCTTGTACACTTCACATTTCTGGACTACCATGCAGTATGTCCTCGAGACAAGGATTAATTTCAGCACAACATATCATCCTGAGATAGATGGACAGACTGAGCGAGTGAATTAGATTTTAGAGGATATGCTTAGGATGTACGTGATGGATCAACAGTCTAAGTGGGAGGAGTACCTGTACTTAGTGGAGTTTTCCTACAATAATAGTTTTCAGAGTTCTATAGGCATGGCTCCTTTTCAGGCATTATATGGTAGAGAGTGCAGGACACCCCTTAGCTGGGACAGGTTGGAGGATAGAGTATCTCTTGGACCAGCTCTTTTGTAGGACATGGAGTAGCATGTAGTGTTGATCAGGCAGAGATTGCAGGAGGCACAAGATAGGTAGAAGAAGTATGTGGATCAGCATAGGATTGATCATAGCTTTGATGTGGGCATGAAGGTGTTCCTTCGTGTTAGGCCACACAAGAGCCCTATCCGCTATGGAAAAGGTTCTAAGTTAGCTCCTCGATTCATTGGTCCTTTTGAGATCTTGGAGCGTATTGGCCCTTTGGCCTACCGTCTAGCATTGCCACCCAGCTTATCTCGTGTACATGATGTGTTTCATGTTTATGTCCTTAGGAGGTACATTACAGATCCTTCTCATGTGTTGGAATGGACATCATTGTAGGTGCAGGATTAGGGGCAGGTGATGGTGGAGCCCGTCTGTATCATAGATTACAGGACCCTGGGCCTTCGAGGTAGAGAGATTGATCAGGTATGGGTGCAGTGGGACAGATATGATGAGACTGCAGCCACTTGGGAGGATGCTACTATGTTACGAGTGTAGTTTCCACATTTGTTCCAGTGACTTCTAGGAGGAATTCGAGTCTAAGGGGAGGGGGATGTAGTGCCCACTTCCCTTTGACACTGTTTAGATACTGATCTTGCTACTGTTGATCTCATTTTGGACATTATTATGTTTTGATTTAGTATGATGTGTATATGTTAGATCATGGATTATTATGGACCTTGATTCAGTTAGCATGCATGATGATTATTGGAGACATTATTATATATGGATGATGATATACTGCTTGATATGGACAGGTTATTGATGTTGATTTTAGACATGTGACATTTGATATTATGAGTAGCTCTAGTATAGAGATTCATTGGATGATGATATAGTGGAAAAATTGAATTTAAAATGATAATGTTGAATTCTTGATATTGTTGTGATTTGGATTTGATATTTATATGTTGCTTATATCATTTTGGATGTTCTGATATGGCCACGAGGCCGAAGGAGGTATTGTCATTTTGCAGGTTAAAATATCACAACAATGTCGGGGGACTGGAGACTAACCATATTGAAATTCCGGATGAAATCAACAAGGTCACCATGGCAACTGTAATTGTTTGTGTGTTGTGTTATGCTAGGATTTCCCATGGGGGGGATTTCCATTATATGTGACCATGGGGTACGTGTTTTATTTATGTGTTCCCTTTTTATTATTGTCGTATGTATTTTACTTAGTAAGGTGCTCCTTATAATTTAATTTAAATGTGATGGTTTTAATGTGAAAGTCATATAGTTAAATTTTATTTAATTTAATTGGGATGTGGAATGTAAGTAATAAAGTTGTTGTCTTAGTTATTAATTAAATTGGAATTATGTTATGTATAACCATATGTTAAATAAATAAATCATTATGTCAAAAGAATGTAATAAATGAAGTCATAGATATTAATGCATGTTGTAAGAATGTGTAAGAGGATGTAAGATGTGATGTGTAAGTTTGTGTAAGTCAGATTTTGGAGTGTAGAACACTCCATCCTCAAAGGAATTCGAATTTGACCTTGGAGGCCAAAATTGGAGGCTAAACTTGTCCCACACCTCTTAAAATCATCCACCAACCATACCCATGGTTTTGGAGTCAAAATTAATCATTTTTATTGTAATATGCAATGACTTTGTGTAAGTCTTTATTGCACTTTTCTTACAAATTTTTAATTCAGTCCTTGTTAAAGTATGGGTTAATTTTTGAGTGTGTAAGTTGCTTGTCATCTCCATTTATTGTGATGTATTTGTGAAGTTGGATTTCTCTTTTACAGTTGAGTAATAATGAGGTGGCATCCCACTTGGAATCCACATCATCCTCTCCCTCCCTCTCCTTTAAAATTTTGAATTCTTCCCTTGTTTTGGTTGTTGAAACTTTGCTTTTCCTCTTGGGTCGAATTTTTTTTATTGTTGTTGGAGCTTGCTTTGAGGAAGGAGCTTGGAAATTATTTTGCATGCTTATACCTTGCTGTTTTGGGACTGCATTTTGAGCATTGAAGGAACTATTGTGTTTGGGAAACAATCTCCACTATGGAGAGGTAGGAATTCTATCCTTTTTATATGTTGTTTTTCCCTTTTCTTGCATGAATGAAATGGTGATTGTGTTGTGTATTCATGGCTGGTTGGGTAGATTGCTTAGGGCAAGGTGTAGGAGAAGACTATGGGGATTTCATATGGGGGGGGCATAAGGGATTTCCAATGGCACTTATTCTATTGTGGAGGGAGTTTTGGATTGGGATCCACCTAGGAAAAGAAACTTCTTGCATTTCTTACTATGGGGGGCATAAGGGATAAACTTGGGGGGGCATAAGGAGGGGTTGGGAGATATAAGTTTTATGGGTTGATATGATTATTGGTGGTATGCATTTTGGTGGATGCCCAATTCCAAATTGGGAGGCATAAGGAGATTCCCCATAGTTCTTGCTCTAGTTTGGCTTGCTTGATCAAGCCTATGTGTTGTGTGAAATGATTTTCAAATGTAGTTGTGAACTGTTGTCTTTTTGGACTGTGCATTTTTTGTTCTATGCATGTGAAAATGAATGTTGCTTGTATGTGATAGAAGCCTTGTTGCCATGTGTTGATGTTCATGCTCCATTTCAATATGGTTGGGGCTCGGGGGCCAATGGGGAAAGATGGCTTCTCCTTTCCCATTGGATGTCTTGGTTGGGTGGAGAGCGTTGCCTTTCCCCCTTCCTTGTTGTGATCAAAGTTGAAAAGAAGAAGAAATCAACATGTTGTTGTTTTGGAGCTTAGAGAAAACACAGTTTTGACAGTCCCTATCCTTGAGAAATTTCATTGTTATCTTCCCACTTTGAAGTGGATGAATTGTATTATTATTTGTAATGAGAAGGCACTTGCATTGTAAAGAAAAGATTGAGATTCATTGAGAAATGTAAAGAGTTATTATTTCATTCACTTTTGGAAAATAATGTAATGCATACAGTTGTAAATTGCTGTAAATTTGAAATTTAAAGAAAGAAATAAGTTGTAAGTATTCTTTGGAAATCAATAATGAAATTACATTCTCTTTCTCAATTGTACTGTTGTATTGCAATTTAATTGCTGTTGTGTTTTGTAATTTCTGTTTTGAAAAGAAAATGCGTGTGGGAGAAAAAGACAGTATTTTGTTCTTTGCATTTAGTTTTAAAATTTGAAATATCAAATGTTGTCCTTATTGAATTTGAATGAGAATCATAGAAAAATTAATTGTTTAGACAAGATTTGAAATGCTTTCCATGATTTGGAAGTGGCAAATTGGATTATAAAATAGATTGTAAATTGAAAGAAACACATTTGATGATCTAATAAGCTTTTCTAAATTAAATCTGTCAATTAAATTATCTAATAAATGTACAGTTCAAATTACAACTTACAATTAAGAAATGAAACAATCAATTCAGATGTAATAAGTCCTAATGAACTCAATTGACCTCAACATTTAAGAAAGACATTTTAGAACTTCATAAAAAAAATCAATTTTAGAACTTACTGGAACTATTTCCTGTCAAAAGATGTAAAAATAATGAATTTGCACAGTCGTTTTTTTCATCTATTGCCGGAAAAATGCAACAAAAAATTGAACCTTAAAAATACTCTAAACTTACCCAAGATGATCCTCCATGTTGTTTGACATGTTGAGAAGGAGAAGTTCAAAATTGATCAAAATCTTACAAGTTGGAAAAATTGCCAGTTTTGAATTTAAAACCCTGCAGATCGATTTCTTAAAATTGACCCCAAAACTTCATCAAAATCCAAAATTGATGATTTTTGTGAAAGAGGACTCCGAGAGATTTCCAGAAAGTCCTTGTTTTCCCAAAATGACTTTCTATCAAAAGTTATGGCCATTTGAAGTTTTACTTCAAAATGGCCATCCAAAAATAAATCTAACTATATAAAAATCAAAATTTAACTTTGGAAAAATTTCCCCAAAAATTCCGCGGCCCCGCAACACTCTTCAGCCAATCATGTGTCCCCACGTGGCACTTTAGAGGGGTGAATATTTTTGAAACTTAACATTTTGAAAATTTGACCTTGGGAAATTTATCCCATTTTTTGCAACCCTGCGGCCCCGCAACCAATCACGTGCTGACACGTGGCATGGTGGCGCGCGGATTAAATTTGAAAACTTAAACTTTTGGCTCTTTTGGAAAAATTTCACTTTTTCCTGTGGCCCCACACCCCGCAGCCAATGGGGCACTGACACGTGTCCTAATGGATGCGCGAGTCCGCGCAAGCCTTTTTGACTTTAAATGCCTTTGGCATAAAATTTTAAATCGCTCCGCCGCTCCGTAGGCCCGCGTCCAATCAGAAGATGCCACGTGGAATTTTTGCACAAATTTGGAGGAAAATTTTCCTTTGGAAAATTTGGGTTTGTTTTGAACCTTGGGAAAAATTCCAAATTTTTCCCCGCGACCCACCGACCCCCGTCCAATCACGTGCTGACACGTGGCAAATTGGACATCGGCGGGAGAGCGGAGATTTTCTCTCCTTTGAGATTTTAACTCATAAAATCTCAATTTTCCCTTTTGTTCTACCAGTCCACTTCTCCCCGCACCAATCAGGAAGTGACACGTGTCCTTCCTCCCCAAACCCGCTCAAGGAAAAAATTTCTCCCTAAGCCCGCGGACTCCCCAAGGGAAAATTTCTCCCCTAAACTCCGCCGGCCATAACTTGAGATATATAAGGAGTTAGGAGGACTTATTTATATGGTTGAAAAGGTGAGATAATTTCCTATCCAATGGGCATGATTTATGAAAGTTTTGATGATTCTAAGTAGGTGAAAAATCAAGTTGAACCCTATAAGCTTGTTTGGGCAGAGATGAGAGGGATTTCACTCTCCTAACCTAAGTGATGAATTTAACTTCTTGTTTGACCTTTGCCTTGTTGAGAGATTGTTGCTTGAAGTAATTGCTGCAAGTCAACCTTTCTTGTTAACCCTTATCTGGTTTGTGCTAACTATGATCTTGTAACCCTCCTTGCATAACACCCTTAACAAAAAAAATTATTCCATAATTTTCCTAGCTAAACCTAGTTTGTTTCTTGGTCTCAAGTGGTAGTTTGAAGCGGGCATTACACTTGGTATCAGAGCAGTGGTTCAAAGGCTTGGACCATTGGGCACACTAGAAAATTGAGACTTGAAACTTTAAAACTAGCAAACCTGTTAATCTAGAAAACAAAACTGGTTGAAAATTGAACATGATAGTAAACATAGAAACTGAAGAAGGATTGAAGTAATGAACTAACTCTCACTTTGGTCTGTGCAGGAGGCTCAGATGGAGCGAGAGGAACATTCACAGAGACCCAGATTCACCACCACCATCACCACCACCACCACCACCACCACTAGATTAGGGTGTAGCAACCATTCTACCTCAGATTCTATAGACCCTTTAGGATGTTAATGCCGCCTTACGCGGAGGATCAGTAGGAGGGCACTCAGGAAGACATGATAGAGTTACTTCTATTGAGGGACATGCACCTCCTCCACTCAGTGAGGAGCATAGAGGAGAGAACTCCCATGCAGAGTCAGTCAGAGTGGATTCACCACCTAGGAGATAGGGTGACAGAGTTTTGGAGCATAGAGAGAGGTCTCGGAGCCCTAGGCTTAGGGATGAGCTTATAGAGAGGCCTAGAGGCCGACAGACCACAGCATCAGATCACATCAGGGAGATCCTAAAGCTTAGGCCCTCACATTACTCAGGTGATATAGGTGGATTTTAGGCAGAGGCCTGGCTAGTGAGCTTGAGCGGTTGCTTCAAGCTTTGTCCTTGTTCTAGCAACACGAAAGCTCATGTTGCGATCCATCTACTGAGGGATGGAGCAGGAGTGTGGTGGAGGACAGAGGAGTAGAAGCTCCATGTTGATTCAGAGATAGTGACTTGGGAGCTATTTGAGGAGAGATTTAGGAGTAAATATCTATCACAGAGGTTCATCCAGTAGAGGATTGACGAGTTCCATGACCTCCGACAGGCTACCCTTTCTGTAGTAGAGTATGAGAGTAGATTTCTAGATCTACTTCAGTATGTAGAGTATATGCAGGATGAGCAGGTGTGGATTCACAGGTTCATCTAGGGCCTGAATTTGGACATTGGAGGTGCAGTTCAGATTCACTGCCCACAGACTTTAGTAGAGGCCGTAGAGAAGGCCTATATTGTAGAGGAGACTCGGGGTAAAACCCAGCAGGCTAGAGACTGAGTCAGGAGCCACATTCAGTAGATGCAGGATGGTAGATCGAGAGGTTCAGTACCTCTTCCTCATGGTGGGTAGCATTCAACACAGTCATCCTTTAGGCCATAGCAGCAGTAGTAGTCCCACCCACCATATAGACCTCCTCAGAGAGCTGATGCACAGAGAGGTCAGAGTATGGGGCCTCCTCCTAGGGGTCCCATCAGGACACAGGGTGGACCTAGAGCTCATTCAGCTGGAGCTCACTAGTAGAGGCCACAACAGATCATCAAGATCCACACCACAGGCTTCTAGGGCACCTACTAGAGGTGCTGATCCTTGGAGAGGATCAGGTGGTTGCTTTGGATGTGGAGTAGCTGGACATTTCTGGAGAGATTTCCCTCAGAACCCTAACAAGGGTAAGGCACCGGTTTCTGAGCCGACAGTTGGTGACATGGGGTGTAGCCATAGGATTTATGTAGTGGTTGAGAACCACCAGGCAGAGCACCAGAGCATAGTCATTGAGACCACAGGTAGCATTGGTGGTATTCCTATCTCTGTATTGTTTGATTCTGGTTCTTCTGATTCTTTCATTACACCATCTTTAGTAGAGCGATGCAGGCTGGTGGCAGTTAGGCATAGGGTCTTAGTTGGGATGTCAAGATGGCTTCTGGAGCCAAGATCTCTATGGACTCCTTAGTTAAGGAGTGTGTAGTGGATTTGGGACCTTTCACCACCACCTCAGATCTCCGTATTCTTCCTTTGGGCTCGTATGGAGTCATATTAGGCATGGATTGGTTATCTACACATAGGGCCAGGATGGATTGTTATCACAAGACTATATCTTGTGCAGATGATCTTGGAGTTGAGTTGGTGATCTCAGGGGTTAGGAGACCCATTTCTATTCACACCATTTCCGCTATGCAGCTTAAGCAGTGTGTGCGATGGGGTTGTCAGATGTATGCTGTTACAGTTAGTGACAGGTCAGAGGATGGGTCTAGTGGACCATCACTAGATGATCATCCCATCTTGAGAGAGTTTTCTGATGTTTTTCTAGGGGAGCTACAGGGATGCCACCCCCACGTGAGATTGATTTCCATATAGACCTAGTCCCTGGAGCAGATCCTATCTCACGGGCACCTTATCGGATGACCACCCCAGAGCTCTGTGAGCTCAAGTTACAGCTTGAGGGCCTTCTGGAGAAAGGCCTTATCCATCCTAGTGTATCCCCTTGGGGTGCACAGTGATTTTCATGAAGAAGAAGGATGGATCATTGTGGTTGTGTATTGATTACCGCCAGTTGAACAAAGTGACGATCAAGAATCATTACCCTCTTCCTCGTATTGATGACTTGTTTGATCAGATGAAGGGAGCCATGGTGTTCTCTAAGATTGATCTCAAGTTGGGCTACCATCAGTTGAGGATTTCAGAGGTGGACATTCATAAGACCACCTTCCGCATGAGATATGGGCACTATGAGTTCACAGTGGTGCCTTTTGGTTTGACGAATGCCCCTGTAGTGTTTATGAGTTTGATGAATGGGGTATTCAGAACCTTTTTAGATCACTTCATGCTCATCTTCCTTGATGAAATTTTGATATACTCACGTACACGTGAGGAGCACGAGGGGCACCTTCGACAGGTTCTTCAGTGTCTTTGTGAGCAGCAACTTTACGGGAACTTGGAGAAGTGTGCTTTCTTCCAGACAGAGGTGTAGTATTTGGGACATATTATTTCTGGGGAAGGTATCACAGTTGATCCTTCCAAGATTAGAGCCATCATGGATTGGCCAGCACCCACTACAGTGACCGAGGTGCACAACTTCATGGGTTTAGCAGGATACTACCAGAGATTTGTTCAGGACTTCTCTCAGATTACGCACCCTATCACTTCCCTTCAGAGGAAAGGGAAGAAGTTTGTTTGGATGGATAGATGTGAGTAGGCCTTTAGGACACTGAAGGAGTGCCTCACTACAACACCCATTCTTGTAGTGTCGGATCCACAGGGTGAGTTCTTTGTTTGCACTGATGCTTCTTTAGCAGGGCTTGGAGGTGTGTTGATGTAGGATGGCAGGGTTGTAGCTTTTGAGTCTCACAAACTCAAGGATCATGAGCTTAATTATCCTACCCATGATCTTGAGCTTATGGCAGTTGTGCATGCTTTGGTTAGATGGAGAAATTTTCTTCTTGGACAGAGATTCACACTCAGGACAGATCATTTGAGTCTTCGCCACCTCTTCACGTAGCCCAATCTAAACGCTCGTCAGCGGCATTGGATGGAGTTGCTTTGTGAGTATGACATGGAGATAGAGCATGTGAAGGGGAAGGAGAATGTGGTAGAAGACACTCTTAGTAGATGTAGACATGTGAGCTATGGCCACTTCAGTGAGCATATATTTGTGGAGAAGGATTCTTTAGTAGCTTCCTCTTGACAACTTCTACATGACCGTATGAGCAGAGATAGAGTCACAGAGACACCTTGAGGGGATGTTTGATGATTTCACCTTAGAGGTAGATGGTCTTCTTAGGTATAGAGGTAGGATATATTTTCCCAGAGATAGAGGCTTGAGGAAGGACATCTTGGTAGAAGCACATCGTGCACCCTATTTAGCCCATCCTGGAGTGAAGAAGATGCACACCACTTTGAGACAGTTGTATCACTGGAGAGGACTTCATTGAGATGTGGCTCATTTTGTGTCATGATGTTTAGAGTGCTAGAGGGTTAAGGCTGAGCATCAACATCTAACAGGTCTTCTTTATCCTCATGCCATACCGGAATGGAAGTGGGACACCATTTCCATGGATTTCATTGTTGGACTACCTATGTCGAGATATCACCACGATGCCATTATGGTCACGGTTGATAAATTGACAAAAGTAGCTCACTTTTCTCTAGTGAAGATCACTTATATAGCTAGAGTAGTGGCACGAGTATATTTGGATGAGATCGTCAGGTTGCACAGGATTCTGTGGAAGATCATTTGTGACCGTGATCCTTTGTACACTTCACATTTCTGGACTACCATGCAGTATGTCCTCAGGATGAGGATTAATTTCAGCACAGCATATCATCCTGAGACAGATGGACAGATCGAGTGAGTGAATCATATTTTAGAGGATATGCTCAGGATGTACGTGATGGATCAGCAGTCTAAGTGGGAGGAGTACCTATACTTAGTGGAGTTTTCCTACAATAATAGTTTTCAGAGTTCTATAGGCATGGCTCCTTTTCAGGCATTATATGGTAGAGAGTGCAAGACACCCCTTAGCTAGGACAGGTTGGAGGATAGAGTATCTCTTGGACCAGCTCTTTTGGAGGACATGGAGTAGCAGGTAGTGTTGATCAGGCAGAGATTACAGGAGGCACAGGACAGGTAGAAGAAGTATGCAGATCAGCATAAGATTGATCATAGCTTTAATGTGGGCATGAAGGTGTTCCTTTCATGTTAGGCCAAACAAGATCCCTATCCATTATGGAAAAGGTTCTAAGTTAGCTCCTAGATTCATTGGTCCTTTTGAGATCTTGGAGCGTATCGACCCTTTGGCCTACCATCTAGCATTGCCACCCAACTTGTCTCGTGTACATGATGTGTTTCATGTTTCTGTCCTTAGGAGGTACATTGCAGATCCTTCTCATGTGTTGGATTGGACATCATTACAGGTGTAAGATTAGGGGCAGGTGACGGTGGATCCCATCTCGTATCATAGATCGTAGGACCATGGGCCTTTAAGGCAAAGAGATTGATCAGGTATGGATGTAGTGGGATAGATATGATGAGACTGCAGCCACTTAGGAGGATGCTACTATGTTACGAGAGTACAGTTTCCAAATTTATTTCCAGTGACTTCCAGGAGGCAGTTGAGTCTAAGGGGAGGGGGATGTAGTGCCCACTTCCCTTTGACACTGTTTAGATACTGATCTTGACTACTGTTGATCTCATTTTGGACATTATTATGTTTTGATTTAGTATGATGTGTATATGTTAGATCATGGATTATTATGGACCTTGATTCAGTTAGCATGCATGATGATTATTAGAGACATTATTATATATGGATGATGATATACTACTTGATATGGACATGTTATTGATGTTGATTTTAGACATGTGACATTTGATATTATGAGTAGCTCTAGCATAGAGATTCATTGGATGTTGATATAGTGGTAAAATTGAATTTAAAATGCTAATGTTAAATTTTGGATATTGTTGTGATTTGGATTTGATATTTATATATTGCTTATATCGTTTTGGATGTTCTGATATGGCCACGAGGCCGAAGGAGGTATTGTCATTTTGTAGGTTAAAATATCACAACAATGTCGGGGGATTGGAGACTAACCATATTGAAATTCTGGATGAAATCAACAAGGTCACCATGGCAACTGTAATTGTTTGTGTGTTGTGTTGTGTTAGGATTTCCCATGGGGGGGATTTCCATTATATGTGACCATGGGATATATGTGTTTTATTTATGTGTTCCCTTTTTATTATTGTTGTATGTATTTTATTTAGTAAATGTGCTCCTTCTTTATTTAATTTAAATGTGATAGTTTTAATGTGATAGTCATATAGTTAAATTTTATTTAATTTAATTGGGATGTGGAATGTAAGTAATAAAGTTGTTGTCTTAGTTATTAATTAAATTGGAATTATGTTATGTATAACCATATGTTAAATAAATAAATCATTATGTCAAAATATGTAATAAATGAAGTCATAGATATTAATTCATGTTGTAAGAATGTGTAAGAGGATGTAAGAGATGTGTAAGTGATGTGAAAGTTTGTGTAAGTCAAGATTTTGGAGTGTAGAACACTCCATCCTCAATGGAACTCGAATTTGTCCTTGAGGGCTGCATTTTGAGGCTTGTGGGACAAGTTAAACTTGTCCCACACCTCTTAAAATCATCCACCAACCATACCTATGGTTTGGGAGTCAAATTTTAGCCTTTTTAATTAAAATTTGAAATGACTATGTGTAAGTTTTTATTGCACTTTACTTACAAATTTTTAATTTAGTCCTTGATAAAGTATGGGTTATTTTTGAGTGTGTAAGTTTCTTTTCATCTCCATTTATTGTGATTTATTTGTGAAGTTGACTTTCTCTTTTGGGGGGGTTGAGTAAGAATGATGTGGCATCCCACTTGGAATCCACATCATCCTCTCCCTCCCTCTCCTTTAAAATTTGAATTCTTCTCCTCTTTTTGGGTTGTTGAAACTTTTGCTTTTCCTCCTTGGGGTCGAATTTTTTTTTATTGCTTTTGTTGGAGCTTGCTTTGAGGAAGGAGTTGGAATTATTTTGCATGCTTATACCTTGTTGTTTTGGGACTGTATTTTGAGCACTTTGAAGGAACTGTTGTTTGGGAAAACAATCTCCACTATGGAGAGGTAGGATTATGTCCTTTTTATATGCTAGTTTTCTCTTATCTTGCATGAATGAAATGGTGATTGTGCTGTGTATTCATGGCTGGTTGGGTAGATTGCTTAGGGAAAGGTGTAGGAGAAGACTATGGGGATCTTCATATGGGGGGCATAAGGGATTGCCAATGGCACTTATTTTATTGTGGAGGGAGTTTTGGTTTTGGGGTCCACCTTGGAAAAGAAACTTCTTGCATTTCTTACTATGGGGGGCATAAGGGATAAACTTGGGGGGGGCATAAGGAGGGGTTGGGAGATATAAGGTTTATGGGTTTGATATGTTTATTGGCGGTATGCTATTTTGGTGGATGCCCAATTCCAAATTGGGAGGCATAAGGAGATTCCCCATAGTTCTTGCTCTTGATGGCTTGCTTGATCAAGCCTATGTGTTGTGTGAATGATTTTTATTGCAGTTGTGAACTGTTTGTTCTTTTTGGACTGTGCATTTATTGTCTGTGTCTTTGCATGTGAAAGGAATGTTGTTTTTTGTGTTAGAATCCTTGTTGTCATGTGTTGATGTTCATTCTCCATTTCAAAATGGTTAGGGCTTGAGGGCCAATGGGGAAAGATGGCTTCTCCTTTCCCATTGGATGTCTTGGTTGGGTGGAGAGCGTTGCTTTTCCCCCTTCCTTGTTGTGATCAAAGTTGCAAAGAAGAAGAAATCAACATGGTACTATTTTGGAGCTTGGAGAAAACACAGTTTGATAGTCCCATCCTTTGAGAAATTTCATTGTTATCTTCCCACTTGAAGTGGATGAATTGTATCATTATTTGTAAATAAGAAGGTACCTTGTATTGTAAAGGAAAAGATTAGAGATTCATTGAAAATGTAAAGAGTTATTATTTCATTCTCTGTTTTGAAAATAATGTGACAGAATAAGATTGCTTGTATTTTGTAAATTTGAAATTTATGGAAAGAAATAAGTTGTAATGTTATTGTTTGAAATCAATGAAAGAAAGTACATCCCTTTCTCAAATTGTACTATTGCATTGCAATTTAATTGCTGTTGTGTTTTAAAATCTCTGTTGAAAGAAGGAAAATACATGTGGGAGAAAGAGACAACATTCTGTATTCCTTGTATTTATTAAAATTGAATTATCAAATGAATTTCCCTATTTATTTTTTGAATGAGAAGATAGAAAAATTAAATGTTTAGACAAGATTTGATAAGCTTTCCATCTTTTGAAGTGGCAAATAGATTATTATAGTTGTTAATAAAAGAACTTTGTTCCTTTTTATAAATCCTGACAATTTAAAATTATCTAACAAATGTAGCAGTTCAAATTACAACTCAAATTAAGAAATGAAACAATATGCAATTCAGATGTAATAAGACTCTAATGAACTCTAAATTGAACTCAACATTCAAAGAATGAAGCATTGTTAGAACTTCATAAGGAAATCAATATTAGAACTTGTTAGGTCCATTTTTTCCTGTCAAAAGTTGTAAAAATATCAAATGCAACTATCAATTAACAAATTGAACCTTAAAAATAATCTAAAACTTACCCAAGACTCAATCCTACATGTTTGATTTAACATGTTGAGAAGGAGAAAAACCAAAATTTGATCAAAATCCCACAAGTTGGAAAATTGCCAGTTTTGAATTTAAACCCTGCAGATCTATTTCTTAAAATTTACCTTTGAAACTTCATCAAAATCCAAAATTGATGATTTTTTTACAAAGAGGACTCTGCGATATTTCTGGAAAGTCCTTGTTTTTCCAAAATTGACTTTTCTATCAATAGTTATGGCCATTTGAAGTTTTACTTCAAAATGGCCATCCAAAAATTAATCTAACTATACAAAAATCAAAATTTAACTTTTGGAAAAATTTCTCCAAACAGTCCGTAGCCCCGCAACACTCTTAGCCAATCATGTGTCACCACGTGGCACTTTGGAGGGGCAAATCTTTTTGAAACTTAACTTTTTGAAAATTTGACCTTGGGAAAATTTTCCCATTTTGCCTCGCGTCCCCGCAACCAATCACGTGCTGACACGTGGCATGGATGGCGCGCGGATAAAATTGAAAATTTAACTCTTTAATCTCTTTTGGACAAAATTTTTACTTTTTCACTCCGCAGGCCCTGCACCCCCACAGCCAATCAGGCGTTGACACGTGTTCCTAATGGACGCGTGGGTCCATGCAAGTCTTTTTGACCTTTAAACTCCTTTGGCATAAAATTCTAAATCACTCCGCCGCTCCGTAGGCCCTTGTCCAATCAGAAGACGCCACGTGGCCTTTTGCACAAGTCAGAGGAAAATTTTCCTTTGGAAAATTTGGGTTTGTTTTGAACCTTGGGAAAAATTCCAAATTTTTCCCCGTGACCCGCCAACCCCCGTCCAATCACGTGCTGACACGTGGCAAATTGGACATCGATGGGAGAGCAGAGATTTTCTCTCCTTTGAGATTTTAACTCATAAAATATCAATTTTCCCTTTTGTTCCACCGGTCCGCTTCTCCTTACACCAATCAGGAAGTGACATGTGTCCTTCCTCCCCAAACCCGCTCAAGGGAAAAAATTTCTCCCTAAGCCCGCGGACTCCCCAAAGGAAAATTTCTCCCCAAAACTCCGTCGGGCCATAACTTGAGATTTATAAGGAGTTAGGAGGACTTATTTATATGGTTGGAAAGGTGAGAGAATTTCCTATCCAATGGGAATGATTTAGGAAAGTTTTTATGATTCTAAGTGGGTGAAAAATTGAGTTGAACCCTGTAATCTTGTTAGGACATAGATGAGAGGGATTTCACTCTCCTAACCTAAGAGATGAATTTAACTTCTTGTTGCCCTTGTGCCTTGTTTTTATTAGTTGCTTGGAGTACTTGTTGCAAGTCAGTATTGTCTTGTTAATTGCTATCTAGTTTGTACTAACTGTGACCTTGTAACCCTCTTTGTTAACACTCTTAATCAAAAAATAATTATTCCATAATTTTCCTAGCTAAACCTAGTTGTTTCTTGGTCTCAAGTGGTAGTTTTGAAGCGGGCATTACAATGTTGTGGGCTTTAGATTGTAATACACTTATTAATTTGGCAATTACTAGATTTAGGGACCTATCAGATCTAGTTGAGGTGTTTATTACATTTATGGTTTATCTCATACATGTTATTTTTATCCATGTTTATGATGGCTTGTAACATATACCTTATGTAGAATAATGGTGCTGTGAAAACTGTAATTTTTGCTGTAATGATATATTAAATTTAAAATATACCTTAAGAATAATGATGCAGTGAAAAATGTACAAACCTTGCACACATCATGCATACTACTTCTGTCCATCCCATGATTTCATATCTTTCTACTACCCACCAGCTATGAATAAGTTCTAAATTTTTGAGTTTGATTCTTGAAATTATGTAAATCATGAGTTAAGATGATTATCTCTTAATAATGGCCCTAAGCTGGTAAGAACACTCAACTTTAATCCATGCATGTAAATCATTGTTTTGCAAATGATTTTTATAACACTTCTTGAATATCTATGACAGACTATATAGTGAGTATAGTTAAACTTAATGAGATAAGTGCAGGGTACTTGAATTAGATATTGATATTTATGGATTAAGAACTCCTATTTTCTAGATGAATAGTGAATTATTGGGTGGTGAAATTAGTGTATGATGTGAAAAGATACTTTTTCATTGTTCCTTGGAGTGACTGTTGCAGGGTTCTATAACATGATCAGATCTATTTCAACCTGTAGAGTGAAGATAATTGAAAACTTGTGTGACTTCTTGAGTTAGGAGGTTGAAACTTATTAGCTCTGAATTAATTGGTTTTCACAGTCATCTTAATTGGAAGAAATACCTCAAATCAACAAATAGTTCCTCTTGAGCAAGAATAGGGTACATGCAAATAAATCATTGTGAAAACGTGCATGCAAAAAAAGAAGATGCATTTTCAAGAGTTTTTTATATATCTATATTATTACCACTCCTTTTTGTGTATAATCTAGTGTTCCTTCTTTCATTTCTAGTAGTATCACATGGTCTTGGAATTTTATTAGGAAAAGTATCCTAATTAGGTGCACCAAAATATTGTAATTTTTATCTTTCTTCCATTTGTAACATTCTCAGTAGTTTGATTTCATGATATATGTGCATCCAATTATTCAAATTCCACATCATAATCCCCCACTGATGGACAAAGTTATCTCTAATGGAATATAAATATCCTCATTGGGATGGGTGTAATCCTTGTATGTATGTGTAAACTTATAAAACTATCATTTTTCTGGCTTGGTAAGGAATCTGATTCCATATTTTAAATGTTTGTCTAAGAATGGTTTATTTGATTGTGTAATATGAGGAATCTTCCAAGTATTACACAAAGGTTACTCAATTATATTTTTCTCTAATTTTATTAGTATTTCTTTTGGAATTGGGAATTATTTTCATTCTTGTTAGTCCCATCTTAAACCAAATTTTAGTATCCTACCACATAGGGGAAATGATTTTTTTTGGGGTATTGTAAGGATTTTGTCTAGTCATATTTATTAGGAATGATAATAATAGAATCATCCAAGTGTTATTCCATCTAATTAGCTATTTTATTGATTTTTCATATTTTATATCATATGCACATTTCTTCCCAATTGCGACTGGGTAATGTGTCTCATGTTAATAAAGTTGAAAATCATCGTGTAGGATATGATATCCTACTCTTATTTCAATATCCTCTAGTCGGTTAACTGGATTGGTTGTCCCATAGTCAGATACAATTAATGTCATTAGGTTATATACCAAAAATTGTGCACCCATATTTTCCCATGTGGATCTAGGCATCATATTTACAGTACTCCCAAAATCAAACACTAGATCCTGGATCTCATATCCTCCTAAAATATATCCACATCCGATGGTATTTTTTTTTCACGTATCGAATTGGCTTGGTAGAGTGCACAACTACATTTATTACACTTTCCAAGAGAGTTGGTTCAAGTTAGATGTGTTTTGAGAAATATTTTTACTGCATGATACATTAACTATTTTGAGAAGATCAATGAGTGGAGACATTAATCCTTATTGTTTTGGTTTTTTTTTTCACTATTTTCCCTTGTACCTATGCCTTCCACTTCCCTATTTTGTATAGAATTAATCAATCTTTTTGCCTCTTCCAACAATTCCTATTATCTTTTTAGGTCCATATATTTTTCCTCATGTGCGTGTTATATTTGAGGATCCCTAGACATCTACATGGTCCCTAATGCTTATTCCTTGGACTTTTTGATATGGTGATGGATTACAAACTTATATTTTCACTATTTATCATATTGACCATTGTGATATTACGTAATTACATATCCTTACACATTCACTCTAATGTGGGACAGTCTTATGTGTGATGTTGTGTAGGAACTCTACACTATGTGCAATATGTTTCTTGCATTTGATTAGATGGGACATTTTGTAAAATGTGATTTGTCTCTCAATATAGGTATAAAACCACCACATTTGGGGTTGAGGCTCTATTATTATTTACTATTAACCACCTTGGTATCCCCATGTTACACATTACACTTGACATTTATGGAGTTTTCTATCCCTAATTATAATTATGGTATCCCCTGTATGGTCCTTAAGGTTGAGTAGAGTTACAATGTGGATGATTCTACGATGAATGAGGTGACCAACCTATATTTTTTTGTAAATAAGGTGGATCCCATCTTAGAATTTTATATGGATATGGTAGAGTCCATTGTACATTGTATTGAGGATATGAAGTAATGTAAAGTATTAAATGATCCATTTATAATTTTGACGTAGAGGTTTGTGGATTTAGGGTCAATTATGATATTACTGTGAAAATATTTCTAGTTACTTCCTCCTTCATTAAAGATTTTAAATCCTTAAAATTCATGCATGATTGAGTTATAAGAATTGCATGTTACATTCTAGATAATTCCTCCTTTAGTTCCATTAAATCTATGCGATCCTTACACTCATGCATGACTGACTTATAAAAATTGCATGCTATATTATGAGGCTAATGTAATAAGTTGGCAA
This sequence comes from Taxus chinensis, assembly GCA_019776745.2. NCBI lineage: Eukaryota > Viridiplantae > Streptophyta > Pinopsida > Cupressales > Taxaceae > Taxus > Taxus chinensis. The sequence continues at coordinate 171,082,468 of CM034149.1, forward strand.
TTACTAACCTAGCATAGAAGTCCTACCTATTATAGTTGAACAATGTTCATTTTCCATTGAAAGAAATACAATGACTTATATAAAATGTATTTTTTGTGATGTATCTCTTTCATGTACTTTGTCTTGAACTATGTCATTTGAGGTTGATTTACTATGTGATCTATTTATAATGGAACACCTTAGATTTTACATTATTCCATTTTTTAATAATAATTCTATGTTAGTGAGTTTTTATTACAAATGACAATAAGATATATGTAATTTCTTATTTTCTAAATTATTTGCATTGAAGCTTGAAAATCATATTTCTATTTTCATTAAAATATAGGAGAATATCTTAGGAGAATTTTTTCATTAAAAGTATTATTAATTGAATTTTACTTTCATTTTTTTATAGTCATGGCTTCTTCCACTCCTAATTTGTTTGAGAGGACCGATTTAGAGATTGAAAAATTGCAATCTACTCTCTAGAATCCAACTATAGCTGGGTAGTATAAATCCCATTGTGAAAAAATATTGGCTGATCTTTGTAGAATAGAGACAAGTTTGAAAACATACAACCCATTTGATTTTGAGTGGATAAAAAATTTATGGATTCATTAAAATCAAGTGTCTCAAGAGATGTAGGATATAATGAGATTACATTACAACTTTCCGATAAGGAAGTCGTTAAGAGGTCTTGTTGGAATTTTTATGTAGACAAACAGAAAGTAAGGGCATATTATGTAAACAAATGTTCATGTCCCCTATGTGCCCCTTTGATTTATCCTATATTTGTGGCCTCTTAAGGCCAATTTATGAATAATGACCAATTACCATTATACTTCATAATGATGCTACATGTTGAGGTTTACCTAAACCTAAAGGTGAACTATTTAGACATACCTAGTTATTTGGGGCAGGGGCTTGGCCGTATTAGCCACACGGAGGCATATAGAAAGGAGGGAGCTCCTGTAGTTGTTGACGCACGACAACTTGTACCAAGGCCATAACCATTCTTATCAGGATTTCAGGATGTCGCAACACCTATCGTTATGACTGCACATGAGGCTGTTATTGAGGGTCTTTCTGACATTGCTCAAGACCCAATTGATCTCTTCTGATCATGTGGGTCAGTACCTTTAGATACACGATACTAGCAATGGAGGTGCTAGTAACAACAATGATGCACACAACGAGGTACACGCTCGTGCATCTTTGATTTCCCTAGATGACTTTGAGGCAGTTACAAATCCCACTCAGACATGTCGGCTAGGACGCATCATGGTTGTTGACTTGTTGCATGCATATGAGGTGATTTCACGGCATTGCAACATTCCACTATCGGGGGTTTTAGATTTTATAGAGTAGAGTGGCAGTGTATCTTCTAGTTAGGGTACTACTGTCACTGCTATAGTTGGATCTCATGTTGTTGGGATCATCACACTTGATGTTCAACACATTTTTGTTCCGGTGTGTGAAAATTAATCCTTAATATAATTAAAATTTATTTTATTTCATCAATACTTTACAATTTATTAATATTAAAATTAAACATGTACTTGTGTGTTTAGGCTTCTGCTCCAGTGTGTGGAGCTTCACAACCCACACCATTTACCCATGTGACATACACACAACTCTTGATTGAGCACAACATGGATCTTGATGTTACGGGCTTGAGTCAACTTGGCTCACTTGGCGACGTATTTGCTGGTGTTGAGGTCATGGGTGGCAATCCCATAGATTTGGAGACGCGTTTCGCAGAGGTATATATACATGTGTTTTAATAGAATTAATATTTAATCTAAATTAAAATGTTAGAAATTAATGAACTTTATTCAAAAAACTTATTTATCAACTTCTTACATTTTATTTATTTTGTTTCACAGGGATCTATGGGATAGAGATCTACACATAGTGTAAATAATCCCAACATCTTCCCAGGGACAAATATTGAGGTAATCAATTGTACATATCTGTTATATGATGTATTTAATTAATCAAGAAAATTTTGTATAATTTTTCTTATAAATTTTAATATATGGCACATGTTATATATAGTTTCTGACGTGTATATTCCTTTTCATTAACATGCAGGGTGGGGCAGAGCCTAGTGAGGGGTCTGGCACTCGCCTTACTGCATGGAGGAGACTTCAGTGATATTTTATATATTTTAGACATTTAGACATGATTGTAGACATGTATATACTCATTAGACATGATTTTAGATATTTTAGACATGTATATATACTCATATTTATTCTAGACATGATTATTATATTTTGATATATGTCTTAGACACGTGTATTATTATTATATTTTAATGAGTTCCAGTGTATATTTACAATAATGGATGTGAATATAAGACACCCCTTATCTTTCATTTTTGTCTCTTGATGATATCATAATAGGTATAATGATAGATAAGATATTAAATACCCTTCATTTTTATGATATAACATTATAAACTTCTTTAAAATTACATATTGAATCATTTGATGCTTAGGTAATTTAGTAATACTTTATGTTACATTAAACATTCCATGGCTCAGTGAATGCTTCTTTACTTATGCACTTGTAAAATATTTTCAAAGGCCATTTCCTATCCACCTTAACTTTGTTTTTATTCATATCACTATTGAGTCTTATAACTCAAAATTTGACTCTAGGTAAATATTGCCAAATTCAATATTCATTGTTTTAGGAAAGTGTTGTTAGTATTAAACTATCTTTCTAAAACTCTAAAGTAACTTAAAAGCTTGTGAAAATAATAGATTCCCTCTCTTTATCTATCCTCTCTCTAAAACTCAGGAAATATAAACTCATGTTGTTGCAGGTGTGTGAAATGATGGAAAAGGAAGTAAATGTAATGCAATACATTTCCATGATTTGTACTATTTTAATGTAATTGTAAATTTGAATTTATTTGGAGATGGGAAGAAAGGAAGTTATAAAGATTAATTTAAGAATGTATTCTATATATATTGGGTAGCGAACATGTTTAAGTGATGGTTGATTGTTAATGCAAGGGATAACATTAGTGAATATCATGAAATTTCATCTTGATCAAAATAAGTATGTCATACTGCACATCTAATGTTGAAAATTATGATTTGAATCATATATGATGAAAGCTTAAGTTCATTTCTTTGAGCCTATTAAAACAACTAATGTAAAACACCTCTCTGTAAACCAAAGTGTTTGGAGATAAAAATTGTGGCAACCTACCTCATAAAGAGTAATAGGTTACTCAATCTAAGAACTAATGTGTAGATTATACCCCAATTGTGGAATGTAATTTGTTTTCCTCTTCAATTTCAATTTATCTACCAATTCCTAAGAAATAATGTTATATTCACTTCTATGCAATATTATCTTCATCATGAGTGCTTCACTAGTTTCAGGTTCATGGTGTGATGCATTGATGCAAACCTTTCTTCATGTGCATTTGTAATACGTTCACTCGCATTTCTACCACCATCGGTACATTTTTTAGAACACTCAAATGGTAACCTTGAGTCATAATATATTTCAATACCTTGAGTCATGTAGTTCTTAATTGTCTATATCAAAATTTAATTGTCTATCATTTTGCTCACATGAAATTTTAAATGATTCAAGTTAGATTTATTGAGACTAAGAACTTGTTTCAAATTGTTATAAAAAATGTCGGAAAAGAAATCATCAACTCATTTTTTGAAAAATGACGATTAATGTCGTTTTACATGTACACAATATCTAAAAACACCATCAATACAAGACATGTTAGGTAGACCTAACACCAAGTTTTTAAAACTCATTTGTTATATATATATATATATATAATATAATATATATATGTAATGCCTCGTATATCTAGCCTTGGCTGGATGCGTAGAAGAAGGAGACGTTAGGAGGAGGCACAAGTTTTGAGGGGATTTTTTTTATCTCTCACCTGAATTAAATCATTGCCAAATCTTGGTTAAGCTTTGTTTGCGTGTAAGGAGGAGGATTTTGGGAGGCGCCAGTTCAGAGGGGACTGAATTTTTTTTAATGTGTTTGACTGCGTATTAATGAGGAACAATATGAATTCTGCCTACTCCCCCATCCTCCCTGGTAGCGGCCTATCCTAGCACATGGCCCCACCCACCAAAATTTATTTGACATGCTTGGCGTGGGCTGTGGAAGGCATTTTTAAATATTTTTTTGGGGCCTTGTTCTGACTGGAACGTCCTTTCTAATGCTGGCCACCTATTGTTTCCCTGGTTTTTTCTTTTATGCCATGCTTGGACCACGACTTGGGTAGTTAGAATGATTTTTTGGAGGATGGGTTTGGCTGCGTCCATTCTGGAGGGAAGCAAACTATGCAGTTTGGAGACCTGTTGGTTGCATACGGTGAACACAGAGCCATTTAGTAGATCCTTCCTGTGTGTATCCTGCAATCATGGAGATCCCTTGAGGCCGCACCTCTTTGAGGCATTTTTTCAAACAGTCTTCATGCCTCGTGGATGCTTCCACTCTGTACATACGTGGCTTCTGAAGCTCATACTTCTGCATCTGACAAAAATATGATCTCCATTGTGCTTCGATGGATGTCCATATTCTACCTTAGCATCCCATTTTGACGCAGGCTGGGAGGGTGTTGGAAAGGTTGTGGGGTCTGGATTTTCCCCTGATAATCATGTTTATTTGAGGCATTTGTAGCTTGCTATTTTGGAGCTCCTTCCCTGGCCGTGTATCCCTACAGGTGCCAAAACGTAGCCATGAATGGGTAGGAGTGACCAACATGCTGAGGACAGTGAATTTTAGAATGTGTTGCAACTACTTTAGCCCAGATTCGATGTGGCTGCATTGAGGAAGCTCCAATCAGGCATGTTAAGTATAACCCCTGCAATATTCTGCTACTTTTTCATAATTTCTTGAAATGAATGTTTTCTTTTCCTGCAATGGTGTCTTGAATGGGTTATGTGGGTACCTTTGTTTCCTGCTATGGGAATAAGGAATAATAAATAAATAAAACAATATAGTTCTTTTCAATCCTCCTTGCCCTGCGAGCTAGTTTCAGTGTTTTGTCTTTGTGATCTATGGAGAAATGGCCTGGCCAAAGGGCATGGATCACATCTCCCTTACTCTGGGATTCATATCATAAGACATTTGAGTATTTATCTGATGTATATTCTTGGGTTTTCCTTATTCTTACAAAATAGATATTGAACAGTTATAGGCATTGTGTTTATTTGTATATATACTTTATTTCTTATACTGTCATTTCAAGAAGCAGTGTATGTGGTTATGAATTTTCTTACTGTATACGCATTTAGGATATGGTAGAATGACCTGGGTTGCAACAAAGTCCACTCTTTCATTATAATGCTCTTCTGAGATGAATATCTGCAAGTATATGGTTTCATGTGGGATTGTATGTACCGTATAAAAATATATTTAATATTTACATTATTTGTTGAAGGTTATTGGGAAGGATTAATGACTAGGGTACATACCTTCAGCTGTGCATACCTGGTTATTTTTTCCCCTTGCATGGATTAGAGAAAACTCACGTATCGGTGTAGTATATATCTACTGTATAAATCTTTTGTGGCTCAAATAGGTATTTTGAATACCCAGATAAGCAAAGGTAAATACATATATTTATGTAGTATCTATTTATATAGATATTTTGTGTAGCTTCTTAGAGCTGTTAGCGGATTTTGAATACCCAGAACACGCTTAAGCCTATAAGTGGCTCGACGTTCATGAACACTGTTTCCTAAGCTTGTCATGGATATCGAATGTCTATATTCATGTCAAATGGATAAAACAGTTGCATACTGGTACGAAATCATCTGGGATTTGTCTTAAAAATAGATCACCATATTAATTGGTTGCATGAGTTTTCTCTTCCCTTTTATTGTTACGTTATAAGCTGAGTAAATTAATAAATTCTATTTTTCCTTGTGTATTGTTCTTTTTATGAATTATGAGGAATTTGATAAGCAAATGTGAAAACTCGGTTCCTTTCCTTGGAAGGTAAATTGGGTTAACTATGAGTTGTTTTCTAAGTCAGGGTAACCTATTCGAATTCGTTTATAATACTATGTAATAGTGTTATTCTTTAGTTATTCTTTTCTTTAGAGTTTCACCTCCATGGCACCCGTGACTGAAGTTGTTCCAAGTCAGTGATTTGCACTCCAAGTTTGGAAGGCCTAGTAAATAGAAGCCATGGGCCGTAAGCTCGAACCCTCCTGCTACTTATTTTGTTGTTTTCATTGAAGGGTCTTACTAGCGTTTGTGTGGGGAGTTGTTCTTAAATGTTTTAAAATATATATCTTGGGTTTCCGGGACCTCTTGGAGTACCTGGATGAAGAGGAGTCTTCTTAAGTCAAACCCCGTAAGGGTATTACCTTGTACTAAAAAAATGTGTGGTTTATGGCCTTCATGAAAGAAATGATGGTGTTGGGTTGAAACCGTGACCTGAGAGTGTCTATGTATATTCAGAGGTTGGTTCGGTTAGATTCAATCACTTTTTGTCTGTCACATAGAATGTGAGTATAAGCAATGTGTGAGGAGATGGATAGATTGTTTGGATGTGTACTATGGTTTGATTTTCCCGAGACCAATGAACACTAGTAGGTTATAGTCCATTAATGATTTCTTACTATTAAGTTGTGTTGTTATCATCTTTGAGACGTAATCTTAGTGGTCATAGCATCCTTTATTGATGAAGGAATGGGTTCAAAGGTATTGTTGTGTGTTTCATTCAAATGAAAATATGTTGATTGAGTGGTTTGGATCCTTATTAAATCTTGGGTTCTTCATTTAAAAGGAGGGTTTGGGTATTAGATTTCAATCATGTAATCCATAGGATTACATGATTGAAATCTCAATATTCTGAGCCCTTTTTGTTTTAATCTATAAGGTCTTGCCTTGATTATTCGAGATATCATTCTTACTAGAATATTTGGCTTCCTTCTTGTTGGCTGGTGTAAATCTTTATCTCATGTGAAGAATTTTGATTAGTGGTTTGTGCTTGATCCATTCTTGAAATAGAATATTCCTTTCATGATATTGTTAAATGTTAGCTTACTGTTGCATTGGGTAGTCTTAACATGCTCAGTTCTCGTGAACTGACTCGAGTTAATACTTGTGCAGATGGATTATGCGAGTAGATAAAAGGAAAGAGTTCTAAAGGTTTCATCGGTTTGATTTATGAAGTTCCTTGTACGAATGTCAAATGTGTTGTAAATCTTGCAATGGTGCTTGTAAAGGAGTTTCGAAGGCCTCTTGCCTTGGATTTTTCGGTATTTGTGAAATAAAGTTGTCTTGTCCTTTTGTAGCAAGACTTGTAATTATTTTTGTGAGGAATAAAACTCGATCATCACCTTGTTATGTGTACTTTCTTTATGATATTATTTCAGTCGTAAAAATGTTGTAGCATGGTTGACCAATTTTGTTACCTTCTTGTTCTCATCCAAATTCAATCGAATCTTTTGACACCTTTGGTTTGTGTGCCATGTTGAATAGAAATTTTATAACCGTGTTTAGTTCTCTTAATTCATAATGGTAGTTTCTTCTTTCGAGTCTTAAAACTTTCTGGTATATAACACCCCCAATGGTCTTGGCATCAGTGCAATTCTATGTATATTTTAGTGGGTGGTAATCTTTTTTCTAAAGTTAATCAAAAATACAATAAAATGAATACATAGATGAATAAATGAATAAGATAATAATGAAGTTGTGTTTTTATAGGTAAATTTAGGAGTCCTTAATTGGAAAGAAAGGAGTTTTCTACCAGTGTAAAAGAATCCACCCTCACTAACCTTAAGCTACATATTAAACCTTATCCCCTTTGTCGAACCAAATCAAGAAAATGCTAAATGAGGTTGTTACCCAAATCTTGTTGAACTCTTAAGTCTCTTTAAAAGACCGGTTAATAACTAAGGAGATCATGATGATGAAATAACTTGACCTTTTCTCTCTAACCTTTTCCATGGTTCTTTGTAATCTTCTCTTAAGCGTGGTTAATTGTTGATCCTTGCACCAGGAGGTTGTATTTCCAAACCTTAATGGTATTCCACTCTAGTTGGATCTTGCGCTCGTCACCTTGTGCAATGAAGGTCTGGATCAAGATTTTGTAGCTTGGGTATGATTAAGCAACCTTGTGAGAGATGGAAGGTGTCCCTTTTGATCAAACGATTTTAGCCAGTTTTTCCAGCCTTTAGATGAACCTCATTCCAAAAACTTGTTCTCAAGCTAATTAGTCAATAGTATAAAATTAATAAGTTCACCTTTGTAAGAAGAAATGCTCAATTCAAACCTGAATCTTCTAGTTCGTAAAGTCAGGTCTTGAAAGATGTTTTTTAGAAAAATGCATAACCTTAAAGGATTTTACACCGTGGGGTGCACTTAACTGAGACTGTGTATTGTGGTTGGTCTTGTTTCATGGTGCCTTGTCAAAGAGAAAAGTGAATTGTCCTTGATGGGTGTTGGATGTTCTGTGTTCCCTATGTGGTCATAGTTGTGTCAGGTTGTTTGAAGAGTTAGTTGTAACCTTTGTGTCCTCCTGTAATGTCGTTCTATACTTCGAACAAGTCAAAAAAAATTATCCTGTATTTTTCTATGTTGTCTTGTGTGTTTTGAAAGTGGATGTTACACTTGGTATCAGAGCAGAGGTTCATGCTCTCGAACCTCTGGGACAGATTGGAGTGGTGATGGTGTTGCATGATGGTGGTGGAAATTGGAAGAGTAATTTGGTTTAAGTGTGATGTGATCCATGTCGTAATTGTGATATTGTGAACACACATGATGTGTATGTCACTTAGTGCATAATTGTTTGCATGTTGATGTGTTGGAGATGAGAGTATTCTTCCTCCTTCTAGGAATTCTATGAGAATTCGAGTGTGAAACATTGTCTTGTTGTGTGTGTGGAAGAAATGTGATTGTTGATTTTGGAGTGTTGAATCCTTTTGATATTTGTGATGTGTGGGTGTGCTTATATGTTGTGTGACCAAGGTTGGCTGTAGTGAATTGGATTTCTTAATGATGTCATTATCATTTGTGTAGAAATGTGTGTATTTCCATGTATATGGAAGTTGATTGTATGTTGTAATTGTGCTCATCATAAATATAATTCATATAACATGTAATGATTCATGTCGTGATTTAGGGAAATATGGTGGGTATATGATCCCTATCGTACAGTGATTGCACTTTGGGTGCAGCATGGGGTGATGTGGTGTGTTGTAAACCATGAATGTTATGTATGTGATTTACCTTGTTTATGTACCATGTGAAGGCACTATGTTAATATGCGTGAAGTACCATTGTGTAGTATTGTGCATATGTGTTATGTTGTGAACCTTACGCTAACCGACCCTGAGGGAAATTGGTAAAAGAGTATGTTTGGAGTGAGGGAATGTGTACCATGGGCCAGTAACTTGAGCTGACCTTAGGCTCAGTAGATGATGACCTGTGCTCCTCTTTCTCTCTCTCCTTGTGGTTGTTGTATGGATGCAACCTAAGTGTAGCTATGACTGTGTTTAGCCTTGTCGAAGTGGTGGTGGGATGATTCAGATAGAGATGATGACAGTTGTACTATTGATATGTTATTTTGTGAGCTAAGGCTCGATGTTTTGAGTTCCAGAAACTCGTTGAGTACCCCCTTGGTGGCCAGATAAGGTCACATAGTCATCATAATGTGTTATTCTTATATATGTATTTTATTCATAAATTGAAACTTTTTATGTTATTTCTGCAAGGACCAGTAGTTTTCTTGATTGCCATGTTTTACATTTTGGGCATTTCCTTGGTTTACGGTACTAACATGTGGATTTTTGCACTAACTATGGGTATTTGGCCATTTTTTTGCTTGGTTTTGGATCTTTTTTTTTAATTTTAAGATTTTACCACCTTTCCCAAGGCTTGTACTTTTCCACTTGGCATTTGGATCAGATTGTTATGCTGGTTCTATTGTCATGATGTGTGGAATAGGGTCATGGATTGCACCATGGAATGGTTGGACCTATGGACCTGCTTTGTTGTATGGGGGTATGCCCCAAGGAGTCACAGATAACTAGAGGGTTGTTGAACCATGAGTTATTATGTCACTTGGGTTAGGGGTGTCGGGACTCTATGTGCCTAGGGCCATAGGGAAACTAGCCTCCTTGAGGGAGGCATAAGAGATTGAGGGAGGAATAAGAGACTTGAGGGAGGCATAAGAGACTTGAGGGAGGCATAAGAGATTGAGGGAGGCATAAGAGACTTGAGGGAGGAATAAGAGATTGAGGGAGGCATTGAAGGAGGCAGATTGAGGGAGGCATAAGATATTGAGGGAGGCATGTGTGTGTGTGTGTGTGTGTGTGATTGATGCTTTGGGAGGTATACAGAGTTGTTATGATGTTTTGGTTTTGGTCTTAGGATGTACGAGTTACTCATAGTAGTTGGATATGTTTTATGATGTTGTGGATATGGCATTGATTCCCTTGTTGACCCTATCTACATGTAGCTATTTTGTGAGTTATGTAAAATCTTCATATGTGAAACTGTGGAAAATGTCTGGTTGTTGTAGTACACTTTGTTTGAGTATTCTATACATCAGTCATAGATGTGTGACAAGTACTATGTTATGTGTACTATGAATGTTCGCTTCCATAAATTGACTAATTTCTTATGGTGTGGTACCACCATTAAGTATCTACTTGTATTCTTGTGAATCTATAGTGTTTTATATGACCCTGGTAGGGTGTAGTGATAGCAGTTCATGTCAGGTACCCAAAAGAAGGAATAAACTAAAACTCTACAATAATGAAATTTTAAAGAACATGAATTAAAAATAATGTAAATGGAAAGATTCAAATTAATTGAACTTCACAGAACTACCAATTTTCACAGAAATGGAAAGTTAAAATTCTACCAAATGTTTCTAAGGCTTCCCCATGGTCATGCATTAACGACTAGGGTGTACCTTGGTCTTTATCAGTTCCTTGATGCTTACCCCTCCTCCCTCCTTCAGTGCTATGTTGCATTGGTGATGATGCTTTATTAAGGGGAGGAGAATGTAATGCCTCTTATATCTAGCCTTGGCGGGATGCATAGAAGAAGGAGATGTTAGGACGAGGCACAAGTTTTGAGGTATTTTTTTTCGTCTCTCACCTAAATTAAATCACTGTCAAATATTGGTTGAGCTTTGTTTACGTGTAAGGAGAAGAGTTTTGGGAGGCGCCAGTACAGAGGGTAATAATTTTTTTTAATGTCTTTGACTTCCTATTAATGAGGAACAATATGAATTATGCCTACTGCCCCATCCTTCCTAGTAGCATCCTGTCCTAGCACATGGCCCCACCCACCAATTTTCTTTTTTACATACTTGGCATGGGATGTGAAAGGAATTTTTTTAAATTTTATTTGGGGACCTTGTTCTAACTAGAATGCATCCATTCTAATGTTGGCCACCTATAGTTTCTCTGGATTAATACTTTTATACTATGCTTGGACCACAACTTGGGTATTTAGAATGCTTTTTTGGAGGATGGGTTTGGCTACGTCCATTCTAGAGGGAAGTGAACTATGCAGTTTGGAGACCTGTTGGTTGCATACGGTGAACACAGAGCCATTTAGTAGATACTTCTTGTGTGTATCCTGCAATCATGGAGATCCCTTAAGGCCACACCTCTTTGAGGCTTTTTTCAAATAGTCTCAACAAATGAAATTTAATCAAATTTCAAATATATAGATATAAATGAAAGCACATCTCAAAATATATATACATGATATAATTTTTTTTGTACTTGATAGTGATAATCAAACTCAACGTGATAGCGACAACAACTTGTGTCAAGGACTCTATCAGCTCTCACATACCAAGGCTTCAAAATTTCAAACTTTCGTTGTCTAATCTTAACATTTGAATTTTCTTCTGTAAAATTTATGTACATCTCATGTTGATTTATTTCAAGCCAATGTTTTATATGTTCATCATAGTTATTGTGAGTTATCTCGTGTTTTAAAACATCCCTCACATTCGGAGAAGGACAAGTCCTCTCAGTCCAAAAATTAGAAACTTTCTTCACAATATTATCCTCAATTTTATCAGAACGTGTATTTACACACATTAGTGCCCAATGTCTTCCTCCTCTTTGCATACTGTTGGTCCGAAAATCTGTTGGGTAGGTAGATCTATAGATAGATAGGCCAACAGTGTGCAGGGCATAGCCCCTCTTTGAGATAGCAAAGCGAAACTGGTTTATTGCTATTATACCATTAGGAATCTATGCAAGTCTTACAATATTCTTCCTTCAGGGGGGTTTTGGGATCTCATCCCGGAAGAGTTAGTTCCGACAAAGAACAGAAAGGAATGAAGGAAGGAATAGAAGAAATATGGATCTGAAGGGAGAAAATAAATGAATTCCAAAGTAGAAATATCAGAGGGTTTATGTTTTGCGCTGGTAGTAAACAGAGCCAAACTTACTCACATAAAGAAATAAAGCAATATTGATAAACAAATGACAAAAGCATAGGTGAATCCAACAGAATAAGCATGCAGATCTAACTTAAGAAAGATCTAACACATAACTCAGGAATTCAACACAAAGTCTCAATTTTTTGTATTAATATTTGTCCTGTTACAAGAAAGGTCAAAGTCTTTCTCTCCTCACTTCTATTTTTCATACAAATTTTCTCACACTGAATACAACAAGTGTTCAAGTATTTATAGAAGGAGAAGGAGAAAGAAGACAAAAAGGAGAAAACCACTATTTACATAATTTTTACAAAATATTTAAAAGTCAAATGTTGACTTTAGGGAAATTTGGCGGATGACAACATCCCATGGTGCAATATGGATGATGTCATTATTTGTGCCATCATACTTTTAAATAATTTTACAAAAATGGGATTTATCCCAGGAGGAAGGAGCCTATTCATCGTCATCCCTTGGCTTGAAAGGAGTGTCTTGCTTCTGCTCAGGAGAGGTGATATGAATCTGAGCTCGATACTCCATGAACTTGCTAACAATTGCCTAAAGTTGATCCTGAGTGGGACCCTTGGAGTGATCCCCGATGACTTCACAATTTTCTCGTTCATCTCTAAGTATTTCAGGGAGTTTGAAGTATTCGTTTCCTGCCTCCATCAGGTATCCAACGAAGTCACGGTAGGCTAAAAGATTGTTGATAGATTCTACATCAAAAGTGGCCTTTAATGCTAAACCCGTGTGACATAATTCCCTTGAAAAATATGAATAGTATCATCTACCTTCCTCAAGGTGTATGATACACCAAGAAACCCTAGAGACATTCTTAAGACGATCTGCTCCATTTGATTCATGGCATCTAGGGCTTCCTCCTTGATTTTGTCTATCTTTTCCAAGATAAACTCCATTTGGTCAAACCAATAGTCTAAAGCAGCACGGACTTTGTTGGGTGCTCACGAGTGATCAAAGACAACTGAATTTCACCAAGTCATTGACTGGGCAGTTTAACATCTTCTGGAAATGTCTTGTGTTGCAACCTGGCATGGTCTAACTCTTCGGAGATAGGCCCTGCTATTACCTAGAGTTCCTTATTCTCTTGATCTATATTTTGATAGAGCTCTGTGAATTTTGTAATCACTTCCTCACTATCTTTGAAGATCTACTCTCTCTAGGCGGACACTACTACACCTTGCTCGCCAATCTTGGTGTACTCATTTATCTTCTCCTGACTAAGGGCTTCAGGAGTTTTGGCGGCAGCTATAGGAGGTGCATTGCCCATCTTTTGTAGGGCTTGGAGAAGATGCTTGTTTTTCTCTTTTAATATTCTCTTCTCTTCCTTTGCTTCTTGAAGCTTCTTGCAAAGGGCATCCACTGCAGATAAGGCCTCTCCTTGTAAGCTCTCTGATGATGTTCCCATTGTGACCTGAGTCACTGTAAAATCTGTAAGAGACAAATCTTCTTTCTTCTTTGTGGGATCAGGGTTGCGATCTCCATAACGCTTTCGCCTGAAGCACTTTGAGAGAAGCGGGTTATAGCCTTTTTCTTCTTAGGTCCTTTAGCTAAAATAATGAAGAAGTCCATAGGTGCAATAGTGATTTTCCTCTTATGTTGGCTCAGGTGTTCGGAGATCCATTCTGGACTTAGGGGAGTGGGACCAGAGGAAGAGGAGGATATGGGGGGTGGAAGAAGGAGCAACTATAGTAGACACAGGGAAATTTGTCGAGACACTTGGTGGCGGCATTGAGAAAGAAGCCAACACTCCAACGCTCACGAGGTTAGGAGTCATTGCAGGAGAGGAAAAAGTACAAGGCGGAAGGGATCTGTGAGATGAGGGAAGAAATGCTGGGGGACATATCTGTGAAGGAAGAGAAGATGGAAGAAGAGGGAGGGGGGAACGATAAAAGACAAGGGAGAAGACATAACCAAAGGAGTCGGTTGGTTGAGTGACATGAGGAGGGGAAGGAGGAGTCGAGAGAGGGAATGGTTGATACTTCACCAGTTGTACATGTGACAAAATTCTGAGTGGATGTGTCTGTTGGAGCACTAGCCGCTTCTTCTCTTCCTAGGGACACTAAGTCCATAACTTGTTCCTCGACGGTGGAAGGAGGGCTCTCAAGAACTTCTTTCTAAGCAGTGCTTGCCTCTCCTTCTTTATCCTTTCCTTTTCCCTCAGGAAAATGTTTTGGCCTGGTGGGTGCATTACCTAAGGGAGACATGGTAAAGTCTACCCCAAGGTAGATGATACCATTTTTCTTGCACCAATGCTCGGTGCGCTGCAGAGTGCCCTTGACCCTTTCCTCTATAGTCTGAGGAGCCTTGTTTCTATCAATTTCATCAAACAGCTAATTGTCCCCACCTATGTCTAGATAAACTTGATCAACTTCTTGATCACTTGCTTAGAAATCCTTTCGGATGATAGCCGCACCATATTGAATGATCTCTGCCAGGGCCAGTTGGGAGTGATCCTTTCGTCTAAGCTCAACTTTGTGATATAGATCAATGTAGATATCTTCGATCAGAGGGATGTGAATTGGATCGATATTTGCCCTTGGAAGGCAATCATGAGGATCAAAGGTTGGCCTTGCCAGGAAATTATGCTTCAAATTGAGCAATTTAAGCTCTGCAAACATCTCCCAGGATTTTCTCTGTGAAGTGCAAGTGTACCTTCTCACTGTGAGGGGGAATGGAGTTCCACCGTTCTTCCTTTTCAAACACTTCTCATGGTATGTGATGAGCTGTCTAGACAGCTCCAACAGGATTAGTTTGTGTCCCGCATACCTTGGTAATTTGGTGGGCTCTTCCAAGAAGTTAGAGATTCTGAGATAGGTGAAAGTGGGGAATTGCGTGAATAATGCTCCCCACTTCCATGTGGTGGTGACCATGCTTTTGGTCATTCGACCATAAGTCATTTTGGACCTCAAGAGGTAGATGACGCCATAGAAGAAGACATCGTTGATTTTACTGAATTGGGTTATGTTGTTCTCTAGTCTTAACTCTGGATAGTACTCGTATATTCTGACCTGGGGCCATACCCCATACTGATTCAATGTTGGGTAGCCCCTCTATGAGGTAGTAACATATACTACATAGGAGCTCATATAGAACCTCCTAGTTGTTGAAAGTTGTTGAAGCTGCTCTGAGATTGTGCTGCTGATAATTTCTCTCCAATCAAAACGCTAATCAGAAACATTTTTATTCATTGTTTCTAAGTTCCTAACCATCCACTTCTGAAAGTAGTGGGTATCAAGTAGCCCAAACACCCTGCTCAGGAAGGTAATTATGTCACTCAGCTCCTATAAAAATTCACTGCGATGAATGACTTATGGCCACCTGCTTGTCACCTTCTTATTCTTGAGGTACACCTCATTCATTAAATACATACATTTGTCTTCATTTTCAGTCCATGTCTTCATGCAGTCCTCTTAACTCACTACTACAAAATGTCGGTTGTGAGGGATACCCAACATGATCTCAAAATTTCGGGCCATGAGGTTGATTTTAACCTCGTCCTTCTCATTTTCGACAAATCTTGTGTCCTTATTGTAACAAAGGCCCACCAACATCATAAACTCATTATTGATTGTGCTTGTTGGGAGCCCTGCAGCAAAGTGTAGACCACTACCAACCAATTTATCCATCCATGGGCTGCCTGTGACCTTCTTGGTTCTAGCCCAGAAGTCTTCCATGTCAATGTGCCCGATTCCTGAATCTCTGATATCAAGATCGCACTTTGCAAGTGATTCAGGTATCCTGACCCTTTGGTATTTATATTTCATTTCTCACTCTGTTAGCTTGGCTTTACCCTTGGACTTGGCTGACTTCTTACTCAACGAAGACATGTTTGGATCTGATTTTAGTTATTTATCTGCAAGGATAATTAGGGAAGTCCATCGCAAAAGAGCCATGTTAGCCATTTAATCGTCCATACAAGCTTGCAGAATGAAAAGTTAGCAGTTTATGAGCCTCTAGGTGTAAGGCACAGCTTTACTGCAAGCTGCAAGGACTTAGAAAAGAAAGGTGCACTTTGGGGAAAGTGTTTCATGGGAGAAAGCAGTGCCAGAAGGTGCACGTGGGGCATAGAAAGGTTACACACAACATTCAGATGTTGATGTCAAGTAATATGTTCTTGCGCCATATGGATGTGCCTTAACTGGGCGCATAGATATTATTTGGTGTAGCAAGAGTCTCAGGGTGCACCATTGGTGTATATGTGGTAGATGTTGCATGAGAGGTTAGGTGCGCCAAGTGGTTTAGCTTTGCGTGGTGCGGGAAAGGTTTGCACAGCATGCAGTTTCTGTTGCTAGTTGCTTGGTGCACCAGCACCGGCGCCTTAGGGAATTTTGCAATTTTTATACAAGTGCACGGGAAAAGGCTTATGTTGCATGCAGTTCACAGTGTGCATCTATTGCACGATTGTGTTTGATACAACATGACTAAATGAAGCACCAAAGGTGTGCAACTATGTTTAGCAAAACACATGAAAATCTGTGCCTTGGAAGAAAATAGGCCGATTCTCTTCATTTTGTGGTTTTCACTCTTTTGGCTCAGATTTTTGATAGTCTAGGAGGGAAAACTTGAAAAAGCAAGGGACATAAGTAGACAAATGAGTTTGGGGTCCATTTTGTGGTAGAGTCTTCCAGATTTGTAGATCTGGAAGGAGAGTGAGAAGGGGTTTTGGAGTTGAGTACTTGGGTTTTGCAAAATGGGTTGCTATTCCCTTATCTTCTTAGATTCATTGTTCCTATTAGCAACTTAACCCTAATCACCTAGCTTTGACATAATGACCACAAAGAACTCACAAAATAATCCACGAGGATGGAATGAACCACTTACCTGGAATAAATAACCACAAAGGAGATGAGGTGGGATCCACGATCATGACAAATGGCAACACGCACGGGATGACGAGCACACTGAAAGGCATAGAGGAATAACTTTTCACATTTTTTCAATTGTGAAAATGGCAGATCGGATGTGCCTATATACAGCAAAAGGTGCAATAAATGCGCCACCAAATTTTTCCCATAGCGCACACTTGAGAGGATGTCAACACGAAGGGATTTTCACCTTGGTGCATAGCTTTGGGAGTGTTAACACTACGTTTTTAGTGCCCACAACTCATTTTAGAAAGTGATAGCAAGATGGCACTTGTGCCTTGGCACACCCTTGAGAGGCGCAAGATTTGGAGTGTTGACACTCCCTAGAATGCGCCAAAGGGATAGAGGGGCACAGTTTTGGTTGATGTAACGTGAATGAAAACTACGCCCAACCCAAAAAGGTTGAAAAGGACCAAGTTATAAAAACTAGATTTTCCGGGAAGGGATTTTATGCCATTCTGAATGCTAAGAGACCTCAACGGGGGACCAAAACGGAAATTTTTGGTATGGTTACTTGCAAAATTTCCCTTGTCAATTTTACAGGATAACACATACCTGCTGAATGCCTTTCTAGATAAACCCAATGCCTTGGCAACGACGGTAACATGATGATTATTCGTCATATATTCACTTACAACTGAAGTTAATATTGCTCTACGAGAAATACTCTTATCACTAGACCTAGTTTTTGTACCTAAAGAATTTATTCCTTTAGAAACATCCCCAACAAATTCTTCTTCTATAAATTTTGACTTTTTCCGTCTAAAATCTACACCCAACAATTCTAATGTTTCCTTCATATCAACATGATTCAAGAATGTAACAAAAAAATGTGCTCTAGCAACTGTAGTCAAATTAAGAAATTCACCATATATTATCTCTACACTTTTTTCTGTTTTCTTTCAGGACAGTGGTTCTTGTTGGGAAAATTCTTTTATTTTTTGTAAATCCATCTTCACCAAGTGTTTCACATTTTTCTTGGGAAGTAATTCCATAACTTTTGTTATCACTTCAACATAATTTTTCACATCATGATCTATGTCCATAAACATACACATGTGATTACACAAAAATTTGCAAAAAAATTAACATACAAATGTGATTACACCATTCATGACCAAGCTAGTAAACAATTTAATATCTAAAAAATTAACTTACTATCTAGTAAACAATAATAAAAAACTTGATCAAGCTAATTGTATTTAGATAAATTCATGAGGTCCTTCTTGAAATCTACTAAACAATACTTTTGCATTTGTATTCAGGACTTTTTCAACGAAGCACATGTGAGTGTGACATAATGATCTATTATTGATTACTTTGGTCTAAAACCTACTTTCCCCTTTTCCCACTTTCCTTTTTATTTTATTTTATTACAAAATACCACATAGTTCACATTTATCATGTGGAATAGATTTTCACCATGTCATCAAACGTATCTAAACTTAGTAATCAATTTAATTTCCTTGTTGGATGACTACTGGATACCAAATGCATATTTGGATGCCTTAGTGTGAATATCAAAAGCTTTAGGAAATTTCATGCATTGTGATAGAAAATAGTATGTAGAGGAATACTCTTACTAACTCAAAAATAATTTTACCATGCATTGGTTCAATCAACCTTGGATTTGACGTGCATTATGTAGTTGACGAGATATGACACACACACACACACACACACACACACACACACACACACACACACACACACACACACACACACACACATCAAGGATGAAACTATTATCTAAATTTACATACATTGTCTAAGAAAACTAAGAAACTATTTAAGGCAGCATGGAGTAATCAAATATTAAATCACTGTTATATTTTTAATATGCATCTGTATAGCTATAATTTTACTGTTGATGTAGCATGTGTAATGAATCTTTGTTACTCCAAATGAACAATTACCAAATTTTTCGTATAAATATTATTTTTTCAAAGGTTGTAAGATTCATAAGATGTTATTAACATGCTAATATCAATCCTTACTAATATTTGATTTGGGAGATCAAAATTTTCAACTAAAATTTTATTTAGGAGATCAAAATTTCCTTACAGTAGATATTGGCTCAAGTCATCATTTGATCTTTCAATTATGTTTTTCATAAATCATTATATGTATATATATATATGTATATATATATATATACATATATAGTATATATATATGTATATATATACATATATTATATATGTATATGTATATATACATACATCTATATATATGTATGTATTATATATATATATACATATATATATATATACATATATATATATATATATATATATATATACATACATATATACATATATATATATATATATATATATACATATATATATATACATACATATATATATACATATATATATGTACATATATGTATGGTGTTACAACTATCTAATTTATGAAAGATGGCATGGTACAAGCCTAACATTTCATTCGACTAGGATCTCTTATGCTATGCATCATACTTAATCATTCTCACAAAATGATCTATGATATAATGGGATGTTTGGAAGAGGGAATCAAGGAAAAAATTAATGCGGTTATTTACTGCAAAGTGTTTTGGAAGGTGTTTTATCTCCACATGAAGAGTATGTGGATAAAGAAAGAGTGCTAAGAAATAAAGGTATGTTGAGAGGATCATGTATGTATCTAGACGAAGACAACCTTTTCGCAGCTGAAAGAGAGAAATGATGAGTGAGAAAAGGTGAGGTTAGAAAGGAGAAAACAATAGAAGCATACCTAAATAATGGAAAAACATATATTATAGCTAGATAAACAATAAGTAAATAAGGAATATGACCCGCTTGGGAGATAATATTATGACGGTGAGCTAGAATTTAGAGGCTACCCTTGATAAAGAGGAATTAGGTTAAGGCCTATATCCAGAGATAGAAAATTATTTTGAATGGAACACATAAGCACGATGGGTGAAAAATGCCAAATTTTGAAAGATGTATGAAAAGGTAAAATGTAGAATAAAGAAAAAAAAATGTCAAGGGGTTAACTATAGAGATATAGATGGGAGGAATACAAAGGTTCTTCATTTTTGGGAATGACCCAATTATATGAGGATTAACTTAGAAAGGTGTTGGTGGGTACTAAAATGGAGCCTTTCTAAGAGGTGAGAGAGGATGTTGAAGAATGGAAGTTGATGTTAAATAGAAACCCTAAATTTAACTAAGAGATAAATACAACCATGTCTCCTAGAGAGTAACAAGCAAAAAAAACAAAGTAGATGGCTAGATCAAGATCCAAATTATGCTATTGAGTGGTTGAAATATTTTTTACCATTTTTTGTTGATATTTCAATAATTATTGTTTCGTTGAATGATTTTTCTGTCTAGATCCTTTTTCGATACTTGGTTGGTTCTTACGTTGTTTTTGTTAGAGCCTTTTATTTTCACATATTGTTTCTATTGTTTTAAGTTATGGGATCCTATCAAAACCCTTTCCTTTACCCAATATAAAAAACATATTATCATATTTACCTTAGAATGAAAAATAAAATTACAATCTATCATGGGTTTCTATGTATGTACCAGTTTTTGTAGTCTTGTCTTTCACTTGTTGTGCCTTCTCTCTCTCTGTTTGTGCCTTCCTACGAACTAATCTTCTAGCATTCTTCTCTACATTATCTTCCTTGGTATATTTTTGTTTCTCATTCTTTGCATTTCCCATGATTCATCCACATCAATAATATTCACCTGCACACATAAATTGAGATAGATCTAAATTTCTAAGAGTAAACTCAATAGAAAATTATACGTGCATGCAACTCTTATTATATACAAATCTCAATAGAAATTAGGATAAAAATTAGGTTATTTCTAATTTTAGTTTTTTATAAATTTAAAACAATTTTTCTAATTTTAATAGAATTTAAATTTAATATACAATTATTTAGTTTTATAATGTATTTTTTAATAAAATAACTATATGCTTTAAAGTCAATTCTATTATATATAAATAATAAAAAATATTTTTTCAAAAATATAATAACATATTATATGTTTTTGGTTAAAAACAATTAAAAAAACCAAACTTGCTTTAAAACTCTAGTTTAAATTTCAAAAAACAATGTCAAAAATCTAAATTTAAAACAATAAAAATGAACAATATTATTTTAACAACGTAGTTATAAGAACAAATATTGCAAAACATTAAATTTAGAAGGGAAGTGTACTGGCAACACTTTGGTGGCACATGGGGGGTTTGCATTAATAGCCATTCATGCAAATTGGTGTTTGCACGCGAACCCCCATTGCGCGAACCCCCCTGCGTGGCAATTATGTGGCACCTAAGTGGCACATTTTGACACCAAATCCTTTTGGAGGATAATTGTAAGCCAAAATCTACCACTTAGGTGCCACGTAATTAGGGTAAACGAACTAGTAAAATTACGAAATTTTAACACAAAATTTAGATTTTTATTAGCTTTCTAAAAATATAATTTTCATTTTTTAAAAATTTGTTTTATTATTTAATTTTTATTTTTTACTAACATATGGTATTTTAGGACAATCAATAGTACACAATCAGCAAAATCTGAAAAATAGTATACTATATCAAATTTTTTTTGGAAAAAATAAACTTACTATTTGTTGAAGTGTTCTTTGTACCTATGAAAAGAAATCTCAATTTCGATATAAATCTTTAAATTTATTGGCATAGACATTTGTATGCTATTTATTTTAAAATATTTTTACTAAATAATTAATTAAAAATATATATAACTCAAAAAAATACGAAATTTTGACAGGACCTCAAAAGTCAAATCTTGAGCGTGTAATCTAAAATTTCATGGTGAAAAAACAAATTTTCATTTAAAAACACCATCAGGGGACAATTGTTCCTCTTTTATAACATAAGAAACAACATATGAATAAAATTAAGAAAAACACCAAAAATTTTAGCTAATTTTTGTTTTAAAAATATACATGTATTCTACACTCTAAACACAACATTCCATTAATTTGTGGGATTTCGTGAATTTATATGGTTTTGTGGCTATTACCTTTAGAAAATCAATGAAATTGAAAATTCATGTTTATAAAGGTACAAAACATACAAAAAAGTGGGACATTTTATTGTGCTTTGACTAACTGTACAATTTCACTTCTAAATTCCATATCACTGTTTTGATTATGGATATTGTTTATCAAAGATAACTCTCTCAATATTTTATGATATAGAGAAGTCTCCTCAGTTGGTCTAAAGCTTCTACTTGACAAGGGGTGTCAAAAAGTGATCCACAAAATGACCAAAGAATTAGTGTCGAAGCTCAAACATATTGTAAATATTCATTAAAATGTTGCTTTAGAAAAAGTATAAGAAAAGAATAAATTATATTAATATTCACTCAAAATAGGTCAACATATTCTAAAATATAAAGCTAATCTAGTGAAAGAATGTGAGAAAGTTCAAAACAATGAGATTTTCAATCCAAAATAATTTAAAGTAAGAATACATCAAATAGAGAAACAAGTTCAAGTGGGAACATACAACAGTATTCCAAAAGTCACTTTGTGATGTCTAACTTTTGGCGACTCAAGAACTATATAACTATTAATTTTAATAAATGGCGGCAATGGAAACACCGATAGGTGGCGAAGAAAAATGTAATCCAGTTGGAGGTGTTGAAGTCGTTATGTAATAGTTTTTTCCAGATCAATTATAGAGAATTATAATCCAATTTGTGATTAATAAAATCTATTTTGCACAAGAAAAGTGTAGATCTAGAGAGAATTAACGTAAATACCACACTAGAAATCGCTAGAAAAATTAACAAATCATAGAGAATTTTACATTGGAAAGATAATGTGGATTTCCCAAAACTTTAAAGTCATTGGAAAAATAATGCACCAATTGAGTACTTGTAGAAAGAAACAACCGAGGAAATTAATTCTAGAAATAAGCTTATCGTAGATTACTTTATTCATAATTGAGCATGAAAATCATGCAAATGAATGATATATTACGACATGAATTAACATACCACAAAAATATAATTCCAAAAAAAAAGTGTAGTGACGGTAAGCATACACGATTGCTGCAAGGATTCTCCATTCGAGAAAAAAAAATACATTGGAAATAGAGCTAAAGAACACAAAATTTCAAAATCTCCATTCCATGTATGCAACAAAATTGGCTTCATAAGCACAATTAGAAGTTATAATTTCAACAATGCAAACCAAAAACTATGGATACTAAAATAATAAGCAATTGATGTTTATATTTAATTATGGTAGCTCATAATAGTTATCATCTCAATAACAAAAACCAAAAACGTTGAGTACTGAAATAACAAACAATTGATGATTATGCTTTATTGTGATAATCAATATTAGTTCTCATTTCAATAGCATGAACCAAAAACACTTGATATGAAATAAAAATCATTTGATGTTTGTGTTTCATTATGATAGCTTATAATAGTTATTATTTCAATAGCACAAAGCAAAAGAAATTGATATTGAAACAAGTAATTAATGCTTATGTTTCATCATGACAACTCATATTAGTCTTGCAAAGATTACATCTTTGAGGGGGAAATAGATAAAAACATAATAGAAGATGGAAAAACATAGAAATTCTATGATAATTACATGCAAAATAATTTGAACAAGGTAAGATCCAGGACAACAACAAAATATTTTTACCATTGTACTGTAAATAAAACACATTGAATAACAACATCTACAGGTGTATGTTTGTCATGTACAAATAAACCCAAAACTCTTCATGTATGTGCTTACAATATCTTCAAGGCTTGACCTGTAAAATGGAAATTAGAAAAAACAATGCAATTTGGTTGTCATTCCTTGCACAAACAATATTTAAATTATTTTATTTTTTTGAAAGAAAAATCAAACTTATTAAAAATGGGCAACAAAACAAATGTGTTAAAAAAGTAGAGTTTAGTAATGGTTTAAGACAAGCACATGAAAGTAACTGCACAAGGAATATTAGAATTGTTTCTACTTAACTAATTTTAAGCTGGAAAAGGAAATAAAACTAAAATTGAAAAGGCATATTTCACCCATTTAAAAGTCCTAGAGACCAAAAATTTTAATACCAAAGAGCCCAAAAAATTGTGGGATCGTAAGTCAAAAAAATACAAGAGATGCATATTTTATCTTAGATGCATTCGACACTTTGAAATGTACATTGTTGAATTCACTATAAACTTAGTAAATGAAGCCACAAACAATTGGTTAAAGTGGAATAAACTGTAAGATAATGGCACTGCCTATGCGTTAGCGGATGTCGTAATAAATATAATAACTAAAATGCTTTTTCATAACTACTATAATTGAATGAGGTAGTTGTATTTGATGTGGAATACATAAAATGTTGGAATTCAATAGATCATAAGAATAATTATTAACATATAATTATTTAGTTATTGTGAGAGAATGAAGCATAAAAACAATGTAAATTCAAAAAAGTTTTTTATCTAAAATTTTTTGTTAGTTTAAAAAAAAAAGTCTAATTGTGATTTATGTAAACCGTTTACATATATATTGTAACTACACGTTAGTAAAACCATACATTGATGTTATTAGTGTTTTACAAAAATATAAGTTTTTTGTTTGATTGGTTTGTTTAGCTATACAAAAAAGCAAACATTTGATTGGTTTGGATACTATCACACTGTTTCCTATTATTTTTATATGTATATCTAAGGATTCCATGATAAAATGTTAGACATGAGCTGGTACCCAAGCAAAGTATAAAGAAAACATGCAATTTTTTTAAAAAAAATATCATTTATTGCTCATGTAAAAAAAGCTATTAGAAAGAGAGACAAAAATATTATTTTTCCTATTATTATGCGAACTTTAGTTTTTGTAAAGTCAGTAGATTAATTTTTTGAGTTCTAGTTGAAGGCATCTTGGGCAAGTTGAAGGTTGCCAACCCCAAAAACTTTTTTTCCCAACATTTTTGTTTTCTCTTCTTGTGTTGGTGGTTGTTTGTTGTTGTCGAAATCAACAACATAGTCGCTGTGTTCCTCCTTTACATCAACTGCTGGTTTGGCTTCTTCGGGGTCTACCTCTTCTGACTCTTACAACACCTCCTTCCTAGCTATGTAATCAAAAACAAAGTTTTTTAGTGGGATTTTTAAGTCAACCGCATGTCTGCCATAGCCTAGCGGGAAGTCCATTATTACTGACTGTTTTCCCTTATGTGGTTTCTCTTAAATTGAGATAATAATAATATTGAGTGAGGCAGGTGGTGCGGGGTTTTCCCAGAGTGACGATGGATTCTTGGGGGTAGTTGAATGTGCACATTGTGTTCTTTTTCCTCTTTTTGTGTTTCCTTCCCCTCGACGTCTGTAAGAAAGGAAAAAGACATTTTTTTAGGAATGGAAAATGGAAATTTATGTTGGATGCATATGTTCACAACAAAGATGTATAGAAATGTAGGAGCGTAGTTGAGAGGGATATTAATTGGATTGGATTTGAAATTGTAGGGAAATAAATAAATAAAAATTGAAAGCCACTATTTGTACTATGTATTTTTTGTAGCTATAGATTTTATTTATGTAGATAAATTTTTGCATACATGAGATTGAAATTTATAGAAAAATAACTAGACAAAGCAATTAGAAAACCAAAGCTACGTAGAAGGAAGATGAGGATTGTCAAGTTCTGTAATGGATATTGATTACAACCTATGTTCTTCATGTTTCCTTATTTGTATGCATTGAATGTTTTGTATTTTCAAACATATCTGGAAGGAAAACAATGGGGAAATTAGAAGGTTGAATAAAGCACATGAACTCTTGATATAACTGTAAATGTCAATCCTTGGTGCTCTGTTCAACCAATATCAATCATTGCTTTAAGAAAGGTAAGTCCTTGTGACTTATGTATTGCTAATTTCCATGCCATTTTGAGAGGCACTTGTTGACGGTTGCACAAGTGATTGGATCAATAAGCACATGCTTGGGTCTTTTAGGATTCCATGTTGGGCCAATATAGTTTTTGAATTCTACAATAATCACCAAAGGTAGTTCATGTTTTTTTTTCATGGTGTATAAAGAATGTTGACTACTTGTCCTAACGAGCCATTGACTTACCCAATTACAATCCACATATTGCATATAAACATCATACGTTAGCTATAATAGAACAATGCATTTTCTTGCAATTGATGATCATTTGATTCACACATGGTTATTTTTGTGTATTCTGCATCACTTTTGGTAATTGGAACTCCAAGGGACTTCAACATTTCCCTATGGTGGGGGAAGACCTTGTCATTTGTCACAAATAAATGTATAGAAGATTGAAAAATATAATTTTCTGTAGGCAACAATTGAGTATTTATTTGTGACATTAACAATTGGAAATAATTAATTATCACTTCAACATTCCTTAAATTTACTCGAAGGTTGTGAAATTCTTCTTGTAGAGGCTTTGATCGTTGTTAGAAAATTGTTTCGAGGGTCACAATTGTATCAAAAATTTGCCAAAGGGTGGAACCATATGAGTTCCGTGTGCATATAGAGGAACATCCATTAATGGAGGCAACTGAACAAGGTCTCCAACAACTATAATTGAACAGGTGCCAAAGGGCGTGTTTCTATGCTTTGGGAGTGATTGGCCCAATTGATCAACAATACGTGAAAGCAATTTGGGGCCAATGAAGCTCATCTCGTCAATTAAGATCTAAGACACACTTTTCATTTGTTCCTAGAAAGAGGCAAATGTCGCCCCTTTTAATGACTTCATTTCTTTTATAGGTACATGTAGCGAGGAATGAATTTTGGAACCTTGAATGTTGAATCTCGCGATACTAGTAGGAACAAGAAACAATAAAGGTGTTTCTTGGTTAACTGGATGCAATGAAAAATTTGCTTTTATATTATTGATGAGAAATGATTTACCTATCCATGTAGTTCCTTATAATATCATTCTAATTGGAGAAAAGGAGTTTCTTTGCTAAAAGTGTTTGAGAATTATGTTGAAAGCTAGGTGCCGGGAAGTAGAGAAATCCATGGGATGTTGAAGGCTCTTGGGAGAAGAAATATCAATAAGACGGATCAAACATCTAGAGTCTATAAAAGAGATGGCGGTTTCTTGAAAGGAACTAGGAATAACAATATCATTCCATTAGTGGGATGTATCAAAGTCACAGTAACTGAGCATATCTATGCCATTCCTTTCTATTTCCATAACAGGGTACAACTAGACAAGATATCCAACTCATTAGGTTAAGTGTTGTCAACTGGGTTGTTATCTTTATCAATAGAATCGATTTCCTTTGATGTGGGCTCTTTTGCAGGATGACATTCTTCATGCCAAGGCTAGTACGAAGTGCACATATTTTAACATGTTGCAATTATTTATGGAGTGTTACTACCAATGTTAGTTCGAATGTCTTGAAGAGATCTGTAAAGCGGTTCTATTTTTCAAAATGTTATGTAGGACTAGATTTCAGGATGTGGAACATGGAAAAAGAGTGGAGAGACTCGAATAATTGTAGGGACATACAATTTCTTCTAGTTTGATGTTTTCCTAGTTTTCGAGTACGTCTAATTTTTTTTAGCCTTAATAAGTGAGACATTTTCTAGGCTAGTAGCACACACACTATAAGCATTTGATTTCACTTTTTAGGAAGTGAATCTTTCATTCATTTTAAAGTTGTTTATGTTTTATTTAAACATACATAAAAATGATGAATATTTGTTACATATGGATATTCTGATTTAATTAAATTCCAACATTAATTACATAAATCAGAATAACACTTTCCAAAGTGACAATTGATCTAGTAGCTATCAAAAAAGGGAAAAAGTGCACTTGGCTGATTCTATGTGGATAAGGAAGAGTTTGGGTGGTATGAGTGTAGGAATAGATAAATTTGAAACTGAAAAATTCTTCGTTGCCGAAACTGAGCTTGGTAAAACCTGTACAACTCATTCCAAAGCATCTGTACAATCCCAAACCTTCTGTATGCTGTTATACCTTCTTGGAATCTAGGTATAAAAATTTATGAGTGCTTCACCTGCCTAGAAATGTGTGTGGTTGTGTGTTGGTTTTCTTCACTCACCTTTAGAATGACTCTCTAAACTCTTCTCAAGCCCTAAAACCTTTGTAGTGCAAGAAATAGTTCTTGTAAAACAAAGTTAGGTGGGTTGTTGGCACCCCTCTACATTACCAACATCATCACTACTTCAAAGATGAATTAAAGCACACACCATTCTCCTAACATGTGATATCTACCGTAGTGCAATAAGATATGAAAATAATGCTTTGAAAATGCTTCACTTGAATTTCACACTTGCTCAAATACTTGAGAAGGTTCATTTTTCTTGCTTGTAGGATGAATATGGAGAATCATAGAATGAGAAGGAGATTTTAGACTTGTAGAGGGTGTCTCCCTAATGGATATGCACAAGTTATTTCATAGTTTAGGGAGCTTTAAGTGCCTTCTGTGCTTGATTTTATATCATGATTTCTTAAAGTGCTAGGTTACCAAATGAGGTATGATTTAATTTCTTATATATGATTCTAAAGGTTGTTATGCCCTAAAAGACCAACCAAGGGGGATATTTGTTTGTAATAATGCTATAGAATTGAAAATATTAACTAAAGACATGCTAGTTAAAAATCGTACAATAAGGTCAGGATTGGCGTTTTTAGACTGAAGGGAGAAATGTGTGTTTTGAATTCATGAACCTAAGCATGGATCTTTTTGGATGTATTTTATGTAGTTTAACTTCAGATACTTATGATAAGGAGGTGTGAAAAGTTAATAAGGTGCAAGAAGTTATATTAGGGTGTGATAAATAAGAATGAGGAGAGTGTATCTATTCATGCAAGTGTGAAATGCCAAGATAAAGAGTGTAAAAGGATAGATTGACAAATTTGAGTGTCTACATTTTCCCCTATTTAAGTATGAAATGAAATTATATGCTTAATGTAAAAGTCACTTGAGTGTATAGACACACTTTGTCTTCTCTCCCAATAACTTTGTTTTGTAGTATCCTGTTTGTTGGTAATGACATGCTCCAAAATGAATTCTGCAACATAGAGTGTAGTCAATGCCCAAGATAGGAATTTTAATTGTAACTCAAAATGTAACGAAAAAAATGTAAAGAAATGTGTAAAAAGAAAATTTCAAAAGAGATGCAAAACATGAAAGGAATACACTTGTTTTGTTTTACAGAGGGAATGTGCTCCCATTCTTGTACAGTGAAGATTCTAGATTCGATAAATTCTGATGAACAATTACGGGTGATCAGTCCCCAATTTTTTATGAAGAGAGATTGATGTGTTAGGTGTACCAACCCAACACATGAATTCCAAATAGAAGAACCAAAAAGATGAGGAGCTGAAACACCCGCCAAAGAAGAAGACTGTGTATCAAATTCATTCAACAACTCTAATACATTTCCCTTAAGTGTAATATGATAGGAAAGTCTACCTATGAAGAAATTATCTTATTTGATACCTTCCACAACCCCACCGACCATACCAATGCAAATGAATATAATTCTAATTTTATAAATTAGGAAACATGGTAGAAAAGAGAAATAAGTGCCCCCATACTCTTCCCATGTGTCACACAATTGAGTAGAAACTAAGTAGAATTGATTACATACTAAAATATGAGTGGAGAAAGGAGACCCATGCCTACAATGTGTCCAAAACTAAATATTATACTAAGTACCATGGAGAAGGAGATAATGAAATACTTCACGGTCCTTTTATTTATGCAAAACTAAGTTAATTTGAGTATACAACCATATGCAAATGATCTACTAGCGATGAAAACCTGGAAGTGTTGAAATATTTGGAGAAAATTCCCCCTGAGAAAAACCATATAATAGGGTCCGAAGTGTCCTTACAGTCTTAACCAGGGTATACGTTTTTGACTCTATGTAGATTTTGTTAATTTTCTATGTTTGAGTCTAATTATGAGGTATTTATATTTTCCTTTACATATATCTGTGCCCAAAAAAGTTCCTATATTTGCTGAAAATGTAGAATAAACCCTAGACGTTTTCCCCTTATTTTAAGGTGCATGTGATGAAGAATTTGAGAGCGCAACTCAAAATAAAATATGTATGCCCATGTTTGATAATTTGAGAACCTATGTATATACTATGAAAATATGATTTTGTGGCCTCCAAGAAGAAATTTTACCTACAAGGGGGATGTACATGGTAGAAGCCATGACACAAAACAAGAGAAATATGAACAAGAAGCATGATAACCATAACAATATCAACATGAAAAAATAATATTAACAATAATAGAAAATCATGTGTTAGTAAAAAACAAGTGCATACAATGTAGAAACAAGTACAAATATGTCAAACAACATTACACAAAAGCTAAAATGCATGCAAACATGAGACACCCACTGTGTCACCAGAAAAACAAGGCCCTTGAGATTGTAAACAAGAGATGCAAAACCACACACAAGGAATTATGCCACAAACATGAGACACCCATAGTGTCACAAGACAATCAAGGCCCTTAGGCCACAATCAGAGTAGAAGATAAGCACACACACACAACTAAAAAACATGTATGAAAATTAAGTGTAGCCAAACGGGATGAAAAATACGTAACATATGATATAAAAAGAGCTAGTGAATCAATAATTGTAAGTGTTGTACAAGACACACGTATTAGTCCTATTAGTCCAAAAGATAACAAATACACAATATATATGTGTATACAAGAGAAAATGAAAACATAGAAACAAACAACATAAATGAAGTGTAAACCTTTCTTAAACAAGCTCCTTACAATGTCAGACTGGACCAGTTGAAGAGTGGGTTTGAGTGACACTCTTGTTGGATCCTGATGAGATATTGGCTTTCTTTAATTTTTGACTACTCAAAGATATTTCAAATGGAAGTGAAGCCAAACTATGAGAAATGGGTGATTGATTGATGTTGTCACCAAATCACTGCACACTTCGAATGGCCAGAATGTGAATAGGACGTTTGGTGTGACTGAGACACATGGGATCACCTCTCAAGTTGTGGGACTTGGGCTCGAGGTGAACCTCCGGAGAAGGCCACCTTCCTCTTCCTAAACTAAGTTTTGAACTACTCCTAGTGCAATGAAATGGTTATCTAAAACTATGCCAACATTTTCATGGGTTTTTAGAGAAGAGATTTGCAAGAAATGAAACTATACTAATGATCGTGATGCACCAAGTAAAGGGTGTTTCTAGACTCGGGAAGGGTTAATTTGAAGAGGGTGTGTGCACCACAAGTCAAATTCACCTGTTGCAGCTTAGAGAGGATACAAAATATCACAAAATAGGAAGCATACACTCCTTTTGTTAAACTCAGATTATGCGTAACAGATAGATCAAGTTTAATTAGAAACACAATCAATCACCACGATAATATAAAATAGGCACATGTCAAACATCCATTTTAATTATAATAGTCAATGATAATATGGCTTGTATAACAAAGGAAGGAAACCTTTTCCACAATTGATATTCAAACAATTATATCACTTTCTAACAGAATGAAATAAGATATTCTGAGATAAAGGTAAGAAAACCACTTATACTAAGGAAATATGCATTCACAAAGCATAAACACATCAACCATTAACACAATAACTCAGCTTTCCATGACCAAATATCACTCTGAATGTAATTGAAAGGTTTCTGAATATTCATAGCACTCTTATAAGCTTGAAGAGTAGCTTTTCCAAAATTGATCTCTCCTTTAAGACTTAATGTACTTCTCTATTTATAAGTTCCTTAGGCTGAGCCATTACAACTGGGCCTTAACTAACAAATTACTAAAAATAGAAATGTTATTAAGTTCTAGGGAACATGTTCCCATAAAAATAACAAAGTTTGTTGCAAGAAATTGACCCAGTTAACCCTGCAACTTTGACCCATCCAGAGCTTGGATTAGTCCTCTCATGGCCACCTAGCTTTGGTTGGGCTCTGCAACATCTTCTCCAACTCCACTTTTTCCTTGGTCCTTCTCCCAGGAAACCATCTGATGTTTGTATTGGATGAAATGCTTAATAATTCCCTGAATTTATTCATCCTTTGGTCCACATGCATAGTGATTAACTACATCTACCATCTCAATCTCTCTTGCTACTTTGGATGGAACTCTTATGAGTTTACTTACCACCTTTCTTAGTCAGCCAGTGAAATTATGGCATGAAACCAACCTGTCAATGGAGTCACTACAAAAGGTTCTAGTTACTTCGTCATCCCTTTTGACTAAGTCCTTGAAATTCATCTTGATCTGATCCTCTAGAAGAGCATCGATGTTCTCATTGAAGAATTTACAATTGATATTATAAAACTCCAGGACTCTGAAATGTCATTTAGAGCATCCATTATCTCTATATGCTTATCATCCAATTTCTTAATTAGATCTTGCAAAATCTGGGACCAAAGCCCTCTCTTTAGTATTGCAACATTCTTCTACATACCAATCAATCCATGGTAATGGTTGATTGGAAACATTGTTATCTTTGTAAGCTGCATCCAATACCTCTTCTTCATCCTCCATTCCCTTTGGAATCTCCGCGATCCCAAACTGACGAACCTCATCCAGGGTCAATCTTTCATATTCCCGTTGTCGGATAATGAACTCATCTTGACAATGATTCTAAATGTCTTCTAACTGAGGTATTTATGAGAACTGGATAAACCCGTTTCACTAAACTTTCCCCAGTAATCGAAATTTGTTCGAGGATGAAATGTTCGCAAGGTCACTTCTGACATTTCCGCATCCACATTATTTGCCTTGTAAATGCTTGCACATGTATATCTTTTGATTGAAATGAGAAACTGGACTCCTAACTTGTGTCATTTTTTCTGGATTTTATGGTAGTCTAGCAATTGCCAAACCAATTATAGCAAGACCCACTTGTCAGTGGGACATCTTGGCAACTTACTAGAAGCACTTACAAAACCAGGATTCCGGATGTATGTAAATGTAGGAAACTGCAAGTAAATAGCCCCCCACTCGCGTACCTCCTTGAAAGCTTCATCTGAAATTCTTCTATTGTATAAATCCTTATCGAACCGGTAAATGATAACAACGAAGAAAACATCATTTATCCTGCGGAAGTGTCTTCTTCCTTCATCCATTGTAAGCTGAGGATAAAAATCATAAATTTGTGAGGCATTCCTTACACCTTTAGTATTCAAACCAGTGAAATATCACATAGTAGTGGTGACATAGACCAAGAAAGAGGTCATGAAAAATTTCTTCGAAGACAAAACCTTACTTAATTGAAAACAAATAGAGTTGCTGATATGCTCCCCCATCGTATAAGTTCCTTTTTTTTATTGATGGTGGCAATGTATAAGAACATCCATTCCTGAAATTCCTTCACAGAGACAAGGCTCGAAACTCTAGTTAATAATATGATAATATCGTTCCCTTCCTGGATGAAGTTTGATTGATAAAGGGTCTTTGGAAACTTGGTGAAACTCTTGGCCAAGTAGCTCTTCATCATGACCTTTGTACATAAATCAGTCTCTTTATCCCAGTATTCAAAAGATGTCTGGGAGTTTGAACAAGTCTTCAAAGAAATCAACATCTAATCGAATTACCACCTTGCCATCAACATCCTTTACTGACTTGGAGTCTTCATCAAAATGGGCTGCTGTAGCCAAGACAAATTTGGGGCAATGCATTGATGCAGGGAAACTGACAACAAGAACAAGTCCACTGTTGTAGATAGCTTGCATCCAGGATTTCTTGTTAGAAGCTTTTACCCTTGCCCCATAAATCGGGAAAATCACCCTGCCTGAGATCGGTATCTCCTATGTTCCCTAAGTCTGAAGATAAAAAAGAGTGATGAGCAACTCCTAGGAATGTATACTTCATCTTCACTTTGCCCTTTGCTGAAGAGGTTGACATTAAATTCGGGTTTCGGAATCCGAAAAAACCTTTGGAACTTTATAACAAATACTTAAAAGGTCCCGAAACGTCGAAGTCTGAAAGTCTGAAAATGCTTTAACTCCAAAGTGCGAAACCTTTGAAAACTTGAATAGCAGATGTCTGAAAGTCTAAATAATGAAACCTCCAAAAATTCCAACCTTCGAACCCTAAAAATTCTAACCTCCAAAACCTGAAAACGAACACCTCTGAAACCCGAAAACGAACACCTCTTAAAACTCCAACCCCCGAACTCCAAAAGGTGAGAAGTTCCGAAACCGTAGACCTTGCCGAAGGCATAGAAAGCAAGGCAAATGCTTGAGAGGATCTCAAAATCTATAATGAAATATGAGCTGGATGCTTGTAAAAATTGGATTTTGCAACTATGTAGGTCATGAAACACCTTCATGGAGAACATGGTGGACACCAAGGGTTCCATTTTCAAATACAATAAAAAAGAACAAATGAGAATGAACAAAGAAGAAGACAAACTATAAAAATCTTAAACCAAAAAGAAATAAACTAAAATAAAATACCTTGAAAATGACGCCAAAAAGTACAAGATGTAGTAAAAACTAGACCGTTAAAGAAAAATGTTAGGTGAAAATGACAAATAAAATCGTGAGTTTAAATAGAAAAACTTGACATTAATGCTCATATTTGACCCATACGGAAGTAGGTAAGAATTAAATGCGTAAAGAACTCTGAAAGTCCAAAACCTGAAAGTCTGAAATTTTGGACTTTCGGAGTTTCAGACTTAGGAAATTAGGAGGTTAAAATCGTGGAAGGGTGATGAAAAAATCTGAAACCCGAAAGTCTAAAATTTCAGACTTTCAGACTTTTGGAATTCAGAAGTCCGAAAGCGAAATACCAAAAAATGGTTGGGAAAGTTCTGAAACCTAAAATTCTGAAAGTCTTAAATTTCAGACTTTCAGAGTTTCAGACTTCCGAACTCCAAGTAATATTTTACCCAAAAGGTGAAATAAAATTCCAAAACCCGAAAGTCTGAAATTTTAGACTTTCGGGGTTTCGGAGTTCGGAACTCCAAATCGGAAAATCATTAATTACCAAGGGAAAACTCCGAATTTTGAAAGTCTAAATTTTCAGACTTTTGGGTTTTTGGAGTTTGGAACTTCGTTTTTCACAATTTTAATTTTTTGCCATAAAATTTCTGAAAGGGAAAATTCCTGAAATCCAAACTCCGAATTTTTTTTC
Organism: Taxus chinensis; assembly: GCA_019776745.2. Taxonomy (NCBI): domain Eukaryota; kingdom Viridiplantae; phylum Streptophyta; class Pinopsida; order Cupressales; family Taxaceae; genus Taxus; species Taxus chinensis. Next base: position 171,117,902 of record CM034149.1, read on the forward strand.
GGATTTTTGGAATTTGGAGAATTTTCAAAAACTGCTAAATAATTCCTCATGAAGGATTTCAAACTTTTGTTTTAATTGATTTTAACATCTGTTTCTCAAGGTAGATTTTAAAAGTTAACAATTAATTTGAATGGTTTGGTGATCAATTGGACGTCGTAACGATGTGCAAGAGTGATTTCTAATGGTAATTTGACAGAGTAACAATGCAAATTACTCAAGCTTCCAATGATGATTTGAAAGGAATGAAGCTTCTTTTTTATAGATATATAAGACATAATGGATTGAGGAAGGTGTAATTGACTAAGTTGCAGGCTATTGATTTCATTTTCCTTATTTAGCATGGTTGATTTATTTTTTGTAGTTGGATTTTTGAATGAGAAATTAAGAGGTTTTATTTCAAATTAGTTGGCTATTAAATTATTCCAAATTATATGAACATATTTTCTTCCATGTTTGTAGGATTCTAGAACTTGAGTGGAGTGACTAATCAACTTGAGTGAGTTGGCTAGTAAAGTGGAGATGAGTGGAGGGTGAATAGATAATTGAATTTTATTTATTTAAATAACTAATTAAATTTTCCAAAGGGGTGTATAGTGTATAGTGTATAGTGTATAGTGTATAGTGTATAGTGTATAATGTATAGTGTAATAGAATTAATTAAATTAATTATAGAAGTGAAATATGGGGGAATAATGATTTTAACATTATTTTTGGGTATTATAATGCGTAATGGGTATTTTAGGGTGTCTACAATATGTAACCAAACATAATGAGGGTGAGTGCATGGAAATGGAGGTGCAAGTGGGGGTATTAGGTGGACAATTGTTTTTGAAAAATAAAAAAACTTCAACTTGTACGAGTTATTTGAGATAGTTACGCTCAAAATTTGAAAATATTAAAAGAACATGAATTGTAGCATTTCGAGTCTAGTTTCTAAACTACTTATTTTTTTGAAAGTATTAAGTGTAAGTGGGTTAAAGATATAAAATGTCAATAGGTGATCCTATTTTTGTAAAAAAACATAGTAGATGGTCGGTCGTGCCCACCCATTTTGAGCACTATTTAGTATTTTTAAAAACCCTTTGGTAGAAAGAAATATAAGAGTATCTAGTTTGGGATAGATTTTTTATATTTTTTAATGAGTTTCCAAGTATAAATTTTTTGAAAATTAAAAAACAACGGATAGCCAATCGTGCCCGCCCAACCACCTAATTTTTTTTGAAAAATTAGATTGTTTTTTTTTAATATGTATAGAATTAGTCCTAGTTTGGGACTAAATTTTTATTCAATTAAGAGAAGTGAAACAAAATATACATGACAAAAGATAAGCGTTTACAATCACTAAAAATAGAGGTATAAAATACATAGTTTGATATAAAAAAATGGAAACCATATATATATATATATATATATATATATATTATATATATATATATATAATATATATAGAGGATAGTATATTCCTTGTACATATATAAAGAGGATAGTTTTCTTAATGTTGTAGGCAAATAATAATAAATGAAAAAATTATACTTTAAATTTATTTTAGTAAATATAAGAAATTAGGGTCACTCTGCACCTTATGGAACTAGTCTCACAACCCCATGAGTCATGGTTTAGGATATAGTTTTGTGTAATCTAATTTGGTGAGTACATATGTATTTTTCAAGATTTCAACATTCAACCTAAGACTTTTAGGGTTTAAATTATACAATCGATGTCTATTTTGGGAAAGAATATAGTTATTGTTTAGGTTTTTGGGCCTTTTGGATTATTTACTGACATTTATAGGAGTGTTAGATGTGTCAAAATTAGATTTTACAAACCTCACAACTCTAAAAGGAAACAACAACTGCTCAAATATATATGGACTCATGAAATGCCTTATAATACATAACAAATTAAAAAAACATGTACATGATTTTATTAATTTGAAAATACTTGACGACATCTAAAAATAATTTTCCCATTATTGGGACTGTTAGAAAAATCTTAAAAATATTACAATGGTTTTTCTTCACGACCTTTAAAAAGTTTCACTTGTTTCATATGACTCATCTTGTCTCTCTACTCCTTGTCACTATGGCTCCTCAAATGGTAGGATTAACTCACTTTATGCACACATCATGCTTTTTTACTTGTGTAATCAATGTGAATTATACATTTCAACTATTGCACAAAGCATTCACGAAAGCCCTGCATAATCGTCACAACCACCCAGCTTTTACGTTGCACTTTCCTGTCGCCATTATCCTTCTTACCATACTTGTATGTTCCCATGTACTTAACTAATATTGTAAAACTTATGCAAGCTGATTGATTCATGCCTATATGTTTAATTAGTCCTAGATGAAGTAAAATATAAATAATATAGTTCCAATAAGTTTTACATGACTCAATTTAATCAATATTTCTTCTCTTATTGAACCAGTCAACTAACTATGTAATGCATGATATAATTAGGGGGTACAATTGAGTCTAAATTCACTATTGGTGTGCAAAATATATAGCATGAAAAATTGAAAATATTAAGCATGACAACTAAGCCCCTTAGAATTGAAAATTAGGCTTCCTAGTCACTGTGGATCCTTCCTCTAGCTAGCCCACCACGTTGGCTTAGAGGAAAGTAATAACAAGGTTTTCATTTTTAAGTATTCAAGGATGATTAACCAAGGTGATAAATTAATTTAGTAAGATTCAATGAAAGATAAGTTCCTTTGGAGGCCTAAAAAATCCATTTTTGTCCATTTTGCAGTTGGTAAACAACCTCCAGGAATGTTAAGGGAAATTGTAAAGCATCTAAGGGTGATTTTGGAGAGTATTGAAGGTGTTTGAAGTAATTTAGTAAAAATTAGGAAATAAAATCTCATTCAAGTACCATATGTTCAACAACAGGTATTCAAGGTGTAGGGAATGAGAGCTTCAACGATAAATGTTGTTTTCTATGGAAGATTTCAGGAGTTCCCAAATGAGTTAAGAAGGAAAAAAAATATACATCAAAAATTTATTGGAATCCTCTACAAGGGGTAAATATACAATTTTATCTAAGGCTCAAGTATTTCATGAGATATTTCAAACTTCTGTAGTTGCCCCTCTTATTTTAAGAATGAATAAGCCCTAAATTTTGAGTTTTCAAGAATAATTAAATTTTGGAAAATATTTAATTGATATTGAAATGTGGTTTGGATTTAAAATCATCTAATATTTGACCCCAAACCATTTTCTTAAGCTGACGTGGTGAAAAAATCAAGATCGGTGTCTAAAAATGGGCCTCTAAGGAAAAACTGGCTTTCTAAATAAGGCACAGTCACACTTTGGACACTCTTACATCTCCTCTATCCCTAGGGGAAAATGGGGACACAAAATTTTTACCTTATCCTCCTCCTAAAGTCACATTTGGACACCTAGGTCTCCCAGGTGTTCCCACTGTCCCCATGGTGCAAGGGGGACAAGAGGGACCTCATCCTGATTGTGAAAGAAGGGATTCATCTTAGTTAAATCCATTCATGAAAAGGGAAATCATGGGGATCACAGTGTGACAAGGAATATATTAGGGTGTCAATGTGTGTAAAAGACAGTCACTTGGACACCGAGTGCAATAAGGAGAATCATGAGGTCTGTGAAGGATCTGAAACATCAAAAACCTCTTTGAAATTCAATTCATCAAGGAAATGATAATCATGAGAATGATGAGAAATTATTACCATGAGTGGTGATGGTAGTCATCTTCAAAAATGGTGCATATCTCTTGGGAGTGTTTTTAAACACTTAATCAATACTTGGTGATGCGATCACATCTTGCTGCTCAGGGAGTGGCTTTCGTAGTGCTTCAATGGAGTGGAGGTCAAGAAGATGGAGCTCACCATAAAACATTCCTTAAAGTATCATTTAGGGATCACTCCTTCCATCTAGAGGAGGAAACCTATTTCCATGAGGAGAAATCAAGCAAATAGGTGTTCAGATACTATAAGCATGTTTGCACTCATGTGACATCTTGGTCAGGGAAGTGAATTGTGAAGTTAACAAGGGTGTCATCACGTTCAAAGGTGAAATGGGAAGCTCATGGAGTAAGTTGAGGATCATCATATATTGACTCTACCATCATGTTTAAACCTCTTTAAGGAACAAACCAAGATGAGATATTCAAGCTACCAAGGCATTCATGACCATCATGTGTGAAGGATCAAGACATCATCTATCTCCATGAGAGGCATATGAACAAGAGGTGTATGAGAATCTTGAAGTTGATTCTATCTAAGGAGAATTATGGAGCCCAGAGTGGTAAGATGATGACCTTCATATAGAGCACCATGTATGTAAGAATGAGAAATCATCTCAGTTTCACTTGATGTCACTCACTTGGTAGTGTTCTTAAAAACTCATTCGAACCTTGTAGCACATGATCACACTTCAAAGGAGGAGGTACATTACAACCACCTCATTTTTGTCCAATAGGTGGCCACATGAAAAGAAATCCATTTAGTGAGAAATCATTCCATCTACATAGTGAAGACTTATTTCAATAAGCGAAAAATAATCACAAAATGGCTTGAGTAGCATGGAGTTGATTTGTGATCACTAGGGTGGATTGTGGAGGCATAGAAAATTAAGAGAGTGATACTCACTCTTGCCTTGTAACTAGAAGAGAGGATCCTATTCCCATCACAACATGGATGTCATAACAATGTTTCTAAACACTTATTCGATGATCCAAAATATATCAAAAAAGAAGGAGATTTCAATCATAATTCCTCAGTTCATCAGGTGGTCATAGTTCAAGACTCCCATTTATGAAGTATTTCTTACAAAGTCACATGGTGGTGAGATAAAAATTCATGTCCTGATGCCCCTTTGTCCTTTTGTCCCAACATGTAAGGGGACATGGGGGACACCAAAGTACGATCCCCTATGGAGGAGTGGTTTTTGTAACTTAAGCCATCAATTGAGGTGTTAAAGACATGATTTATACTCATGGTAACTCATTTTTTACCTCTTTTCATGTTAGAAGTTTTGTCACTCAAAAACACAACCCGAGGTGTTAGGAAGGCGTTTTCAACTCACAAAATTTGACCGAATCCTCATGAAATTATCACCCCTGGTAAATAATAGTCTATTTATGACAGTCCCTATTCAAAGAGGTACTTTTCAACATTTTCAAATCTCCACCTTTCACTATGTGGTGACCATCTCTCTGGAGCTTGCAAATTTAGGCCCATTTTTTCTGGAACCAAAAGGGTCAGCTGCATTATTTTTAAATTCTTCATGAAATCTTAAAGCATTAGATAAAAAAATGTTACCAACATGTATAGGATTCACATATATTTCTAATGTCTTTTTGTTTTCCTCCTAAATGCTTATAGATCTCCCGAAATCATTAGGAGAAATCAAATTTAACCATTAGAGTGCTTGTTCCTCACACTTAGAAAACCCGCTGTTGAGAAGATTGTCCTTGAATGCGAAAACATTTCCTAAATCTTCCTAAATTTCCTCCAAGACTTCCAAGATTACCCGACATCACCTCTGGATGCTTAATATCTTTCCCGAACTCTCACAAAGGGTGTTTGGTTAGCTCCAAAATGGCCTCTTTAAGCCTCCAGAAGAAGTTATCTTCCATTAAGTCATACTGAACTCATCAATCATCTTATTCAATCATCCTTGCATATTGAAACAAACTTAAAAACCTTGTTATGAATTTATTTTGAGCAAGGGTGAGAGTGGGATTGAGACATGCTGGCCAAAGGAATGACGCACAGTGACTAGGAAGCGAAATATTCAAGCGTGGGATTAGTTTTCATGCTCAAAGTTTCAAATTTTTATGCCATACTTTTTGCATGACAACAACCTCTTGAAACTTTCACCAAATCCATTTTTTTGCAATGCACAAAATTATTTCAATGGCGCCTTGGCCACATATGAATTTATTTCAATGGTGTCTTGGAAACGACACATAAGGATATCTGAAAAACATTTCTCTTAATGTTGATGTAGATTTGATTGCTTATGAAGTATGTGGCACTTGAATCAACCTTCATACTCCTACACTAGGGTGACAATGCAACTAATTTGATTAGAATAAATATTAATGAAAGTCTCGAATTTCTTTCTCAATGTAAAGTAAATAAATGTGTGGAAGATTTTATAGATTTTCACATTCCTACCCTAACTTTTATTGAGTGTTATAAATATATCGATGTGATGCACTCTTTTATATTCTAACTCTTCAATTTACGTCTTATTCTTTTATTAAAAAATGAAGATATTATGAGTTCCTTAGATAGATCATCTTCTTGCCCACACCTTACTATTGTTAATCTATATTATAAGGATAAAAGTATTATATACATGCCAACATGGGAGCCAAGGTCACTCCCTTGCATTGTTGATTGTGAGGATCACGCAAGTGGTCCTCTTAAAGATGCATGTCATAACCTTGTGAATTAGGTACTCATCCATAGTATGATTCTACCATATTCTAAGAGGAAATTAGGGATTCAACTCCATGTTCATGGGAAAACTCATGAGTCCATATATTCCATCAATTTTCGCTACCTTTGGGAGTCGTGAGGTTTGTAAATTCTAATTTTGACATATTTAACACTCCTACAATTGTGAGGAAACAATCTAAAAGGCCCCAAAACCTAAATAAGAACTATATTATTTCCCAAAATAGAAATCAATTGTAGAATTTAAACCCTAAAATATTTAGGCTGAATGCTGAAATCCTGAAAAATACCTATGTACTGACCACATTAGATTATAAAACACTATCTCCTAAACCGTGACTCATGAAGCTGTGAGACTAGTTCTATAAGGTGCAGAGTGACCCTGATTTCTTATATTTACAAAAATAAATGTTTAAGTTTTTCATAATAATAAAATGAAAAACTTAAACATTTATTTTTGTAAATACAAGGCTACCACAAACACATACAATACCCATACACTAAGGAACACATACGTGTTATTTCATGTACGTGTTATAGTGTGTACATGTTTTAATGCATACACGCTTTAGGTTTGTGAATTATCGAACCTATAATTCTAAAACACAAACACATTTTGCTAAAAATTATATTTCTGTCCAGTTTTTGGCCCCCCATTTACATGCACTTACCCGTGAGGAAATCAAGGAACTATAATGTAAATATAAATCCTGAATATAGTATGTAAAAGTAGATGCCCCTAGAGGTTAGCAGTCCGTGTAAAGGGAAAACAAACACCTATCATTATGTATCGCTCTATGTAAGTTCTGCATCATGCTCAATATACCATGTAAATGCATGTGTGTAAATAATAAATGTTATTTATCAAACTGATAGAATAAACAAAACATATAACGTAAAGTGTAAACAATGTATGCCCTAGAAACATGTCCTTATTTTGTATATTTGAATGTTTTTTGTATTTCAAAAATATTCTAATGTTGATATAGAGTATGTAAATAAATATGGGAATCAAGGTTTCCCCCTAATGTGTGTGTGCAAAGTGAGGTTTAGGTGTGGAGTGACTCCCTCAACAGTCAAGTTGAACATATAAACAGAGCATGTCATCGGGAAATGGGGGGAATAAAATGAGAGATATTCTAAGTTCACCCTACAAAGAGGTGAAAAAAGTACCAACGATGATGGAGGGTCAGGCATTGAATGTTTCATAAAGTGTGACTCATGTGCAAATGGAACAATGCTAGTGTAGACACCTATAATTTAACTCGAGCAATTTAAATACTTAAAGTGCGCTAATTATACCCTTTCTCGCAAATTGATGACATATCGTCAATATCACACATTTTCTCTGCTATCGTTCTTAATTAATTACATTACATTAGTTAATTAATTATTCTATAAAAAACGATGTCAATTAACGACCTTCCATTAATCAACTCCCCTTTCTATCTAGATTAATTAATTATTTACTAGATTAATTAATTAATACCCCTTTCTATCTAGATTAATTAATTATTCTTAATTAATTAATTTTCTCTTCTATTTAATCAATAAATCATCATTTATTTGATTAAAATCCTTCTTATAACATAAATCATACTAATTATTCCTCTAAAAAACTTCTATAAGCTTGCACACCTATTAATTAATCACTTTGGTTAATTAATAAACCCCCTCAATCCCCATGAGTCACTAGAGGACAAACTAAACTCTCCTAAAGTAAACTCAACCACTTTTAAACCATGCTTATCCACAACTAACCCAACCTCTCTATTATCCCACATGTAAAGGGATGTAGAGATTCTTTTATCCATTGGGATATACAAGGATCCCTTCTCCAACATTTCTATTTAAACCTACACACCTAAATGAACATAGAGCCTAAGTTATAGCCATTTTATCATCTTAGAACATTCTCCATTAGAGTGGAGGTAAGCATCATCCCTTTGTATTTAATCATCCAAGATATTTTGTGAAGATCAATGGAGTTAATCAAGAAAGGCCTTCTTTCCATGACTTGATGAACATCTATCCTCAAGCCTCTTGGATCAAGCAACAACTATCAACCCTTTGATAGCTAAAGGATCTACCGAGGTTCATTTCTCTTATTTATCTTTCTAAAGAGTAGAGCAACAAATGTTAGCATGTTATCTTGACGTTTATTTTCAAGGTTTTAATATATGGTGTTGACATTTATTACTTGTTTATCTCTTAGCATGATGGTGCATAGATGTTAGTTTAGAATTGTTTTGAAGCTACTAGGTGTTAGTTTCAATTTCACTAACATGGCTAACTAATTCTTGCACACATTTGGCACGCCCAGTGGGACGGGTCCTTAGTCCCTTAGCATTGTAGTTCAATTTTTGTTGTTATTTCAATATTTGGCTAACCCTTAATATGCACATGTGTGAAATAATGTTAAAATTCTTATGATTTTGCTAACCTTGTATGTGTTGAGTCTTATTTAGAGGTTTAATTTTGATGGGTTATTGTCAATTTTGAGCTAACATGTTAAAATTTGGATTTTTTTGAACTTGTTTACATCATTGGGATGTATTTTGACATCATCACAAGGTACAATTTTTGAAGGGGGCACATGTACACAAAACCATGCACATAGGTACACAAAACCACGTGCATGCACTAATCCCGGTGCACACACACATTATTGTAGTGCTGTACCTTGATTCTGTCAAAAACCTATCAGGCTAGCGTAGACAACCTAAAGGTAGCACATACACCATTCTGCTAGCGCACATGCTCTGTTTCTGGATTAGTGGTGCATGCACCCATTTGCTAGTGCAAGCATCCTTCTTCCAGTGCACATGCACTGTCATAGCTTATTTTACCTTATGTTTCACTTCCTATGCGCAGACATCCATCCGCTAGCGCAGGCGCACTGATACAGGCACAAACATCTCTTGGGTAGCGCAGGCACTCTACAAACCCACTAAGTTTACATGGAGGCGTGCAGGCACCATAACCCATGCACACACACCATAACCTGCTCACATGTACCTCATTTCTGGACTTGCATATCAATTCTGTGTTTACAAAGGCTTGTGTCATTAAATACTAACATCATTGCAGGTTTAATCTGATTAATTTTTATTTTGCAGGGTATGTTTACATGCTTTTGTTAAATTGTATTAAACTTGGATAAACCTTGCATGCTTAATCATAAGAGTAAGGTCATGTATGCTCTTCCCTCACGTCTTTTGGGGTGATCTTGGGAATCAGAAATGATTTTTATCTCTTTCATTGCTTTGAAAAACGTTTAGAATGTCCAAATTGGGTCAAGATGTATGTATTTTGTGTTTGAATTAAGTATTTTCCATTTGTTGATTTCTTAATTGGATTTTGCGTTGCGTATGCTCTTCTCTTGCGTCCTAGGATGATCTTGAGAATAAGAAATTGCATTTGTATTCTTTGTGCATATGGAAAATTACTAATCCGTTGTGCAGAACCAAAAACATTTGTCAAAGAAAGGAGGAATCAAGACAAAACAAAACTACTAATACAATTTTCGTGCAGGTTTCCAAAAGGTGTTCAAGCAAACCACATTAAATTAAACAAGATAAAAAACACACCACAAACATCACACTGTATTTGCAGGTTTCAAAAAAGGGTACGTCCCTATCCACTCAACTAGAACATAACCCCTTTGGCATAACACCTTAAGCTACAACAATGGGGGTGGTTCTAGGAACCCTAAAGTAGTCCATGCAAGAGGGAACCTTGTGGACGAAACGGGAAGTGCTCTGCACACCTACTTGACTAGTATACATGTGAGATTTAGCATCAAATTTATCTGTATCACAACCCCAGTGAGAGTACATGATGGATGCATTTATTTCCCACTGTGCTTGAAGGGGGTAAAGTAAAGCCGAGATATTCCAAGAATTAGTCAGTGTGACTTTTCTTGGCAAATTGAGCTCGCTCTTAGATAAATTTTGACACCTAGTTGAGTGAACCACCTAGGAAGCTTCTTTGACTTTGATCCAACTTGACCAAATCATTGTTGTAAAGAGCCATCATTCATCATGAAACATGTGAAGCGTTACTTTTGTTTAGTTTTTCACTCTCCCTAAGGTGAGGTGAAACTCTACTGAAGTGAGGCCAACATTTTTCATCCTCACTTGTACTACTTCCTTCACTTTCTTTTGACACTTTGTTGATCAAAAGAAGAGTGACTACCTTTGTGTTTCTAATTGATTGTATTCACCACTTTTATGTTTGTTTATGCCCATCCATGTTTGTAGCTGAGTTGTTAAATATATAAAGTGTGTGAAGACGTATTCATATCATTGGTAGCCTTTTTGATCTTGATACCCAAGTCAAGATCATCATCATAGTTAGGCTTGATTCATCACTTGATTCTCCTTTGAGGTGTTATCTTGCTTGTATTGTATCGCCACAATTTTGATACTTACGTCTTGTTTCTTGCAAACTTGACCTAAGTGTCTAGATTGTAATGTTACGCTACGCGCATCGTAACAATTCCTTGGTATACTCTAGCCTTAGTTTTCCTTCAAACATTACCTTGATTTTGAAAAGTGTTGTTGTTACCTTTGTGTGCGTCGTAATAATATTATTTTGATACTAATACCTTACTTTTCCGTAAATTTTGGTTAACATATCTTAGTGGTATTGTTGCATGTTCATGTTTGTAACTTCTACTTTTGGAGATTTAGGTCTTGATTGGATCAAGCTCACTTTTAGTATACCTTATTTGGAAATCATATAAACCTTTTGTTATTACTTACGTCTTGTTCATTTTTGAACTTGGCATAAGTGGTGACATTTTTTTGGTCATCTTACGCGTCAAACTATTCATTGATTGGACACTTAGGAATTACTCCATTTGATTGATTGGTTTACTAAAAAATTTGTGTGATTGTTTCTCATTTGTCATATTGACTTATCCATTTAAGACAATCACTTTGATCCATTGATTCTTTATCATTCATTATTATTCTTTGGTCATTAATTTGGATTTGTGTTTTGAACTCGCGTGATTGTTCCTTGTGTTTATCCACCTTATAAACTCATTTCTAGGACAATCCTTTGGGTCTTTGATCCTCTTGATCTTCTTGTTTTTGCCTAAATTCATGATCATTTTTGAACATATCTTTCAAACCTTGGCAAAAACATTTCCTATCAAGAAAATTTTGCATCAATCGAACATTGGAAATATTTCCTTTGTATCCTTTATGTTGCTAAAAATTTGATCAATCCTTTGACATTTACGCCTCCTCAAACCTTGTTGGATTATCAATCTTGAGTCATGACATGATGTATGTTTTCCTTAGCTTCCCTTTTGGAAAATCACACAAGCATCCCCATCTTTACAAAATGTCTAGTTGGTTGTCATTATGCTACCCAAATCAACATGAAACCTTCTTCACTTTGAAGAAGTTTGATCATACAATCTAGGTCTAGACCTTTGAACCCAACACATGCCAAAAATGACTGATTATCGCAAGGTCCCTTATACATATGACAATAAGGAATCAAAGTTTCAGCATTCACATCAAAAGATGCCCATCATGACCAAACCTTGTTTGGTTCTTCGTGCTAGAGAACCCATCCGGGTAACCCGTTCCCCACCTTCATCTCATAGTCAGTGGTATGGTTTGGACACTTCTGATCTAAATTATTATTTGGGTTCCCCCCACTCTTCTTCTGATTCTAATCCAAAAATTTCCTCTTCTTCTGAGGATTCCAATCCAAATATTTCCTCTGATTCTTCTGATGATTTGGATTCAAACTACTATTCAGATTCATCTAATTTGACTCCTAAGTCATGGTCCTCCCCTTCTTCGCAGGACCTCTATTATCAGTCACCTAATCAAATTCTCCTCCTCTGATTTGTGTTCAAATTATCTTCATCATTCATCTAATGTGACTCCTACGTCATGGTCCTCCCTATCTTTACAGGACCCTCTTCATCATACATTTAATATGACTCCTAAGTTGCGGTCCTCCCTTTCTTCGCATGACCCCTTTTATCAGTCACCTCAATGATGTCTTCTTCCTTTGAAGATACGCGTGACTCCAAATCCCTCCAATCAAACATCTAATACAATTCTTGAATCACGGTCCTCTCTTTCTTCACAGGACCCTTGTTATTATTCATCCAATGCGATTCTTGAATCATGGTCCTCCCCTTCTTTGTAAGACCTTCTTCATCAATCACCCCCATGAAGTCTTCCTTCTTTGAAGATTCGTGTGATCAAATTCCTTCTATTCAAACGTATGAATCGACCCATGCGTTGCAATATGAAGACTTTGGACTTAATCCTACTAGTTTACATATGATATACCATCATATAGGTAGGTCCACACCACCTTCTTCTACTCCCGAGACATCTAGCTCCATGTCTACTTCATCCCCCACGTCATCTTCTTCTATCAATCATCATCAAACATCTTCTAAGTCTTCCACACCAATTGAACCTTTTTCTTCCAATCAACCCCTGGTGGTCGATAAAAAACCCATACCGATTGATTTCTTTCAGAATGAAGGAGCGATCATGGCCTTTATAGGAGCACACGAAGATATTTATCTAGCAGATTATGAGCAAGGATTCTCTTTAGACTTCGATGCGTTTGCATATTGTGAGGAAAAAGTTGATTCCTTTTATCAAGAAATAGAGGAAGAGCCTCAGATCATGCAACTTGATCCTCCTCTTATTCTTCCATCTTCACATTCTTCATTACGTGATGAAACTCCTAGGTCTTGCATTGATCCATGGCCTATCTTCTCATCACCAATCACTCTTTGTCTATCAAAATTCCTCAATCACAATATCTTATGGGGTCAACACCAAGTAGCCATTCATCTTCGTCTAGGTGTGGGTCACCTTCTAGTAGCCCTCCCTTTGCTATTTGTGGGACTCCTTTCAAGTAGTCCACTATCTTCTATTCTTGGGGGACGTCCAACTAGCCCCTTGTCTTCTATGTATGGGTCACCCCTAAGTAGTCCATCATCTTCTATTCTTGGGCCACATCCTAGTAGCCCATCATCTTCCATCTATGGGTTGCATCCTAGTAGCCCTTCTTCTTCTATTCTTGGGCCACATCCTAGTATCCCTTCATCTTCTATTCATGGCTCACCTCCTGGTAGCCCATATTCTTCAATTCTTGGACCATATCCTTTTCATCCATCACATTATTCTTCTATCAATGATTGTGGCAAGCCCACCATCATTCCTCACATTCCTCCCATCAATTCTAAACTTCCACATTCTTCTCCCACTTCTCGGGATCAGAAAAGTCACACATTAGCTTATAAGAAACCCAAACAAGTTTTTTACCAAGCTAAGACCAAAAAACTGAAGAGCTCCAAAGCTCCCAACAACTCAAATGATTATAAAATTCAAAATCAAATGCGATTCTAGAATGCACACCAACGTACCCATCAAGTATGGCGCAAAGTGTAGAAACCTATGGATAGGGAACTCAAGCTCCCACATACGAAACCCATGTTTCAAAACAAATCACAGTCATTTGTTGAGTGTGAACTCACCATGATCATCGAGATCGGGGATAATATCACTCTTGATAAACAAACATGCTTAGTCTCCCTTATCAAGGAAATCGCGAACATCATTGTTGGATCCTATCACATAGAGTGACATGTTGGTCCCAATCTCCTAAAACACTAAAAAAAAATAAAAAAATCATAAAATAGTTCAAAAATACAAGAAAAAAGAAAACATTAAAACATTACAAAAAAAAATCAAAGGTACAAAGATCAAACATTGCAATCAGGTATTGCATACACATGGATGTTCTTTCTTCCCTTTCTTTCATATTCCTCTGCAAGTCATCCACCATTTTCATCCCTTTGATGATATTTTGGTTAGCTTATTTTGTACACATTTTATGACATTTATCTCTATGGTATCTGTTTGACCTTGGTCTTTCATCACCTTGGTAAATTAAAGAACGACTGACCTCTTAGAGATCCTATCACAATCTACATCTAATAAACTTGTTGGGAAGAATTTTTGGGCATATTTGTTGACACTAGCCAATGTCATCATCACAATCACTTCCACATCCTTCCATCAAGCCATCAGTGGTTCTTAACCCCTTGTCAAACAAGAGAGCTGAAATAAGTTTTCAGAAAGTAAAAGAATCAAAATCAATCAATCAAAAAGAAAAATCAAATTGATATATAACTCTCTCTTGGGGTATTTCCAATAATCTCTACTGGGGCTATGGATGCTTGACTAGCAGTAGAGCAATGTTGTGATTAGAATCAAATGCATCTCTATCGGGTCTATGGAGATGCTGATTGGCAGCGGAGCAATATACGGCTCTTCTTCCATAATCCATTCACATATCACCTTTCAAACTAAATCATTCCTACACATTGGCTAGTGTCTTCACTTGCTGTCTATCTAAACTTTCCTTCAAGAGGTAATTCATTTCACATGCACACACAGGATCTCGATGAGTAAACATGATTAGTATGTTACCAAGTGTTGCTTTTTGGACCTTGTTCAAACTCTTGCTTTAGCGCATGTCTTGTCTCATGATTTGTGCCTTTGGGCTAATCACTTTTTCATCGGTCTGCCTTCTAAATATTTTCATAACATCCTCTGTTCTTCAGAATCGTTTAGAACATCCATGTGTATAGGATGGCCTCTTTGCCATGTTTGCAGACACTTTTGTCCCCTTTTAATAAGACAATCTTCTACTTCCTTTCTATCATGTATTTCTTGGCCAGCTTATGCTGGGGGCATCCTTGCTCCCTCATGATTGAACCTATTTTATATTGGCCTTGATCCCCCTTCAGCGCGTGAAGAGTTTTCCTTTGAATACTCCCACCTAATTGCTGGGGCATTTTCGCATCTTCACTTTCTTGCGCATACAGCGTGGCATTTCCCCCTTGTACATCCCATCTATCATTGGGGGAATCCACGCTTCTTTGTCTTCATGTATATAGTTTCAGAATTTTTTAAAAATAAAAAACATTCAAATATGTTTCTAAAAAAATAAAAAACAATAAAAATCATCCTACAAAACATTGCTCTTTGGTTCTCACCTGTTCTTGTGCGTGACTCGTGGATCATCTTGATCTACCTCTATCAACAAAGTTGGTTTGCTTACTATGTCTGTACTCTGGGGCACAATGAGTTTCTTGGTATTGTTTCATAGTGCACGATTTCTTTTCATAGGACCCAAGTGTCCTCTGTTATTCCCCTTGCATGTATCCTTGCTTGGGGCACCATCTTTTAACCCTTGTCGTTAATTCACACAGGTCAGAATCAAAGCTTGATAACAAAAACATTGCATTATGTTTCTCTGTTAGGTTAGCTTGTTTACTTTCTCGTATTGCATTGCATTATGTATGTTGCAAGGAGTTAGGCATATTTTACTTTCTCGTATTGCATTACATTTTGTATGTTGCATGGAGTTGGTATTTTCAGCAATGGATAATTGTTCCTATTATGGCTTTTCATGTCATTCTACTTTTGTTGTATACTTATATTTTTAATAAGGACCGATGACGTAGATATTTGGCAATATGATGACACTAAATTTATTTTAATACACTGGATGAAAACTTCCTCTTTTCTTTCCATATTCATTTTTCTTCTATATCATTCTCCTAATAACATTATTCTTCTTATTCACCTAGGGAATCCTGCCCCTACCCATTCTTTTATCTATTTCTCTCACCTTTTTCGATCATCAATCACCTTCTTTCATCACCCCATCGACACTCGAGGGGGCATCTCTCACTTCTACTAATTTTTCTTCTACCCCTTCAAAATTTTATCTGTCTACTATCTTTGAAGTGGTGTCACTTACGCTACCCCAAAGAGGGGCAAATGTAGACACTTATAATTTATCTCAAGCAATTTAAATACTTAAATTGCGCTAATTATACCATTTCTCACAAATTGACGACATATCATCAATATCACACATTTTCTCTTCTATCGATGTTAATTAATTACTTTACACTAGTTAATTAACTCTTCTATCCAACAAATGATGCCAATTAACGACCTTCCATTAATCAAATCCCATTTCTACCTAGATTAATTAACTATTTTTAATTAATTAAGTCCCCCATTTTCTATAATTAATTATTTCTAATTAATTAGCTCTTGTTTTTATCTAGATTAATTAATTCTCTCTTTTATTTAATCAATAAATCATCATTTATTTGATTAAAATCATCTTATAACATAAATCATACTAACTATTCTTCTAAAAAGCTTATATAAGCTTGCACACCTATTAATTAATCACTTTGGTTAGTTAATCAACCCCATCAATCCCCATGAATCAGTAGAGGACAAACCAAAATCTCATAAAGTAAACTCGACCACTTCTAAACTATGCTTATCCACAACTAACCCAACCTCTCTATTATCCCACATGTAAAGGGATGTAGAGATTCTTTTATCCATTGGGCTATATAAGGAGCCCTCCTCCTACCTTTCTATTTACACCTACACACCTAAATGATCATAGATCCTAAGCTATAGCCATTTTATCATCTTAGAGCATTCTCCATTAGAGTGGAGCTAAGCATCATCCCTTTGCATTCAATCATCCAAGTTATTTTGTGAAGATCAATGGAGTTAATCAAGAAAGGTCTTGTTGCCATGACTTGATGAACCTCCATCCTCAAGCCTCTTGGATCAAGCAACAACTATCAACCCTTTGATAGCTAAAGGATCTACCTAGGTCCATTTCATTGATTTAACTTTCTAAAGAGTAGAGTAATAAGTGTTAGCATGTTAATTTGAGGTTTATTTTCAAGATTTAATGCATAGTGTTGATGTTTATTACTCGTTTAGCTCTTAGCATGATGGTGCATAGATATTAGTTTAGCATTTTTTTGAAGCTACTAGGTGTTAGTTTGAATTTCACTAACATGGATAGCTAATTCTTGCACACATCTAGTGACATGTGTCAAAAAAGGCCTACGACGAGAACCATAAATAGTAGAGCACTACGTGGAAGAAAAGGTGGGATATTTGCGAGGTAGACTAGAATAATGAGAATTCATAGAATCCCCGTGAGAAAATGTAGTAGATCCATAAGACTAGAAGATATGCGCAAGTCTTGTCAGAGTGTGGGCTACTAGAGACAATGTGCACAAAGGAAGGCCTAGGAAGAAACCTAGAGGCTTTAGAACTATGTGGTATAATATGTGCAAGTAAAGGCCTATCAAGAGACTAAGAAATACGTGAATCCGCATGTACAACTGAAGGCCTATCATGAGACTGATGAGGAATAGTGCTATGTTAATATGTGTGTGAAATAATAGACATATCCATAGATGCACTAGGAAGAGGGATAAAAACTATAGAAGAACTAAGCACACTAGGAGAAAAATACCTAAAAGGAATACCTCACATAGTGTTGATGATGAATAAACTTGATACACTTATGAACGATGTATGGAACCCTAAGAGCACGTATCCAAGGGAGACCTCAATGAAATACTCTAATAGAAACAAATTTAGCAACACGAACAAATTTTGTGTATTGATGGATCCACATGTAAATGGTAGTGTAATGATTCGAAAGTGTGGATCAAAATCAGGCACAAGACTCTCAAAAGGAATGCCAAGAGACTGAAGTAATGGCCATGCATAAACACTATACTTGTTATGTGGAATAACCAATACACCATGAATAAGAATATGATAAATAGAGACCAAAATATATAAAGTGTCATAAATAAGTTAGTCATCCATATCAAAATCATCAAAAGAAATGATTGGTATAGAAGATGATTTGTAAGTAATAGTAACAATCATAACATCAAGTGTATGATCATAAAAAGGTAATGGTGGCACCACATGATGAATGCTATGAACTTTTGAAGTGGATGTGTCATTAGTATGTTTAGAAAGTGGATCATTGAAGATTTGCAAATTAGCATTGTTATTGGTAGTCTTAGAAGACTTAACAAGATCATCCCATTCAATTGCAATAGCTTTAATAAGATCCAACATGACAGGAAGTGAAGGTTACAACGTATAAGAAAGCATCAACTTCCAAGCTTTTTGGCAGGGCACCTAAGAAATCCCAATACCCTCTTAGGCACTACAGAGTGACCAATTGGGACCTATGTGCATCCCATGATAATCACAAGTCATCCAAGAGTTCTTTCCTAACCTTTAATCATTGAAGCTCTTACTTTGAGAATTACCTCATATCAACCATCAAACGGTGGAGGGAGAGACATGAGCATTGTCTTATTATATGGTTTGGAGGTTGCTCGAAGTAATTTCTTTGAGAATTACCATGTGCATCAAGACAAGGTAGCCGTAGGGTAAATTGTCATCTTATAGGTTGTAATTGTAGCTTCAAGTAAGGTTGAACAACAACATTGAAAATGTCTTTAGAAAAAATCTTAGAGTCATTAGATTTTCCTTTGAAATTAGATTTGCATGGCGGGGCCTTCCACAAGAGAAACTTAATATTGGACGGATTAGGGGAGCTAACAACATACTTAAGTTATGTTCGTGTGTAAAAGAGCTTATCTTCATGCTCTTTTAGTTTATGACATATATGATCAAAAGATTAAAACTTATCAAACATGAATGATTATTGAGTAATGGAGGAAGATCCCTAATCTTGAACTTTGAACAAAAATGTCTTGCAACTCACTGCTGGCTAAGATGTTGTTCATATTAGTTCAGAGAACTACATTGTCCTATAATGTCAAGACAACCATTTACAATACTTATCGAATCCATGAGGTATGTATGTTTAATTCTATTAATTTGTAAAAATTTGTGTGTTAGACTCCTAGCAAAAGGATTATGTTTTAACTGTGATAGCAAATATGGACCGGGACATTATGAGAAGAAGTTTTTCAATTAATTGATTGAAAATTGTACAATTTATTACCATCAAAAATTTTATTTTCCAACACAGTAAAAGAGCACAAATAATGATTGTGGGGAGTATCAAGCTTTAAAACCATGTTTGCAAAGCAAATTGGCTCACAACCTTAGGTCAGACATGAATTTCCTAGGGAATTTCATGCATATTCATGAAACAAACAATACTGGAATAGATCTTAGATTCTCTTAGATGGATCTTAGAAAAGGAGTAGATGGATTTATACCCTTGCACAAAATCATAGATAAAGAACCCGCTTCAAAAGATTGTTGTGCAATGCAAATTACCAATAGGGATCATGATCATGGATATTCCAGGGAGACCTAACATCAGAACCCATATTTAGAGAAAATGAAATAAGTTATATATGCATATGAAATAATTTAAGAAGGATGAAAAGAGGATGTGTCTATATTCCAAGAATCAACAAACATTAGAATTGATGATTTCTTGATGAAACACCTTGTTGCAATTGTAAAATCTACAAAATTAGATCTTCTTGTACCATCAAATTAGAATAAAAGAGAAGATTTTCATAAAACTTTAGGACTCATGAGGGCCATTATGAGTTTTTGGTAATGCCTTTTGGTCTTACAAATGTGCCCTCAAGTACAAGCTTAGATGCACTGTTTTTAGGCATTTCTTAAAAGGAAATTTGATGCATGTATTGATTTACAATAAGACATTATGTAAATACACGTAATGATAGATATGATATGGTTACAAGAGGTAGAATACTTGGGTCACATTGTATCCCATGAAGGCGTCAAAGTTGATCCTAGATCAAAGCTATGGATACAAGCCCAAAAATCTCAAAAATCTTTCAGTGGGTTCCTAAGACTCACAGGGTACTATAAATGATTTATGCATATATGGTTAGCAACCACCACTCATTATTGCTAAAGATGATTCCTTCCAGGTTCCCCCAAGGAAGCCATGTACCTCAGTTTTGGACTTCTCAAATAAATGTGACGCTTCAGGTCATAGTAGATGACCAATTGTGTATCCCATTCAAAGGAATAGGTCTACTCAATAACTTATAGAAGGAAATGATGGATATTCTTCATGCTTGCCCTATCTCATGGGTAGACACTTCGAGGATGATCATGATATCTCAAAATAATTTTTAGTTATATATGAGGAACAACAAAAAAATGAATTTGAGATCATACAAAAATGGTAGTAGGATGTTCTAGAAGGGATGCACATGTAAATGCCTTACTATGTGGAATGTAAATGGGTGGATGAATAATATATTGTGCACAATCTCTAATATAGAATATCAAGTAAGGATATTCTAACATGGAAAGGTATACAAGGAAAGGTTATACTTAGTAAAGATGGTCAAAATTAGTGCAGTGCTACATAACCTTGGAGGCTTGAGTAGAATAAAGAAGAGAATTATTTTGGGATCAAGGGGGATGTGATAGTGTTTAGAGTGACACCAGAATAAACCCATCAATTCCTAACAAAGATTTTGCATTTCAACTGGAAATTAGACTTGAATTTTCGTGATTGTGGAAACTCACTTAATTTTTGTGCCTATCACACTCGAGGTATTTTTTTGGGCTACATGAAACCCAAAGATAATTGTAAGTGATCGTGATCCTATTTTCACAAGTAAGTTTTGGACGGAATACTTTCATGTTTTACTGTAGCTCACAGTTCATCTTAAATGATTAGTCACTTTTTTGTATCAGATAAGTGATTAAATGGCTACCTTTCATTCTCAAATGACCCCATTTTTAGCATTTAAGTTTTACTGTCCAACTTATGTTTTAAGAATTAACACATTACATCAAAAAATTTACCATTAGGATGAATATGATGAAAACAATCATCAATATAGTGGATATTCTGATTTAGTTAACTTCCAACTTAGTAATTGCATAAATAAGAATAACTCTTTCAAAATTAAAGATTGATCTAGAAATCTATCAAAACAAAAGGGAAAGAGTGCACTTGAGAAAAAAGCTGATAATGGATAGTTACATTTTATGTGGATCTTGAAGAGTCTGGGTGGTCTGAGTTAGAAACAGGCAGATCTGGAACTGCTAAATTATAAATGCTTTGTTGTTGAAGCTGTGACCTGAAACTGATGCCTAGTCAAAACTGTACAACTGAACAAAAAGTCATGGAAGAGAATAAAATTTATGTTGTTCATATTAGTAAATCTACATGTACAACAATTCAATTTATATGGTCATGAATCTTTTGTATGGTCTTGGTGCAGTTTATATTATCCAGAGTAATTAGAATTTATTTTCAACATCATGTGAAGGGTTTGCCATGATTCATTTACAAAAACTTCTTGAATGTTTAGTGCTTAACCTACCTGAAAATGTGTAACACATAATTATGAGTCCCTGTGTGTCAGTCTTCTTCACTAGTAATAGTGGACACCTTCATAATGACTATGTAAACTCTTCTCAAACCTTAGAACCTTTTTAGTGAAAGAAGCCTTACTGCAAAAACTAAACTTTTTATTGGGTGGAAACACCCAATCAGACTTGGTTGTGATTCTATGAGTTGTCTTTGTGATTCACCAAATTTTTGTGAACCTTTTTTAATTTGTAATGTTTTAATTAACTATGCAACAGGTGGATATTCTGATTTAATTAACATCCAACATTAATTGTATAAATAAGAATAACTCTTTCAAAAGTGAAGATTGATTAGAAACTATAAAAAAAACAAAAAGAGTGCACTTAGCTGATTTTACCTTGAAGAGTCTGGGCACATTAGAAACAGGCAGATCTGGAACTGCCTGTGACCTGAAACTAGCCTATGTCCAAATCATTTATATGGTCATGAATCTTTTGTATGGTCTTGGACCTTCTATTAGAATAGGCAACTTCTTGAGTGCTTAACCTACCTGAAAATGTGTGTCCTGTGTGTGTCTTCTTCACTCACCTTCAAAATGACTTTGTAAACTCTTCTCAAACCCTTAGAACCTTTTTAGTGAAGGAAGTTTCTGCAAAATAAATTTAGGTGGGTTGTGGGAACCCCTATGCAACTCTAACATTGCCACTACTTTGGTCAAACCACACGTCATTCTCCTAACATGTGATATCTATCGTAGTGCAATTAGTCTTGACAATCGTGTTTTGACAATGCTTCATTTGAGTTTCACACTTGCTCAAATACTTGTGAAGGGACACTTTTCTTGCATGTATAATTAATATGGAGAATCCTAGACCTTAAAGGAGACTTCAAACCTGTAGAGGGTGCTTCCCTAATGGATGTGCATTGCTTATTTCAGAGTTTAGGAAACTTTGAGTGCCTAATGTGATTTATTTTATATGAGGATTTATTAAAGTGCCAGGTTACCAAATGAGGTATGATTTACTTTATTATACATGCTTCAAAAGGTTTTTATGTCTTGAAAGGATGATGAAGGGGGATATTTGTTTGTAATAATGTTATAGAATTGAAAGAATTAAATCATAAGATATCAATCCAAAACCATACAATAATGTCTAGATTTCGATTTTATAATTCCAAATGAAACTGAGGTTTTCAGATCAAAGGGAGAAAAGTGTGTTTGTACAAAACATGTCGGTCCAAAATTGTACAATAGGGTATGAATTTCCATTTTACAATTCTGACTAAAACCAATATTTTCGGACTGAAGGGAGAAAATTGTGTTTTGACTTCATGGACCTAAGCATGGATATTTCTAGATTTATTCTATGTAGTCAAAATTTAGAGATTGATGACATGGATGTGTGTAAAGATAATAAAGTGCAAGAAGTTCTATCAGGGTGTGCTAAGAAAGAGTGAGAGAGTGCATCTGAGTGTGAAATGTTAAGATCAACAATGTCAAGGGATAGATTTCCAAATTTGAGTATCTATAACATCTATAAAAGATGCACTTATTGATGTGTCTGAAAAGTCATGTAAAATATGGAAAAGAAATTTATGGAAAGTTCTACAGAAATAAATGGACAATTACACATGAAAAGAAGTAACTTTTGCAACAAACGACATGTTTTTTGTGTAATAATATCTCTTTTGACTATGACATCAACCATTTTTTTTGTATGCCACAACTACATGGTCATTAAAATTAGAAGATGAATATATTATAGCTACAAAATGGTGGCAGGTATTTGATTTATGTTATGCTTTCACAACATAATTTTCATTATATTTGAGCACCACAACAAGATATACTAGGCTAGCAATAAATATTCATGTGCCATATGGAGAACATGTTTGGATTGTGTTTATTGAGGCATTCATAATTATGATGGGGGTACTTTTTTTTGAGCCTCTTGTATCTATTCCAAGGGAGGACACTAGGTGTAGCTCCCAAGGATTATTGTAACAACAATAGAGGGAACTGCCCTTTTTTTCTCAAACTTGTTTGTTCACTGCAATGTGCATGCCTTTGTACTTTGTTCAAGAGCTCCTAATAGTTAAAATGTAGGTTTGAAGTGAGAATAGAAAGTGTGTCAAGAAAATAGGGCTCATCTTTGATGGGGCAATGTATTTTTACATACGATTGGAAATCATGTTTTGTATTTCATTATGAAATGTAGTTGTCAAAGAATGATTTGGTACTTGTAACAACTCCATGGTCATCCCAATCTAATGCACCAACATTGGGCACATCTTCTATCCAAATGAATCGATGTACATGGGAAAGACCATGATGTTTCCATTTATACCTAGGGGTGAAAAGGAGAAGTTAAAATAATACTAAATTCAATATGTAGAGTAAAAGTTTAGATAAAATAATTGATTCTTAAATTGAAACCGCACATGTACTAATAGTCCACCGCATGCATATGTTTTTGCAAAAATTCTTCACGGAAGATGGTGAATCATTAATGTAGGTATAGAGAAGTGAGGTGAGCATTGTTAAGGAAATTTGCAATTCTCCATTTAATTTGTTGTTGAACATCTAGAGGATGAATTCCAAGCATGAATTTATGCAGATCCAACCATTTTGTGTCTATAGTGTTTAATGTGAAGAATAAAGTTGGGGCACCTAGTTGATGAATGATGTCTGTCAAATCGACACAAGACTTATTCCAATATGATCCAATGCCATGCAAGGTTGACCCAAATCTCATTAGTTGGACCACTAGTTTTCTATCCAAAAAACCTTAGAGGTGTCACCACAATTCTTGAATTGTTGTGGGAATTTTGTCCTCAATGATTTTCTTGACAAAGACTAATATTGTTGCCTAACTAAAATCTCGCATCATCAAGTTGAGTAAGTAAAATAGTAACCAAGAGTGTCTCCTAAATATTCCATCATGGAGACACATTAATGCAGATCATATTCGTACATTTGAACTTCTTTGATGCACGGTTGTCTATATATGGCCTGACCTGAAGGGAAAAGACAAGGAAAGGACATTGCAAACCGACCTTCAATTTTGTATTCTTTTAGAGGCATGAGGTTGATTAGAGGCCATGACATAATATGATGTGTGTTTGAGGGAGGTGGTTTAAAAAAGAATGGACATATTTCATTTCAGTACAACCATTATGTAATATGTTAACAAATGAAGAGGTTTATTGTTCAAGTTTTCTATATAAAGCTTTGTTAGTCTCTTCAATTTGGATGAAATTGAATGAATCATGGAAGAGATCAATAGGAGCTTGCTATAAATCTACATAAACCTTTGTTGGGGAAGAAGGTAGTTCCAATATTGTATTCTCATCAATGAGACCATATTTTTAGCAAGGGTTGTGTGTTATTTTGTATTGTAGAGCTTGAATGACACGTGTTCTAAAAACATAAAACTCATATGTTTTTTGGTTTCCTATTTTCTTTCCTGAAAATATTTCCAAAAAAAATTGCACATGTCTCCATGCAGAGAACCTCCTCTAATCTTAGACAAAACTGTCTTTGGACGGTGAGAAGTTCACCTATTGGAGCGATGGAGTAATTGGTGTTTGTTGAGCGGGGAACACCAACATGACTGCTGATTTTAGTGGTTGACACTGGGAGTCATTGTTATGAGATTGCAAGTGTCATTTTTTACACCTCCTTTTATTTATGATATCTTTGTTTTCTTGGTAATGGAGTCTTCACCTTGCATTTGTATGTTCTCTATTGGATGTAGAAGTTGAGGCTGAAGGTTGCACAACTGCATGTGGGTCATTTAAGCTCAAAGGTACGCCAATTTAGGTTTACACAATTAGGAGGGGGGAAGTTGTGGATGACTATGAGCCTAGAAATAAATAAAATAAGGCAATTGTTAGGGTTTTTTTGTCTAGGAGAAATTAAACAAAGTAATTTTTTAATAAAATGCTCAAGAATTCTATATGGCTCTCTAATGTAATGTCCTTGGAAACTAAAGGAAAGAAGCATATTAGAAATAACTAATTCAATAATAAACAATGATACTCAACATATTTGGATATATTTCTATGAACACTAGACAATGTATTTGAAATGAAGAATCTATGAAAACATTTCTTAAGCACCAATTCAATGAAAGACAAAAGAAATAGATGAGGAAAGTTTACATTTTTTTAATGTGTAAAATCAAAGGTGAATGCGATCAATTTGATTACCATTTTCAAAACATTCTACAAGAAAATGTACAAGATGACATAGCTTTATTGCTAAAAATATTGAGGATATATATTGTCAAGAACAAGATATGTACAAGAGGAAAAATACAGGAGCATTATAAAAGCTACAAGAAGTGTCAAATATTCTAGTTTCACTAGTCCTTACTTCTTTTTCTATACAGTGTGAAAAACAAAATATACACAAAAGGAGAAATCATAGAAGGTAACAAAAGCTATAGGTACTAGTTCAGGTTACTCTAGTTGCTCTATCCGTTCCATTTTTTGATTTTATTCAAGAGAAGTTTACTTTCAGAGATGAAGTCTATTTTAACGGCCTTGAAAAATTGTTGCAATCCTTTCCCCATATTTATATTGCTCTTTTTTGGCTGATAGAGTGACTAAAAAATACCTAGAAAGAAGATGGGCCAAAACCTCAAGTGCAAGCCCAGGTTCAAGTAGCAATGAGTCAAGATATCGTGCATTCATCACTATGGGCGGGGTGACAACGTTATCAAAAATAGTAATTGTAGGAAAAATGCCAATATGATCCTAGAGATCAACCTTCAACATGTGCTTGTACTCACACTTCTAAAATTAAACTCCACATTTAACACAATGATAAGAACCAATTTCTATTTTAAGGACTTTCCTACTATAGGTATTTCCAACATTTATGAGAGGGCACACCAGATAGAAGAAATTCTCTAAATGGATGGATGTAATTATCCAAAGTGCAACGATCAAGGTCATTTAATTAGTTCTTGTCAATTCATGAATTGTCAAAACACAAACCCTTTTGTGATCATTGTTTCAAAGGGCATGTTTGAATGAAAGAGAGGGCGAAGAAATTTTGTATCCTTCAATTACAATCCATTCTCTTAATTTTCTATCTTTTTGATGTCAGGATCTATGAAAATATTTGTCATTCCAACATTGTCTTTGGAAATTTCATTCCATGCAGTTCTCCCTAATTTGATAGCAAGAACCATAGGGGAATCATCAAAACAAATTTATGATAGGTGGGACCCTTTTTCATCACAATGGCAGTCCTTAAGTGTGACATCCACATAACAACCAGATACATATGTGAGAAAACATGTGCATTTATTTGTTGAAGTTTCATCCTTCATCTGGACAACAAAAAAATGCCAAAATAATAGAGAAAATGTTGACAACGTCAACCATAGAGGATGTAGATGTTTTTTCCAGTTCTTTCGTTGGAATTAAGTGAAACACATGGAAAGGTATGTTCATGTTTCCCAAGGGGTAATGCATCACTGTATATGTGTGCCGCAAGAAGATTTCCCATCCAATATTTGCATAACTATAAGTTTTGTTTGTTGTATTTACTTGCCCATCAAAAATAATATATACTTATCCAAGTGTAATGCGATAAAATAATTCATATGCAGCTTCAATAAAGCATGTAATATGAAGCGCTACTCCTTCACTATCAATAAATTCAAAGCCAAACAATATGTCATTCCATTTTTCAGAAGTGTACTCATGAAGTAGGCTCTTTGATATTGCTCGACATCTAGCTAACCTTTATTTCTTGTAGGGACTAAATTCTCTAAGGGGAAAAAGCGCTAATAGATTTTCAGGAGACGTTTTACAAGATTTATTTGTGAGATGCCTAGTCAATCTAGCAAATGCAAGCTGGTTTGTGTAAAGTGCAACATGGGAAGAAGAAAATGGGGCTTGGTGTTCCATAGATAATTGTTTCTTTGATGACAATTTCCATTTCTAGAACCAAGACAATCCTATAAGGAGTGAAGACAAGTCAGAAAAGAC
Organism: Taxus chinensis; assembly: GCA_019776745.2. NCBI lineage: Eukaryota > Viridiplantae > Streptophyta > Pinopsida > Cupressales > Taxaceae > Taxus > Taxus chinensis. The sequence goes on from CM034149.1 coordinate 171,145,567, forward strand.
GAACAATCTCAATTCCTTTGAAATAAAATAGTTAGGCACGTTGTAAAGAAAGCTAAAATTACATAAAACCATTCATAGATCTACCAATGTAAGATATCAATTTAACAATTGATATTTCAACCAATTCCCCTAAGTAGACACATAAATTTATCTTCAACGGGAGAAATTTGTGGTGCGCATGAATTCTATTAGAAAGGTTATTGTGGTACTTGTCATTTGATCCTAAAAGGTGAGGGACAACCTCTAGAGAAAGTACTTGCAACAAAGGTTCAAGTGTTGTTGGAGGAGGGATGAAGGAGCACCCAATATAGATTTTCAAACACAAGAATAAAAAAAATTGCAGCACTTTCAAAAAAACAAAACAAAACAAGAGCATAAAAAACAGAGCAACAGTTGTAAACAAAAGAGGACAATTATAAACATGAAATTTCTTTCTTCTATTATCAACAAAAACTGATTTACATAATCTATACAAACTGCTGTATATATCTTCATATTTTAACTCTATATATTTTTGCTATTTATGCCTTCTATTGTTGCTGGATATCCACCTGCAAATACACAACTACTGTTGTATTTTTCTTCTCCTTTGTTTTCTTTTGCTACTGCAAAAACTCATATGACTGCTCTCCTTATTTCTATTTTCTCTTGCTGCTTGTTTTCCTCCATACGGTTTCAAAAATATGGAACTTTCTCTTTTTTTAAAAAAAATTATTTTTTGCCACATTAAAGGTGGAGGTTTAAAATTTGAAAACCGAAAAATCCCGCTCAGGGATGAGCAAAAAATGGAGGTGGTTGGGATTAGATTTCCAACACTCCCCTTTAATCACAACCACCAACAAAAATGCTTGTACTTACGATGTGTAACTGTCCGGAGCTTGGTCTG